>CM046445.1:86859362-87317185 GCA_025506515.1 Flaveria trinervia | reverse complement strand
ATTCATTATAGTTCAATGGTTCGAGATTAATGGCTTTCGGTTACCGAACTCATAAGCTCCCATCGTCGACTTAACACTCAAATTAATGTGCATTTCGAGTTCGGAACGGTTACAAGAATGATTTGCGAACGGTTTCGGATCAAGAAATGGTCAATTTTGGTGGTTTTGGTGCCTCGCCGGACTTGGCCGGAGTCGGCCGGCGAGGTTGCCGGAAAAACGGGGTAATGGGGGCGGGTGGTTTGGGTTTAATTGAATTTACACAATTGGTCCCTGCAGTTTTGTTTTTATTATTTTATGCTTAAAGCTTGTATTTAAAGTTTTAAAAATAACAATTTAACCCCCTAGCTTAGTTGTTTTAAGTTTTAGACATTGTTAAGTTTAGTAACTATACAAAATTTTATTATTATTATTATTATTAACATTATTATTGTTATTATTCTATTATTATTACAATATTATTATTATTATTATTATTATTATTGTTACTTTTATTAATATTAACATTATATTATTATTTATTTATTTATTTAATATTTATATTTTTAACTTAATGACAATAATGAATAAGCACAAACAACACATGAGTTTCAAAATTGACAATACTAATCCTTGTAAGAGTAAACGAAGTTAACTTTTAGTTAACAAAAATACGAGATGTTACACTCCGATTGGGTGAAATTAAAGATGTTAACCTCCGATTAGCGATTAATCTGCGATTAATCGGAGGCTAGTCACGATTTTTACAACACTAGCTACATGTGATGACGATCCTGGAAACTTGAAGCAAAGGAGTGGCAGTGGTAAAGGATTCTAAGGTAGTCTTATGGGCTCGTAGTTACTTTAGGATTAAAGATTAATTGATAATTCAATTTATGTTAATATAATAAATAATAAATTAACAAATATTATATATATATATATATATATATATATATATATATATTCAAAATTAAATTAAGAAAATAATTAAAGCAAAATTTAGTGAGCAACAAGCGAGTGTATCTTTACTCGTGCTTGGTTGTTTACAAACCGAACCAAGCTGTCAGGCTCATTTATAACCAAGCCAAAATCAAGCAAGCATATTTCTGAAATATTTTCAATCGAGTTTCAAGAGTCGAGCTTTTTAAACAATCCTACTTTATCATAACAATAGTTATAGTTTAAACACTTTATAATTATTTTATTCTCTAGTCATTTCTTACTTTATCATTTTAGCATAGCCTTCCATAGAATTAAGTTTTTTATGGTTCTTTTCTAGCTTGCTATCATAGGCAAAAATACATGCGAATGACTCATAATAAGCATGGTCTCAAACGGACGAAAAATCTTAAGTTTACAAGAACATGGAACTATATTGAAAACTTAGAAAGGCGGAGTACTTACTATATGCTGAGAACAATGCAAGGTTTTACATACTTAGTCTGAGAACAATGCAAGGCCGAGTACATATAATGTGCGAAATACTATGCAGGCTAAATACTAACTAGGTGTCGAATACTATGCAGGCTGAATACTTACTATAATCTAAGCACTGTAACATTAGGTCGATTATTGTACACGACCCAGTACTAAGACCAAGCCGGGAACTATGAAAATAAGCCGAGAACCATAACAATCAGAAATCTATCTTGAACACTATGGACATGGATCTTTAACATATTGAATACATAAGAAACTTTTACGATTTAAAGCATAAAGATACTGTTCTATTAAAAATCACATAAATTTGTTATCTTTACTAACAACTATATAAAAATAGGGATTAAGAACTCATCTTTTGATGACTCTTGATGAAGAACTTTAGAGCCGAGAATGACTGTCACACCCCACCCGACGGCAGAATCATCGGCCCAGACGAATGTGAAACGATTGTTCATAGCTCATGGAATTAAATAAATTAAAATAATATAAAATGTCATTTTTCATTGAATAATACTAAACAAATAAAACATTACAATACAATCAAGATTCAAACAACAAAATAAAATTTTTAGTTAAACTATGTCCAAGTCCTATATGAGCAAGAAGAAGTCCTCAAATAGCAATCCTGAAACATGTTAAAAATACGATCAACATATAATGTTAGTGAGTTTCCATGGATTTGTAAATACATATATAAACAACTTTTAAGCGGCAATTCAAGTCATCGGTTATGAAATAATGCAATAATATAGATAGCATAATGATACAATCAAACCTTGATAAAGATGGCCACAATAAGTTATAACGATTAGCTAAGTGTACTTAGTTCCCATGATGAACAAGAATACGTCATCAAGAGCTGGCAATAACCTCAGTTTTAGCATCAAATAGGCTTGTCAAACCCATAGATCTATGATGTCGCTAGGCTAATAATAGTTAATGATTGTTTTTACAAGATGATTATCATATAAGGCTCACAAATATTTCAAATAATCATGACAAGTTTATAAACTAATTGCTAGTGCATTGCAAGTTTCAAGATGTTTTACAAGTATATATTTGTAAGCTTAACATGTTTCATCTTAAAATGTGTAAAATAAAGTAAAAAATGACATGAAAAACTCACATGATATATAAGATGCACTTTTGAATAATAATAAAAAAAATAAGATTCTGCAATGATTCCTTCAAGATTCAACCTAAGGTTTGATGTCTTAGGATCAGAATAATGATAAGTCTAAAGACTAATTATGATTTAGGTTTACAATTGGAATTTGAGGTTTTTGATATTTAAGTTAAATACAATAATGTAACTAACTATATTTTGATTCCATAGATGGAATAACTTTATTAAATAATTAAGATTTAAAACGTCGTTAGTGAAATTAAATAATTAAATTTTACTCAAATATTTAATTTGTAATAATTGATGAAGTAATGATTGAGTAAAGTGTGGTACGTAAATACTTAATTTAATAATTAATTGTTTAAACTCATGGTCAAAATAATCAATTGAACAATCAATTATTTAAATAAGTTATTAAAATAACTTATTTGATTTAAATACCATTTTATGAAATAATAATAAAAATAACCTTTAAATGAATTTTGTCATAGTTTTATAATATTAAACTATTTGTTTTTAAATAAAAGTAGTATATTATTTTATTTAAAATTTTCAGAAATTAAATTAGCAATTTCTAGAATAAATTTAATTATTAACATAAATTTTATTTTAATTAATAGAGTAATATTAATTTCTATAACTTAATTATAAAAAAGGCTTAAAAATGATTTGAGGGTGCCCGGGTTTCGAACCCGGGATTCTCATGTATATGAATGATGCGTGTTGCAAGTGGGCTGCAAGTCCAGATCTGATTTCATTCGTAAAATAAAATTTATAAATTTGTTAAAACGAAACCCCAAATACCACATGAACCCTAGAATCAATTTTGATTAAACTAAACATCTAAACGATGTTGTTAACGGAAACACACATGGGGCTTTGATTTCCCATGTAAAACAGAGCATAAAAATTTTCTTAATTACCTGGATTGGTATAGTTTGGATAGAAAGCAAGAACATGAATGAATGCGGCTGTGGGGTTATCGAACGGGATTGATTCTTGATGATATGATTCAATTAGAGATTTGGGAGCTTTCTAATGATGATGAGGTATATTTAACTTTACTCAATTTGATTAATATTGCTTCGAACATGGATCTCAAGTAAGTGGCAAGTTGATGATGAATATGAAAACGAAGTCTGTGTGTAGGTTCAATAGGTGAAATTAAGTGCTTGGATAGTTAAAAGATGTTGAGTAGAATGTTTCCCCTCTGGTATATAGCTTGGATTTGACCCGTTTCAAATCGTTTGAGTTTAATGCATGAATAGAGTGTTTCGACTTAAAATGATGATATTTACTTGCTTTCAATCATAATTATTGGTTGAATTGAATTCGAAATGATTAGTAATAATGGATCAATTTAATCAATTGCTCATGTATCGAATTGAAACTGATTTTGATCTTAAATCACATTTTGGTTTCTAGTTTGAATGTTCATAACAAGACTTAAAATCAAATCAAAACATGGTAACAGGTTCGAATCTAGGTCGCGAAGGTTGAGGAACAGTTTAATTGGGTTTAAAATCGATGGATAACGGGTGTTTTGGCTCGCCAGAGCTCGCTGAAAGTTGGTAGGAAGTTGGCCGGAGTTGGGAGGTGGCTGATTGGGGGAATATACGTGTTTTAACATATTTACACTTTAAGCCCTAAGTTTCATATGATAATGATTTTATGTAAAAAGTGTTTAAGTCAGGTTTTGAAAATTACATTTTTGGCCTTGTTACTTAATAAACCTAATAATAAATCAATTTATTTTATAAAATCTTCATAACCTTTTTAAATTTTATAAGGAATTTACAATTTATTTATTTATTTCAAATTTGTAATTAAAACTCATAAGTGATAACTAAACTTCATAAATTTATAAAACTTTATTTTATAAATTATAACATTATTATGAATGTTTAAATGATTTAATAAATGAAAATTGAATAAGTCAATAGTTTAATTACACATTTAACGCATTTGATTTATTAAAATAAATAAAATAATTTTAATAATAAATTTTCCGTTGTATGATAGTTCACTGTGGATTCTGGTTTGTGTTTATAATTTGAAAATAGACAGATGTTACAATAACAATGCCTGAGATCAACACATGTACACACAAAGACGTCAACTTAATAATCACAAATGTTGTATAGACACCATTTGGACATAGATCTATCTTAGATCTAGCATTAATCTATAGAATTTACATATTGATCTTCTTTCTTTGACCTTCTCTCTAAGAGGATCTCTATCTAGGTTTTCTTTTTTTGAAAAACTTTTTGAGCAAGTAAGGAGTATGGACAATTCCTTACTATAAATAGTGGTATTTTTAGAGTTTCTTTGCCCCTATAAAACCTCTAGTCCCTGGCTATTCTTAACACATTGCTTCAATTTTCTTTTCTTTCTTTAAACCAAAATCAAGGTGTTACATCACTTGATCTTTTCAAAAAACAATCCTTACAACTAACTTTTGAAAAACATATTCTAAGATAATAGCATGGGCACATGCATAATGTAATAATTTACACATGAGAGCTTGCGGGTAAGCTATAAACTATATTTTTTTATTAGCTAAAGTTTTTCTTATTAACTTTTTTAGCAAGATTTTCACGGGATAGTATTTCAAAATAAATTTCAACCTTTTAAAAAATATCATCTAAGGGGCGAGGGTGGTACGAATTATTAATGATAAAATGGATGAGCGTAATTTCAACTAAGCTACATGTCTATAATTTCAACTAAGCTACATGTCTACTTATCTACCAAATGGTTATTCTTGTTTACTTGTTTACCAGTTAGTCTCTTGAAGTATAAATAGCACCTTAAAATGGATGAGAAACTGTCTTGTACACTACACATGTTTATAAGTTGTATATTTTTATACTTATTTGTACAATTCTTTCTAAAGTTATTAAGTTACAACATTATAGTTATGTTACTAGATATATAAACTAATTATTTTGTTAAAATAAAGTAACATATTAGAATAACTTTATTTCTATTGTTATCTTGTCTAAAAAGTTTTCTTCTCATTTTCTTCTTCCAACAAATTACATCAATAGAAATAAAGTTGAAGATATATATCATCCTTTATCTAAATATTACTCTTAACATCCTTTATGTTAACACTTTAAAATAGATTTTGTCATTTACACTAACTATCGTTAAGTTTTTCCGTTAAGTGAAACAATATTTGGTCTTTTTACCTTTAAAGGATTATTAATGTTACTTTTTCCAAACATAAAGGATGTTTTCGATAACGTTTTATCTTTTACTTAATTTATGTATTTTAACAATTATACATACACATATGATTCATTTATTTAACATGATATATTATTTAATATTTTTCATCCACGTATTATTTATGAATATAAATTATGTAATTATTTATATAATCGATATTATTTAAAATACGTGGATGAAAAAAATAATTCAATATTTATATAACTTTCGTATTTACGTGGATGAAAATAATTAATTAATTTTACGTGAACGAATATAATAATTAGCTATATGTGCATGAAAATAATTAATATATTTTAATTAGTCATATAACTTGTATTTTATATATAATAATCGGTGGATGAAAACAAGAATATATAGTTATTTTATCGACGTATTACCTATAAATATAAATTATATAATTTGTTTAACTCTATATAACTTATATTTATTACGATGGATGAATAATTAAATAATATTTCTAAAAATAAATAAATTAAGTAAAAGATAAAAAAGTTACAGAAAACAATCTTCATATTTAGAAAAATTACATTAATAGTCTTTTCAAGGTAAAAAGACCAAATTGCTCTTGACTTAGCATAAAAACTTAACGATAGTTATTCTAAAAAATGAAATCTATTATAAAATGTTAACAAAAATGATGATTAGAATATTTTCTTCAAAAAAGACAAAACCTGCAACTTTATAAAAACTTAAAGGACATTTTTTTGTAATTTGTATAGTACTAATTATCAATTTGGTTATTAGTCATGGATTGTACCATGTGCATAGGGGGTTGTACCCACCTCTTTTTTTAATCTTTTATTTTTTTATTTTAATCAAATAATTTTATATCTTTATAATTTAGCCTCGATAATTTTTTACTTTCAACTTTGGTCCCCTACATTTCATATTTTAAACATTTTCACCTTTCAGTCAAAATTTTGCGAGTTAACACGATGAAAGGTGCATGTGTGGTTCAAAGTTTTTATCGTCTTTTTTTCTTCACTTAACTACCCCGTCACACGTGCTGGTACTAGATCAACTTATCTATTATTCTAGATCTTTTATGTTTCGCCTGCATGGTTTAATATTTTTACGTCTACTTTTTGTTAGTTTTTATTTTTTTAATTTTTTTAATTTTTTTAATACGAGCTTTGTTAGTATTGGTGGTCACTTACGGTGATGTGTCATTGCACTGCTTGACATGGTTTTACGTTGCTCACTGTAATGCGGGAGGCTTAATACTAGTTTGGTCTAATTTTAGTCCACTGATTCGGTTCCATTTATATTTATTTATAAAACATTAATAATACGTACATTGTTGGTCAGTCTAGATTATCCACAACATAGCCATCTGTAGGCCACCTGCATCATGGCTTTGATACACCCCTTATACAACATTATAGGAGTAGTCATTTCTTTGTTTTGTGTGTTGGAACAGATATTACACATTAATAATTCATATTTACATTTGGTCGGTGGGTGGTTGTTTTTTGTGTTTTTATAAGGTTTGTCTTGGGTGTGGGTTCGATGTTTGGGTGTAGAGTTTTTTGTGGGTTTTTGATGTCTAGACACGTGTCTTTGATGTGTGTTTCGATTATATTCGTTTATAAGGTTCATTCGCATTGTCTTTCTCCGGGTTCCTACTTTTTTTTCTTTCATTATTCATACCCTGATGATTCTCGCTATAAAGGTTTGGGTTTTCCTTTTTGTTTGCTCTTTTCAGGGCTTTGATTTTCATCGGTTTTCTAGTTTGGATTGTGTTGCCTTCTTGTGGCTTTGATCTTTGTCTGTTTTGTGTATGGTGTTAGGCTTTGATTTAAATTTTAGGTTTTTCATGTTCTGGTGTGTTATGGATTTAGAGTTTTGATGTGTTTATTTTATTTGATTTTGTGGTTTCAAACCCTCATTTTGATTTTGATTTTGATTTAGGGTTACATTAAAACTCGTGTAGGAGCGACAACGCGTGGTGCCAAGTCTTCAACAACCACGAAGTCTTCAGCTGTTTACAACAACTGCTGACAAAACCACTGTCTTTAGTAGTTTTCACAACTACTGATGACAAACACCAAGTCAGTTGTTTCATCCTCTGAAGTCAAAACCATGGCTTCCAATAGTTTTCTAACTACTGATGCCTCAAACCACGACTTCAGCTGTTTCAACGTCTGAAAGGGTAATACCATGTCAACAGTCGTTTAAAACTACTGATGATTAACACCAAATCCTTCAGTCGTTTTCTAACCCGTACCCTATAAATATCCCTGACCTAATCCTTCAGAGCTTCATCTTCTTCAAACCTAACGTTCATCTCTCCAAAACTTCTTTCTCCTAAATGGCGTCCATGCAACTCAAACCGCGACACAACTGTGTAGCTTACCACACCAAATCGCCATTCTGGGCTAAGTTCGACAATGCTATTGATCTTATGGTCTAGTCACCCTACAAAACGGCCTTTCTTCTCAATCCAATCCTTCATGCCGAATCCCTTAACCAGTTTTGGATGAACGTTGTCACACCCCCGCTAAGAGCGGAAACACGGGGTTGCGACGAGACGGGAATCGTCATAACACATGGTAAGCGATAGAGATGCAATAATAAAATGATGACAAGCGTGTCATGACGACACCCGACAACAAGGGGACTTGTGTCGTGTATAGTCAATGTCCCATTTCCATTCGGGAGTAGATAAGTATGTCGTCGAAGAATATGATCACAAACTTATCCAAATAAGGTTTGCACACTCGATTCATCAAGTCCATGAACACAGCTGGTGCGTTAGTCAATCCAAACGACATGACCAAGAACTCATAGTGCCCATAACGAGTTCTAAATGTTGTCTTCGGTATGTCCTCCTCGAAAACTCTTAGTTGGTGATATCCAGACCGAAGGTCGATCTTGGAAAAATACGTAGCTCCTTGTAACTGATCAAACAGGTCGTCGATCCTGGGGAGAGGATACCGATTCTTCACAGTTATTTGTTCAACTCACGGTAGTCGATGCACATATGGAACGAACCATCCTTCTTCTTGACAAATAACACTGGTGCTCCCCAAGGCGAGTGACTCGGCCGAATAAAACCCTTCTCCAGTAGTTCCTGTAACTGGCTAGATAATTCTTGCATTTCAGACGGTGCCAACCGATACGGTGTCTTTGCTACCGGTGTAGCTCCAGGAACCAAATCAATACAAAATTCCACCTGTCGTGGAGGAGGCAAACCAGACAAGTCATCTGGGAATACATCTGGGTAATCCCGCACTATAGGGATATTTGTCAATTCCTGTTCCTCCTCTTTCTTTTCCACCACATGAGCCAGAAAAGAGTAGCACTGTTTTCGTAAACTCCGGCGTGCTTTCATGCAGGAAATAAGCTTTAAGTTTCTCCCCGGTCTTTCTCCTTGAATTCTGAGTACTCCCCCTTCTGACATAGCGATTCGCACTACTTTGTCTCGACAGACAATCTCGGCCCCGTGTTTCGACAACCAATCCATTCCCACAATCACATCGAAACTTCCTAGCTCAAAGGGTATCAAGTCTATATCGAAGGTGTGGTTCTCTAATATTATCGAGCACTTTCTAATAATTTCATCAGCCTGAACAATCCTACCGTTGGCCATTTCTACAGAGTAGCTAGTTTCTAGCCTACTAGGGCTTAATTCAAGCAATTGCACAAACTCAGAAGATATAAAGCTATTGTCTGCTCCAGTATCAAACAGTATAGATGCAAAGTGATTATTGAGTAAGTGCGTACCCGTGACAACATTCGGGTCCTGGCGAGCATCGTTGGCTCCAATGACGAATGCACGTCCCCGAGTTGTATTCCCCTGATTGGTCGGGCCTTGATTTCCAGCTATGGCCATCACTTGCTGCTGGTTGTTTCCTTATTGACCCGGTGCCCGATTCAGCCTGGGGCACATGTTTCGGTAGTGATCAAGGCTCCCACACTCATAACAAGCCCTTGCATTCCCGGCGGGGTTAATCGCGTTGACCGGTGCAACCATATTCGGCGCTGTTTAGCAGTCTCTTGCAAGATGCCCCGGGCGTCTACAATTCGCGCACACCCGGCACTGCGTTCGTGGGGGATGATGATAATTGCACTTGTCACATTTGGGGTGCGGACCCACATACTCTCGCCTGCCCTGCGTCACTGCCACAAAGTTTCTGGTTGTCTTGGCTCTTTTGTCAAACTTCCCGGCACTCGACCGGCTCGTTTCCCCAAACTCCTTTCTCTTTTCTGCTCCTCTACCCAAAATTCCCGTTCTCACCATTTCATCAGTCAAAGCGCCCGCCTTTAGAATCGCACTCTGAATAGTAGGAGGAGCGGTAGCGGTTACCATTGCCCGGATTTGAGGCGCAAGTCCCCAAATGTACCTCTCTATCCTTTTTGATTCCGGGGTGACTAGGTGCGGAACCAACCTTGCTAGTTCATGAAAACGATCGGTGTAAGCTGCGTGCCCAGCCCCCACCATGGCATGATTCCAAAACTCATGCTCAAGTTTTTGCATCTCATTGAGAGGACAATACTCCTCGGTGATTAGGGCCTTGAACTCATCCCACGACATTTGCATCGCGGATTCTCTTCCCCTAGCCTGAATCTGGGTGTTCCACCACGTTAGTGCCTTGCCCTGTAGTGAGCAAGTGGCGTACTTAATCCTTTGGCTGTCGAGGCATTCCCTGATGTCAATCACGGCGTCCATCTTTTCAAGCCATCTGGTCAGAGCTATGGCTCCACCTTTGCCATCAAACTCTCGTGGTTTACAAGCCACAAATTCCTTGTACGAACATCCCCGTCTAGCATTCACAATCCCGGTCTCATTAACAATTCCAGTTTCGTTACCGGCTGTACCACCATTTCCGGTCTCCTGATTGCTTTCGTTCCCAGTCGGGTTACCGTTATCCTCATTATCATTGCCACCGTCCCCGTGGGGGTGAGAATTCTGAAGAGCATCGCTCACTTGGGCCAGGATAGTAGGAATCAGTGCGGCCAATTGTTGAGCGATCAGGGCTGCCACATCAGTGTTCCCTGTTCCTTGATTGTTACTGGCAGGAGCATCACTTGTTCTTGGGGTTCTTCCCCTGCCTCTGCCTCTGCCTCTGCCTCTGCCTCTTGGGGCTTCAATTCCGCTACTATTACTGCGAGTAGATCTTCGAGGCGGCATGTTCTATTCATAAAAGAGGTAACACATATAAGTTTTAGTCACCATAAGATACACAAGTATTCCGTTTATCAAGTTCCAATGTTCATGTTCGGTCGGTCAAGATCACCATGCAGCCCATTTCAAGCATATTATCGGTATACCGGTGATGTTTATATATAGGGTTCCCCGCAGCGTTCCCACCACACCCACGATGTACCGAGAATGATGCCCGATCCGGTTACATGACATCCGACTTCCCTTACATCATATCCATAATAATCCATCAGGTCAACTGAGAGCCCAAGCAAGTAATCACGTATAGTCTGTGGAGGTTGCCTATCTCCCATCCTTAAAGGATTCAGACATAGCCTCCTCGGGTCGGTCTCAGTATCCAAGGGTAAGCGCAGTATATGATCCGTGAAGATCTCTTCGGGTCTTAATACCCGAATCTGGTTATGATAACTTGGCGCGCAGAGGGAACGTAAGATCTAATAGGAGCATCCCATAAAAGAGTGAGCACAAGGCTCTCTCATAGGGTGGAAAGATCACAAAATAGATAGATAACGAACAAGTAATGAGGAACACGTATGAGATACAAAATGCACACAACCCTGGCATGCAATCTACATGAAGGTTCCTAGGTTATAGTCTAGGTCAAGCGTATTGCCTAATTCTCTATAACCAATGGCTCTGATACCAGTCTGTCACACCCCCGCTAAGAGCGGAAACACGGGGTTGCGACGAGACGGGAATCGTCATAACACATGGTAAGCGATAGAGATGCAATAATAAAATGATGACAAGCGTGTCATGACGACACCCGACAACAAGGGGACTTGTGTCGTGTATAGTCAATGTCCACGACAACATAACCATAAGCATAACAAGATAAACGATTCACATGATCACATAAAGATGAAATCGTAATGTATTTCCCACAACCCGGGAACAAGTTTCAAAAGATTGTAATTGTTTACACGGTTCGACATTGTTCAAAGTAACAGTTTGTCAAACATGTTTAGTCCAAAAATGCATCCTAGGGTCTCCACTAAGGCAGCACACCTAGAACCTCAGCTAGCTTGATCACCTGAAAAGATATGCTCAAAATGGTCAACAAAATTGTTGGTGAGCTCGTAGGTTTAAGTAATAAAAGTGTAAGTGATGTTGTATAAAGTAAATGATATGGAATACCGTGAATACAATTATATACACAAGTAAAATCACATGACATGAGCTTTGCAACCAAACCTAGCGACGTACACAAAGAAATTGTCGGCGTATATTCACCCAAGACCCGTACATGGCTATTGTTGGTACTAACTAGTATACCAACACGAGGGTGGGGGTGTCAACCCAGTAGTACTACCAATACCTAACCGTCGGTTCCCACACTGGAATTAAATAGTTGCAAAGATAGAACCACACAGCAGACCCAAGCATGTATCAGATAAGTACTTGCAACAGAGTATCACGTTGATTCCTTGTATGAAAATTGTATGTATGTTGTACAGCATAGAAAAGGGCGAGCATACTTTTCCCCCATGTTTGTAAATGTTTGTAAAATGGTATAAGCATAAAAAGGGGCCACGAAACTCACCTGTTAAGTGGTAAGTATGAAAGGTCGAGATTCCGACAGTTGAATGCAATGATCGGTCAAACACCTATTGACAGTTATTGTCAAGCATTAATGACATGTATAAAGCGTATAGTAATGTTTGGTCGGTTCGGGTTGTATCGGTTCGGTCGTGGGTGGCGCACACACACAAGCGGACACACGTATCAGATCTTATGTAGATCCAAGTACTACGAGTAGTCGTCATTGCTTATGACATCCTTGTAAAGATCTCATTGTTATAAAAGATGACACTTGTTAAGTATTTGTAGTTTCAAATGGGTTGTCGGTAATTGTAAAATGTTAGGTTTATTTCAATTGAATAGTATGTGCATGTTGATAGCGTTGACTTTAATCTTTGGGGTCAAGCAATGACACTTTTACTGATGTTGCCTTATCATCATCAGACGTTCAAGGGAAATTCACACTCAACATCAGTCACACAACAGGACTAGACGCTCGACCCACGTTCCATTCGTACGAATCAACCTTCAATCATGCGAATTAGCTACTTTCGTGCGATTGAACCTTCATTCGTGCGATTGGACTCAGTCGCACCACACAACACACACATTCGCACGACCCAACCTCCATGCGCACGAATCAACCCTCAATCGTGCGAATTAGCTACTTTCGTGCGATTGAACCTTCATTCGTGCGATTGGACTCCAGTCGTGCGAAACATGCACAATCGCATACACTCAGTCGGTCACCTGACTCAATCGCACACAATCATTCATACGCATGACTCAATCGCATACAAACACCCAGTCGCATGACTCAGTCGCACGACATGCCTAGTCGCACAACTCAGTCGCACGATTGACTTAGACGCAAGATTCAAGCGCACGACTCACTCAGTCGCACGGCTCAATCGCATGACAGACCCAGTCGCCTGAACTGCAGAATCGCGACTGTGGTCGGGCTGAGCAGCCCCCGAGCTGCTCTAACGCGGGTTTTATACCACGAGGACTTCCAGAAACACTCAACAACATACACAAACATGAAACACAAGCAGAAAGACCTCACACGCACCCACTCGACCTCATGTGCTCGGATGAACCCGAGCACCCGAACCCTAGAAAACGCAGCAGTAAAACCGAACCAAAAACGGGTTGAACAAGGTTGTCTACCTGCTAGGAATGCGTACACACGATGATACCCAAGATTTGGTAGTGAAAACGCAACAAACGTGACGATTTTTGGTGCTAGATCGAGAGAGAAAGTGGAGAAAATGTTGAAGGTGAAGAAGATGAAGATGAGGATAAATGGCTGGGAATGGGGTTTATATACCCAGCCCAGGTTTGCAAAATTACAAGTTTAGTCCTTGCACTTACCCTCGAGTTTCCCAAAAATTTGTTTCGGTTGATTACGATCTTAAAATGTTCGTTATTTTACGGTTAAAAGCGTGTTTAATGGAAATTGATAGCCTAAATGGTTTTATTAATGACAATGGTCGAAATTAAATGATATATTTGGTGGTAATGGTGATGAAATTTATAAAAGTTTTATGCCTACACACGTTCTCGAAGGAAGTACAGGCACAAGGGAAAAATAAGCAGACATGATTCCGTAAAGCAGGAGTTCATGAAGAAAAGGAAGATTAATAAAGTATTTCCATGTTATTTATGTCGTTCGACGGACCTTGAGGTGACGGATGTCACAAACGTCACCCTCACCACTGGGGAGAACAACACAGCGTCTCTCCGGTCGGTCATCAACAACCACGAAGTGGTCATCACTCCCGATATACTTCGTCAAACTCTACACCTGGATGATGCCACTTCTCCTGCGGATATCCAAAGGGCACAACTTATTTATCCTTTGCCCACCATGGATATCAGGGAAACCTTAGTGCCTCCACCATACTGAAGAAACATTTCCATGATTCTGAACGTCTAATCTTTCACATGGTAAATGTCTGTTTGGATCCTAAGACTTCGTCTTGGGATCAAATGTCTACAAAGTGCAGCGGTAATGTACTCCATTCTTGAGCAACAACCTTTAAATTTTTCAGAAATACTATTTTCAGAGCTCAGAATATGGCACAAAAACAAATGCTAACCGTTGGATATTATATCCGCGGTTCATAATGGCCTAATTACAAACCAGCTTCAAGCTGAGGGACTTGTTGGCCTGAGAGTCACTGCTATGGCTGTTTTGCCTGAAGTATACTCCCGGCACAACTCTGCCAATCACTCAAAATGGCTGCCAAGCTGCGCAAACCCACACAGCTGGAACCCCCAGCCACCACCTCCAAATCAAAAGTCCCCACCAAACCCACTAAAAGAAAACCAAAAAGGCTACTCAGGAAATGAGTCCCCTGAGGATGCCCCTGCAACACACGCAGGCTATATCCCTGGTTATATAACCCCCTAGTGATATAAGGACTCTTCCAGCCATAGCCGCTCAGGATTCCTCTCAAAAGAGCCTGCAGCAACCACACAAGGGGTACCCACACCTGGGATCTTCTCACTTAGGAGATTGCCATTGAAGAGCACCTTCCTCCCCAGGTGCAGACTGCTTTTACCCCATCTCCCCATGCAACCGCCCAAAGTCCTACATTGCTTGTTGCACAAGTGCTAACTCATTTGCACTCCTCACCCCCTCCCCAGATACCAATTACTACTGGGAACCTTCTACCATTGAGGGGGAGGACCAAAGTGCAGCTGAGAACCCACAGCATAGGGGTACAATGTTCCTTCTCCTAGTGTAGCATGGAGATTGGAACTTCTGGTGAGGCTGCCACTTCTCCTGCGTCAGCATATGATCAGGTTGTAGTTGGTACCATTACTAAGACCTTACCAGAGGCAATTGCTGATGACGGACACAGTCCTGAGGCAGGAAGTCCCCAGTTCCAAGACCAGGGGCACATGCTACAACTGAGCTACACTCAGTGCATGTTCATCCTGATCCTATCAGGAGGTCAGGTGATTCAGTATCTACTGATGATGACCTAGGCTTCTTTTACGATGTAATTGCCAAAACACCATCCTGGAAGAGGAGGTGAGCAGACTCAAAGAGCTGCTTGCCAAAACTTCTAAGGAACAAAGACCATCTGCCTCTACCACCTCCCAGATGGCACCTTCATCTGAAGGTCTCCCAAACACCGAGTCCTCCCAAAACTAGCCACCTGCCTCTGCTTCTGGCACTATTTCTCAGGAACAGAACCCTCCTGAGCAAATAGTTGCTGTCCTTCAAAATTCCCATCCCTCTCATCACACCCATAATCACTGAAATCGTGATTAAAACCATTGATGAGAGGCTTTCCTCAGTAATACACCCTTTGATAGAGGAGGTTGTGGCAAACACCTTCTGGAAATCAACCCCTTGCAACCAATGCAACCAAAAAGGGGGAGATTAAGTCAGTGAACAGGAAAAGAAAGAGGAGTACAGAGGAAAAAGAAACAGAAGAGAGTTGTGGAAAGGAGTTTGAGGTAAATGTGGAGACTGATAAAGAGAAGGAAAAAGAGAAAGCCTTGGAGCTATTGATAAAAGAGGCTGATGCCGAACACAACAGACCAATGGACAACATCATTGATCAGCTGTTTAGGCAAGGCCATGACACCGATAAACTTGACTCTGAGATTCGACGATTAGAGATTGAAAAATCCAGAATAGATGGGCGAGTTATGAAGTGTTAGAAAGAGAAAGGCTTGAGATCATGATTAGATTTATTGCAAAATATCTGGAAGATCATGATCGAAATCAAAGCTTGGTCCAGGAACAGTATCTTGGCAATCACCACCAAGATCTGTTCATCTGAAGCATATACTAAAGGACTTGTTATTGAAGCTTTGAATGAAGCAGGAGCAGGGAGCAGGACTGAGCTAGCCAAATACCAAAAGCAACACCACATCCAAAATGCTAACTCAGCCTGTCAACATTCCCTCTCCAAAACAACCACAATCACCCCAAAACCAACTCCCTTACCATCTAAACCAACAGCCGATGATGCACCTAAGAAGAAGAAGAGAAGGGTGTTGAGGCTAGAAGAGAAGAAGAAGAGATGATGTGGAAGAGATAGGCTGCCTCTGTCTGCAGTTCTAACATTAGCGAAAGCCAAACCCATGCCCATCACTCCCACCTCACAGATGGAAGCTGTGAGAGTAAGATTGAAGAAGAACAGCATCAAAAGCTTCATGATGATGAAATGCTGAAAAGCATTGACAAAACTTATGCTGCTTCGTCATCAATATTAGTATGAAGAAAGAAGCTCTGAGGTGTACACTCTTGCCAACACATTTCAATATCAGAAGGAAAAGGTGAGAGTATGGCCTGATCCTAGGGTGGCTCACAGGATTGTAAAGAAAGACATTCCATCGAGATACAAGGGCCAAGTCAAAAGCTCGTAGATGAAGAGATCACAGTGGTTTCTTGTAGTATCACCCTGGGAGATTGTTGAAGACTTCAAGAAGGCCTATGAGACTAAACAACCACCCCAAAAGATGTTAGAGAACAGAATTATTAAAAAGGGGTTAGTCTACAAGAGGCTTGAGAACTTCAAACAAAATGAGCTCAGTCTGTTACTTGAAGGACTTATCCTGATGATTTTGCATACAGACAGATTCAACAGTTGAGCTCAAAAATGGTAAACAGCCAAGACATCTCAGAGCTGTATGGCGAGAAGGATTGTTTGATGGGAGCCGAGAACCTGACCATGGAAGAACAATCATGTTTCTCAGAGCATACACCGAGAATCCTACAGGCTTATACACGGGAAGTAGATCTTATGAATGGGAAACAACTCTGTGTCCAGTTCCCAAACAGAGTTCCCATTCATACTTCCAAACAAATATCTGAGAAGTTCTTCCAGGCCGGAGCTTATATGGTCATCTTCTCTACTGATCAAGAAGGTAAAAAGACCAACTTTTTGCCACAATAATTGGGAAAATAAATAATTAGAGGTTTTGGCTGCATTGGTTCAGGGGGAGTTTGTTGGACCAAAAGACCAATGAGCCAAGATCAGAAAACCTCTAAGTCCCACATGATATCACAACAACTGCTGAAGACTTCATCAGCAGTTCGACAACTGAAAACTCCAACAGCTGAAGATCAGTGCTGAAGACTTCAACAGCTGAAGATTAAAGTGCTGAAGTTCAACAGCTGAAGAACACAAGTGCTGAAGCTGAACAGCTGAAGAACACAAGTGCTGAAGCTGAAGTCCAAGTACTGAAGTACAACAGCTGAAGAGTCTACAAGTACTGAAGATCAACAACTGGTGTACAAAGTCTGAAGACAAAGACTGAAGACATCAGCTGATGATATCTACTGAAGTCATCAGCTGATGAAACATTGAAGTTCAAGTCTGAAGACCAAGTACTGAAGTTTCAGTAGTTTGTCACACAGCTGAAGAGTACTTCTTCAGTAGTGTGATATCAGTAGTTTTATGTTTTTACTTTCAGTAGTTTTGTAAAACGACTGAAGAGCTTGTTCTTCAGTCGTTGTAGTTTCAGTAGTTTTATGTTTTTCAGTAGTTATAATAACTGATAACACTTAGTATTTTTGTAAGGAGATGTCAGCTGTTTTGACATCTTCAGTAGTTGTTTTCAGTTGGAATAATTCTGTTAGATGTCACTATCAAGTGACATCAGCAGACGTCACATCTCTTATATAAGAGGTGTCGACCTAATTGTAATTGTGACATTCCGTTACCACGAAAGCGAATATTGAATGAATATATTTGCAGAATTCTCTCTATCTATAACCGTCTTTGTTCTTCATTGAATATCGTTTCGTTCTTGTGAATTGGCTAATTCATTGTTAGAATTCCGCTGCTATACTCTCTAATCAATCAACATAGATCACTGATCCTAACAAGTGGTATCAGAGCAGGTTAATCATTGATCGATCTAACAATTGATCATTGAAACTGCTAATTGATATCTATGTTTGATTGAATTAGCATATTCGCAAGAACTGGTTATAGATTATTGAATTTCTGTCGCTTTCGTTCATTTATTTTGAGATCTCTCTTGGTTCAATTGGTTGTTGTTTTGTTCTAAATCTGTTTTAGCTTAATCGAATTTGATTGAATCTGAGATGACTACTCCTTCTAATGATCCTCACAATACCGGTTCCTCAACCAAGCCTCCGATGCTGGTTAGGACCGAGTATAACATATGGCAACGAAGAATGCTTCATCACCTGTCTGTTAACAGTTCAGGTTGTTGGACATCTGTGGTACATGGACCACATAAGCCTATGGTGAACAATCCGGAAACCAATCAAATGGTTCCGAAGAAGAAGGAACAATACTCTGATGAAGATCGGAAACTGTTTGAGATTGATGCTAAAGCCCATGGAATTCTGGCCATGGCACTGCCTAATGAAATCTATTCAGGGCTTATGCATCATGAAACTGCTCATGATCTCTGGAATGCCCTGAAGGAACAATTCGGTGGCACAGATGAGGTCTTAGCAAACAACAGAGAAATCCTTGCCCAACAATATGAGACATTCTCTCATAGAAAGGGTGAGACACTGACTCAACAGTTTGAGCGTTTTTCCTGCTTGATCTCTGAGCTGAAAATGTGAAACAGGAATACACCAATAGCCAGATGAATAACAGGTTCCTCAGATCACTGCCTGAGAGATGGGACACATACACTATTGTCCTACGCTCCAGTGCAAATCTGGATAGCCTATCTCTCACCCAACTTCATGGGAAACTGCTTACATTTGAAAGAGAGATAGAGCAGAAGAGGAAACTGTCCTCATCAGAAAGCTCACTGATGACTTTGTACCAGGAATACTGCCTTGGTTGGTCATGAGTCAGAATATGCTGCATCTGAAAGCAATTATGATGAGCATATTGATTTCTCTTCAAATAGTTCTGATCATGCATTTGTTGGTATTGAGAGTCATCCTGGCAGTAATAGTGACAATTTATGCTTCATCATGGATGATTTGAAAGGAATAGCTGATGATGATCTAGAAGAGATGGATATTCTGAGCCAAATGCATTGATTAATATCAGATCTCAGAAGTTCTATAAGAGAACTGGCAGGAAATTTCCTGGACTCTCTGGCAAAACCAAAGTTGGTTTTGACAAGAGTAAGTTGAGGTGTCACAAATGCCAAAGGCTGGGACACTTTGCAAGAGAGTGTAGATCAACTGGATCTAACTCTTCTGCACCCTTTGTGACTTTTCCTAGTACTAGTCCACAAAACAGAGGGCAACATCCTGCTGGTTCTGGTCATCATTCACATCCTAGATCTCCTGCATACTTTGTTCCCCAGGGTCAAATGTCATATCCTTATCCCTGCTATTATATGCCTCAACCAAATCCTGTTCAAGCTCCAATTGCACAACAACCACAAGCATTGCCTGAACCACAACCTTCCCAATCTCATCAACAAACTCAACCTCAACAACACAGCTTCTTCACCCCAGGAGTTGTTGACTGGAGCAGTTTACCAGATGACTTGTCTGGTCATGAACAACTGTTCTCAGGTGCTGGTCAACATGGTGGTGAAAGTCCCTTTGGAAATCTAGCTCTTATGGCTTTGGATTCTGCTGATACTTCATCCACTAATGCCTCTACACCAAAGGTATCACAGGTATCCTCTGAGGCAAAAGCCAAATTATGTTCTGAAACATGCATAGCAGCATTTGCATCTATTAGAGAAGCAAATGTAGCTTTAATCAACAAGAACATTGAGCTAGAACAATAATTTCCAAAAGCAAAGCTGAATTTGAGTCTGTGCTTAATGATAAGAATGATGAGATTTACAAACTTAAATGCCAAAACTGATGATAAGGCTAGGGAAGAGATACTTCTAGAGAAGTATAAAGATCTCAAGAAACCCTTGCAGTTACCCAGGTAGAGTGTGATAGATGGGTACAATCATGCAAAGGTTTTGAAATGCTTCTTAGTAAGCATCTGCTTCCAATGTGAAGTTTGGCATTGGTTACAATCACACTGCTCCACCTACAGATTTTACTCCCAGAGCAGAGGTAGAATCTGATGGTGAGAGTAATAACCAATCCATCTCATCATGTGATCTACTTTCTGATACAGCACAATCAGAAGTAGAAGTCAGCATCAAGCCCTCTCAGAACCTATCAGCTGATGTTGATGGTTCCACTGCTGACACTCACATGATCAATGAGTTGATCAACTCAGGAGTTAATTCTGAAAGTCCTGAAAGGACTAGAGAGCAGGATTTAACACCTGAAGTTCAAACTCCAACTACTGCTGTACTGAAAAGAAGAAAACTGTCAGTAGAAAGAGTTTGAAGACTACTAAAGAGGAAGTCAAGAAAGCAAACAATGCTTCCAAAGCACTGAAGAGCAAGTCTTCAGTTGCTTCACCCTCTTTAGTTGATGATCAACCTAAGATGAAGAAGAAACCATGTGAAGTATGTGGTTTGTTCAATCATCTTACAGATGATTGCTGGTACAAAAGAGGTTCCAAACTCAAACATAAAGAGAAATTAAAGAAAATGGTAAAATGAAAACTGAGTTTGAGACCACATTTGTATCCAACATCAAATCCTGTAACCCTTAAGTCCTCAAAGAAATCCAAAGGAAGGGTTTAAACAGGTGACAGCTGAGAGTGCTCAGAAGAAGAAGGTGCAACATAGGAACTTATCAAACTCCACTGGCAATGTGTCTGATGAGCTGAAAGCTTTATCACAAAACAACACAGCTGGTTATGATGGTTCAACATCTATTGGGAAGAGTTAACCAATTAGATGCTCCTATGTTGAAACCACAGAAAAGGAGGTCCAAGCCAAGGATTCCTCTTCTTCACCATCTTCTTCCTCTCAGCTGTTGTTTCCAATAAACCTGTTAGTTTACCATCTGTTGATGAGACCAGGCCCAAAACCAAAAAGGTTTGGGTCTCCAAAACTAACTGATTGTTTATTATTGCAGGGTTCTCCAACATGCCAAAGTAGCATCTGGTATGTAGACAGTGGGGGATCTATGCACATGACTGGGAACAGCTCTCTTCTTCATGACTACTCTCAAGGAAAGAAGGGGTTTGTTTCTTTTGGCAATGATGCTAGGGGTTACATCATTGGAAATGGCTTTGTCTCCAATGGAGAAATAAGTTTGATGATGTTAATCATGTGGAAAATCTCAAGTACAATCTCTTGAGTGTCAGTCAAATGTGTGATAAAGGCCATGTTGCTCTTTTCACCAGTCAGAACTGTAGGATTCTGTCATCCAAAGTTCTGCATTTGATTGATAAGGTGTTGGATGATCACACTCTCCTGAGAGCCAACAGGACAGGAAGAGTGTATGCCTTAGATCTTTCCAAGAAAATAGATCTCAGAGGCAATCCTTGCCTATTTTCCAAAGCCTCTTCTCAAGAATCTAAACTGTGGCACAGAAGGCTGGGTCATGTTAATTTCAAAAACATGAATCAGCTTATCCACAATAGTTTAGTTAGAGGCTTACCAATAAAGGAGTTCCACTGTGATGAACCTGCACTGCTTGTTTAAAAGGAAAACAACACAAAGTCTCATTCCCTCCTATTGAAGAGCCTAAGTCCACTGCCTGCTTGCAATTACTGCATATGGATCTATTTGGTCCTGTGAGAGTGATGAGCATGGCAAAGAAGAAATACTGTCTGGTAATTGTGGATGATTACTCCAGATTTGTATGGACTTTCTTTCTACATTCAAAGGATGAGGTTGCTCAGAAGATTATTCACTTTGTGTTGTATATTGAGAAGCAGTATTCCCTTCCAGTCAAGTGTATTAGGAGTGACAATGGAACTGAATTCAAAACCATACACTTGATGACTTCTATCTTTCAAAGGGAATCAAAAGGCAGTTTAGCATCCCAAGGACTCCAGAACAAAATGGAGTAGTGGAGAGAAAGAACAGGACCCTAATTGAAGCTGCAAGGTCCATGCTGGCTGACTCTGGTTTGCCACTGACCTTTTGGGCTGAAGCTGTTAACACAGCTTGCTATGTGCAGAATAGAGTCTTAGTAAATCAGAGGTTGATGAAGACTCCATATGAAGTTCTCCATCACTTGGCTCCTCTAATTTCATTTTTCAAAGCATTTGGGTGTCCTGTTTTATTCTCAACACAAAGGATCAACTCCATAAATTTGATCCTAAGGTGGATGCAGGGTATTTTGTTGGTTATTCATCTACTTGCAAGGCATACAGAGTCTTCAACTGCAGAACAAGATAGTTGAAGAGACTTTGCATGTGAAGTTTAATGAATCTCCTTTGGACAAGATTCCACAAAACCCTGTGGAGTTGTTTGATTTGGACATACTGCAATATGTTCCTTATCACCTCCAGCTGTTGCAGATCCTGTGGATAAATCATCTTCTGCAGCATGTCTTCCACCTGGTGGTATTGATGATGATGATGATAATATCAATACTCACCTATTCAAGTTTAGTGACCAACTGCCTGTGTCTGCTAAATTTGATGTTCCTGTAGCTTCAGCAGTTCCATCCACAACAAATGCTGATGAGATCTCTGTTCCTCTACATCTTTTGAGTTACCATCTAATCTTGGTTTCAAGAGTCTGCATCAACATCTGCTGCTGCTGAAGGTCCTACAAACACTTGCACAGATCTCATTGTTTATCAAGAACTGAAGAATCACCCCATGTCTCAGATTATTGGTGATATCAATGCTGGTGTTTCAACAAGAAGTCAATTGTCTAACTTCTGCTTCTATGCTCTCTTCATCAGTCAGCTAGAGCCAAAGAACTACCATGTTGCTTTGAGAGACAATGGATGGGTTGAAGCTATGCAGCTTGAGCTACTTCAGTTCAAGAAACAGCAAGTGTGGGAACTGGTTCCTCCTCCCCCAGGTAAGTGTGCAATAGGCACTAAATGGGTGTTTAGGAATAAAACTGATGAAAATGGGCTTATTGTTAAGAACAAGGCTAGACTGGTTGTACAGGGGTTTTCACAAGAAGAAGTATTGACTATGATGAAACCTTTGCCCCTGTAGCCAGACTAGAGGCAATCAGATTGTTTTTAGCCTATGCTGCATTCCACAATCTTAAAGTTTTTCAAATGGATGTCAAAAGTGCATTTTTATATGGTAAAATAAAGGAGAAGTTTATGTGTGTCAACCACCAGGCTTTGAGGATAATAAACATCCTGAATGGGTGTATAAACTTGATAAGGCTCTTTATGGGTTGAAACAAGCTCCTAGAGCCTGGTATGAGACACTTTCTACTTTTCTTCTTAAGAATAATTTCACTAGAGGCTCCATTGATAAACTTTGTTTATTAAGAAGGTGGATCAGCATAAGCTACTTGTTCAGATTTATGTTGATGATATCATTTTTGCATCCTCTGATCCCCAGTTGTGTGATGATTTTACAACATTAATGAAAAAGAGTTTGAAATGAGTGCAATGGGAGAATTACAGTTCTTTCTAGGCTTGCAAATTAAACAAAAGGCTGATGGAACCTTTATTCATCAGTCAAAATATACAAAAGATCTTTTGAATAAGTTTGATTTACAAAACTGTAAGCCCTGTTCTACTCCCATGTGCAACCACCACACAACTGGATGCTGATCAGAAAGGTAAAGCTGTTGATGAAACACTTTACAGATGTATGATTGGGTCCTTGATGTATTTAACAGCTTCTAGACCAGATATTATGTTTGCTACATGTGTTTGTGCTAGATTTCAGGCTGCTCCTAAGAGTCTCATTTGATTGCAGTCAAGAGAATCTTTAGATATTTGCAAGGTACACAATCTCTGGGTTTATGGTATTCCACTGGACACTCTTGCAATTAGTTGCTTTTTCAGATAGTGACTATGCAGGGTGCAAGTTAACTAGAAAGTCAACTTCTGGTGGTTGTCAATTCCTAGGCAACTGTTTGATTTCTTGGCAGAGTAAGAAACAAACATCTGTTGCTACATCAACTGCTGAGGCCGAGTACATTGCTGCTGCAAGTTGTACTTCTCAGGTACTCTGGCTTCAGAACCAACTTCTGGATTATGGCATTACAGAGACTAAGACTCCATTATTAATGGATAGTGCTTCAGCTCTGTGTATTGTCAAAAATCCAGTCCAGCACTCTAGGACCAAACATATAGAGATCAGACATCACTTTATTCGGGATTGTTTTGAAAAAGGTCTGATTGATCCTAAGTTTGTGCCTAGTGCTGATGAGCTTGCAGATATTTTTACTAAGCCTTTGGATAGTTCTACTTTCCAAAACCTTGTGTTAAGGCTTGGTATGCTGCAGCTAGAATAAGTGACAACTACTGATGATTTCAGTAATAATTACTGGTGATCATTGGTAACCATGTCACATATAAGTACTGATGAGTCCTTTCACCTTCAGTAGTTTTTATAACTACTGACGGCTAATGCCTCACAAGTACTGAAGTACTTTATCTGTTCCAACACTGATGTAGTTCAACTACTGATGTAGTTACAACTACTGAAATCAGTACACAGATAAGTACTGACGTCCTATGAAACACCTGAAAAGCATGCAAAGTCTGATGAGTAAGTGTTGAGGACAGTATGAAACAGCTGAAAGGCTATGAATTGACGAAAACTACTGAAGAGAACTTTCTCTTCAGTTTTTTCTACAACTGCTGTTTCATTCTAAACAACTGAAGCAAAACCATGTCTTCAGTAGTTTTTATAACTACTGATGACTAATACCAAGTCTTCAGCTGTTTACAACAACTGATGACAAAACCACTGTCTTCAGTAGTTTTCACAACTACTGATGACAAACACCAAGTCCTTTGTTTCATCATCTGAAGTCAAAACCATGGCTTCAGTAGTTTTCTAACTACTGATGCCTAAACCACGACTTCAGCTGTTTCAACGTCTGAAAGGGTAATACCATGTCAACAGTCGTTTAAAACTACTGATGACTAACACCAAACCTTCAGTCGTTTTCTAACCCTACCCTATAAATATCCCTGACCTAATCCTTCAGAGCTTCATCTTCTTCAAACCTAACGTTCATCTCTCCAAAACTTCTCTCTCCTAAATGGCGTCCATGCAACTCAAACCGCGACACAACTGTGTAGCTTACCTCACCAAATCGCCATTCTGGGCTAAGTTCGATAATGCTATTGATCTTATGGTCCAGTCACCCTACAAAACGGCCTTTCTTCTCAATCCAATCCTTCATGCCGAATCCTTACCAGTTTTGGATGAACGTCACCCTCACCACTGGGGAGAACAACACAGCGTCTCTCCGGTCGGTCGTCACAACAACCACGAAGTGGTCATCACTCCCGATATACTTCGTCAAACTCTACACCTGGATGATGCCACTTCTCCTGCTGGATATCCAAAGGGCACAACTGATTTATCCTTTGCCCACCATGGATATCAGGGAAACCTTAGTGCCTCCACCATACTGAAGAAACATTTCCATGATGCTGAACGTCTAATCTTTCACATGGTAAATGTCTGTTTGGCTCCTAAGACTTCGTCTTGGGATCAAATGTCTACAAAGTGGCAGCAGGTAATGTACTCCATTCTTGAGCAACAGCCTTTAAATTTTTCAGAATACTATTTTCAGAGCTCAAGGATATGGCTCAAAAACAAACTGCTAACCGTTGGATATTATATCCGCGGTTCATAATGGCCATAATTACAACCAGCTTCAAGCTGAGGGACTTGTTGGCCTGGGAGTCCCTGCTATGGCTGTTTTGCCTGAAGTATACTCCCGGCACAACTCTGACCAATCACTCAAAATGGCTGCCAAGCTGCGCAAACCCACGCAGCTGGAACCCAGCCACCACCTCCAATCAAAAGTCCCCACCAAACCCACTAAAAAGAAAACCAAAAAGGCTACTCAGGGAAATGAGTCCCCTGAGGATGCCCCTGCAACACAAACGCAGGCTATATCCACTGGTTATAACCCCCTAGTGGATATAAGGACTCTTCCAGCCATAGCCGCTCAGGATTCCTCTCAAAGGAGCCTGCAGCAACCACACAAGGGGTACCCACACATCTGGGATCTTCCTCACTTGAGGAGATTGCCATTGAAGAGCACCTTCCTCCCCAGGTGCAGACTGCTTTTACCCCATCTCCCCATGCAACCGCCCCCCAGTCCTACATTGCTTGTTGCACAAGTGCTGACTCAGTTGCACTCCTCACCCCCTCCCCAGACCAATTACTACTGGGAACACTCTACCATTGAGGGGGAGGACCAAAGTGCAGCTGAGAACCCACAGCATAGGGGTTACAATGTTCCTTCTCCTAGTGTAGCAATGGAGATTGGAACTTCTGGTGAGGCTGCCACTTCTCTCCTGCGTCAGCATATGATCAGGTTGTAGTTGGTACCATTACTAAGACCTTACCAGAGGCAACTGCTGATGACGGACATAGTCCTGAGGCAGGAAGTCCCCAGTTCCAAGACAAAGGGGCACATGCTACAACTGAGCTACACTCAGTGCATGTTCATCCTGATCCTATCAGGAGGTCAGGTGATTCAGTATCTACTGATGATGACCTGGGCTTCTTTTACGATGTAATCGCCCAAAACACCATCCTGGAGAGGAGGTGAGCAGACTCAAAGAGCTGCTTGCCAAAACTTCTAAGGACAAAGACCATCTGCCTCTACCACCCCCAGATGGCACCTTCATCTGAAGGTCTCCCAAACACCGAGCCACTCCCAAAAACTAAGCCACCTGCCTCTGCTTCTGGCACTATTTCTCAGGAACAGAACCCTCCTGAGCAAATAGTTGCTGTCCTTCAAAATTCCCTCCCTCTCATCACACCCATAATCTGAAATCGTGATTAAAACCATTGATGAGAGGCTTTCCTCATATAACACCCTTGATAGAGGAGGTTGTGGGCAAACACCTTTCTGGCAATCAAACCCTTGCAACCAATGCAACCAAAAAGGGGGAGATTCTCAGTGAAAGGAAAAGAAAGAGGAGTACAGAGGAAAAAGAAACAGAAGGCGAGTTTTGGAAAAGGATTTGGAGGTAAATGAGAGCTTTCCTCATAATACCCCCTTGATCAGCTGTTTAAGCAATCCATGACACCGATAAACTTGACTCTGAGATTCGACGATTAGAGTGGAAGAAATCCAGAATAGATGGGCAGTTATGAGTGTTAGAAGAGAAAGATTGAGATCATGATTAGATTTATTGCAAAATATCTGGGAAGATCAATGATCGAAATCAAGCTTGGTCCAGGAACAGTATCTTGGCAAGCACCACCAAGATCTGTTCTCAGCATATAATAAAGGACTTGTTATTGAAGCTTGATGAAGCAGGAGCAGGGAGCAGGACTGAGCTAGCCAAATACTCCAAAGCAACACTCACCTCCAAAATGCTAACTCAGCCTGTCAACATTCCCTCTCCAAACCACCACAATCAACCCACAAAACCAACTCCCTTACCATCTAAACCAACAGCCGATGATGCACCTAAGAAGAAGAAGAAGGGTGTTGAGGCTAGAAGAAGAAGAAAGAGGATGATGTGGAAGAAGATAGGCTGCCTCTGTCTGCAGTTCTAACATTGGCGAAAGCCAAACCCATGCCCATCACTCCCACCTCACAGATGGAGCTGTGAGAGTAAAGATTGAAGAAGACACATCAAAGCTTCATGATGATGAAATGCTGAAAAGCATTGACAAAACTTATGCTGCTTCGTCATCAATTATTAGTATGAAGAAAGAAGCTCTGAGGTTGTACACTCTTGCCAACACATTTCAATATCAGAAGGAAAAGGTGAGAGTATGGCCTGATCCTAGGGTGGCTCACAGGATTGTAAAGAAAGACATTCCTTCGAGATACAAGGGCCAAGTCAAAAGGATCGTAGATGAAGAGATCACAGTGGCCCTTGTAGTATCACCCTGGGAGATTGTCGAAGACTTCAAGAAGGCCTATGAGACTAAACAACCACCCCAAAAGATGTTAGAGAACAGAATTATTAAAAAGGGGTTAGTCTACAAGAGGCTTGAGAACTTCAAACAAAATGAGCTCAGTCTGTTACTTGAAGGGACTCATCCTGATGAGTTTGCATACAGACAGATTACAACAGTTGAGCTCAAAAATGGTAAACAGGCCAAGTACATCTCAGAGCTGTATGGGCGAGAAGGATTGTTTGATGGTGAAGCGAGAACCTGACCATGGAAGAACAAATCATGTTTCTCAGAGCATACACCAGAGAATCCTACAGGCTTATACACGGGAAGTAGATCTCATGAATGGGATAAAAACTCTGTGTCCAGTTCCCCAAAACAGAGTTCCCATTCATATCTTGCCAAACAAATATCTGAGATTTCTTCCCAGGCCGAGCTTATATGGGTCATCTTCTCTACTGATCAAGAAGGAAAAAACCAACCTTTTTGCCAACAATAAGTGGGAAAATAAATAAATGAGGTTTTGGCTGCATTGGTTCAGGGGGAGTTTGTTGGACCAAAAGAACCAATGAGCCAAGATCAGAAAACCTCTAAGTCCCACATGATGTCACAACAACTGCTGAAGACTTCATCAGCAGTTCGACAAGTACTGAAAACTCCAACAGCTGAAGATCAAGTGCTGAAGACTTCAACAGCTGAAGATTAAAGTGCTGAAGTTCAACAGCTGAAGAACACAAGTGCTGAAGCTGAACAGCTGAAGAACACAAGTGCTGAAGCTGATGTCCAAAGTACTGAAGTACAACAGCTGAAGAGTCTACAAGTACTGAAGATCAACACTGTGTACAAAGTCTGAAGACAAAGACTGAAGACATCAGCTGATGATATCTACTGAAGTCATCAGCTGATGAAACATTTGAAGTTCAAGTCTGAAGACCAAGTACTGAAGTTTCAGTAGTTTGTCACAACAGCTGAAGAGTACTTCTTCAGTAGTTGTGATATCAGTAGTTTTATGTTTTTACTTTCAGTAGTTTTGTAAAACGACTGAAGAGCTTGTTCTTCAGTCGTTGTAGTTTCAGTAGTTTTATGTTTTTCAGTAGTTATAATAACTGATAACACTTAGTATTTTTGTAGGAGATGTCAGTTGTTTTGACATCTTCTAGTTATGTTTTAGTTGGAATAATTCTGTTAGATGTCACTATCAAGTGACATCAGCAGACGTCACTCTCTTATATAAGAGGTGTCGACCTAATTGTAATTGTGACATTCCGTTACCACGAAAGCGAATATTGAATGAAATATATTTGCAGAATTCTCTCTATCTATAACCGTCTTTGTTCTTCATTGAGTATCCTTTCGTTCTTGTGAATTAGCTAATTCATTGTTCGAATTCCGCTGCTATACTCTCTAATCAATCAAACATAGGTCACTGATCCTAACAAGTGGGTTTGATTTTGGGCTTGTGTGTCTTGAATGGTGTTTTGTGTAGTGTTTTCTAAGGTTTAGTATGGTTGATTTGTGCTTCAGAACAGTTTTTGGGAGAGCTTATAGCCGAAAAATTGCAAGATTTGGGTATGGGAGAACTGCATTCTGCATCAGCTATGTCTATGCGACCGAATGGCATGCGACTGGAGGTCATATGCGACTGAAAGGAATGCGACTGGGTTCCATACGCATGTGAGTCGTGCAACTGGGTTCCATATGCATGTGAGTCGTGCGACTGAGGTTCATTCGCATGGCAGTCATGCGATTGAGGTCCATACGCCTGAGTGCTCATTCGCATAGGGTCCATTCGTCCAGTATTCATTCACTTAAGTGTTCATTCGCTTGGGAGGCAATGCGACTGAAGGATGTCCATACGCCCAAATAGGGCTCGTGCACCCGAAAGAACATAGTTTGACCTTCTGACTTTCGGGGAGATGTGTAGATGTAAGCTTTGACTTGGGAGGTTCCTAGGGGTTCCTGTAAGTTGACTTAGAGGTCATAGAAGATATGTGGGGCTTGTATGTCGATGTAAGGGTTGTTGCTTATGTAGTGTTGTTATGTATGATTTATGCCTCGTATGATGATGTTGTATGTTTATTACATTCCTTGCTTTACTTGATTGTCTACCCGTGGCTTTACTTGTATGTTAATGAAGAACGAAAAGTATTATGTAATGTAAAGTGGAAGATAACGAAAAGAGGAACGTAATGAAAGAATGCATGTATTAATGAACGAACGAAAAAAAAGGCTTGCAAGCAAATGTATGGAGGTTCACATTTAATATGGAGTGTTAGCTCAACCCTATGCGGGTTAGCTATCCCATAAGGATGCACACTGGGGCTTAATTCGTGTGATTAAGCAATTTATGAAGGTTCACACCCAATGAGGGGTTGTCAGCTCAACTGTGTGCGGGTTATATACCCCATGAGGATGCACACAGGGGTCCAATCTTTGTGATTGACCATATGTATAGGGTCCTTGTCGCTTAACCCTAGATGAATTGCTTGGTGCTCTAGAGGGGGGGTTAAGCACATGACAGGACCCAAATGGAAACAAAAGATAATAAAAGTATGAAATGAATGATGACGAAGATAATTACTATTATCTATGTGTACGTACGATGTGTGATCACGTTCTAAAGCCTGATATGTTTTGAAAGAAAGTAAAGCATGATTTTAAACAAAAGTGAAGTATGTTTTATTATAAAACTAGAACTCACTCAGCAACGCTGACTTTTATGTATTTCCAGTTGGCAGGTAATGTTGCTGAGGATGGCACGGGGTGACTACTCGGCTCAATTTGGATGGCATTCTTTTGTTTAATGTTTTTGCATTGTAATGCGGGTAAACTAAGTTGAAATGAATGTGGTATTAACTTGCAAAAGCATTTATATACAAATGAAAGTTATGTAAATGTTCCGCTGTGATGTTCTATGAAATACAAATATAATTATATATTTTATGTGCGATGATTGGTCAGTTGTAAGCGTTTCGGGAACGGGGCCTTATAGGTATTGTAGTGTTAGATGTAGTATTTGTGGAAGAATAGTTAATAAAAACTAACATGTCATTTAATATTTTTTTTCTCATGACATTACTGAATGCATATTATTAATACATTATTTAATAATAAGAAATTTAGTTCATTACATTATATATTATATTATTTATAGTACTTTAAATTAATATTTAAATGTATTAATAAGTATTATCTTATTTTAATACATAACTATATAATAACTAATACTCCTATATTAATAATAATAATAATAGTAATAATAATAATAATAATAATTATTATTATTATAATAATAATAAAAATAAAAATAAAAATAAAAACAATAATTATAAAATAATAATAATAATAATAATAATAATATTAACAATAATAGTAGTAAAAATAATAGTAATAATATAGTAATAATAATAATAGCAATAATAATAGTAATAATAATAATATAGTAATAATAATAGCCATAATAATAGTAATAATAATAGTAATAATAATAATATTAACAATAATAGTAGTAAAAATAATAGTAATAATAACAAGACTTAATTACACGGGTGGTCCTTGTGGTTAGACCAGATTTCACTTTTGGTCCTTAGCTTTCTGAAATTACATTGTTGGTCCAACATTTTGCAAATTTGTTACGCGCATGGTCCCCAACTTGGACGACCGTCTATTTCGGTCGTTAAGTCACCCCACGTGCCTCCCACGTGGGGGTATTCTTGTCATGTCATCTCTATTCGATATGTCTTTATATGTTTGTCTTTCTTGCTATGGAACCAAACATCGTTTACATTTGGTATCCGCAAGCATGGTCGTTTGCTTCTGTGGGCGATCTGCGATCAACCGAACCTCGTGGACTGATCAAAACCTAGGCTGACGCTTTTATGCTTGTCTTGTAACAGTAAGTATGTGTATACCTCTTCAATTTTAAACTTAATCTCAAACAAGTATCCGTTGTGTTGCATAACTCAAAGTGTCGATTTATTGGATGGGTTGACCCATCAATGTGTCCCCGTGTAATGAAGATTATTCCTGGGCTATTGAAGTTAAAAAATAAACTTGAATGTCAGGTGAAGGGACTAGAAGCCGAAATTCGCTTGAAGAAGACACTCATCCATTCCTGGGTCCTTTCATCTGGGGTCTTGATGGTGCATTCATGAAAGGACCCTATCCGGGCCAAATGATTAGTGCAATAGGTATGGATCCAAACAATAGGATTTATCCCTTAGCCTATGCAGTTGTAGCGGCTGAAAACAAGAGCTCATATTGGGTAACAAAAAATTGATGGGAGTCTTCTTCAGACGAACCATGTAATTTCAGAAAGCTAAAGACCAAAAGTGTAATAATAATAATAATAATAATAGTAATAATAATAATAATACTAATAATAATAATAATAATAATATAATAATAATAATAATAATAATAATAATAATAATAATAATTCAATTTATAAATAAGTATTATTCTATTTGAATACTTCACTATATAGTTATTAAAAACTAATTTTGTTTTGTTCAATTGTGTAAGGAGGATAATGATGTAGAGGCAATAAAACGTCTTCTTGAAGGATATGATAATAGCTTATGGCCTTGTTGTGTGTCTAAGCCTGGGTAATTTATTAGATAGGAGGATATGGGTGTTTATCAATTCTAATCGAATTTGAATTTTTAAATAGGATACGAATTTGATAAGAATACAAAAATCATTTGTCTAATGCAACTCAAATAAAATTAAAAATTCTTAAACATAATACAAATTCAACTTGAATTCAAAATTATTTAATTTGCATTAAGTTAAATAAAACAACCAAACATAATTTTTATAATTCAAATCAATATCGAGTCTGGGATTTAGGTAAATAAATAGTGATTTTATGGGTATTTTTATGGTGTTTTAGAACTAATTGATTTTATTGTGTTTCTGGGTAATTTTATGGCGTTATAGAATTGGGTAATTTTATGATATTTTAAAAATGGTGATTTTATGGTGTTTTAGAACAAAATGGTTTTATTATATTTTAAACTCGACGAATTGATGGTATTTTCAAACTGAGTTACAATAAAAGGAATTAAATTGATTTTCCATTAAAATTTCCCACTCTAAAGAACTATAGTGAAAATGAACGACTTATGATCAGAAACTTGTATAGTTATAAAACATCATACAGTTGTATAGTTCTAAAACACTATAAAATTATCTAGAAATGAAACACCGTAACACACTATAAAATCACCTAATTGAAAAACACTATAAATCACAACCATTTAACCTAGTTGATTTTATAATGCATCTGAATTAGATATTGTATGATATTTTTCAGGTTAGAAATTTTATGATTTTTTTGACATAGAAGTTTTTATAGTGTTTAAGAGGTACACAATTTTATGGTATTTTTGACCCGGCGATTTATAACGTTTTAAAATTAGACAATTTTTAATGTATAAAAAAGTGCAGTGAGAATCAATGATTCAATGATCATATAGAAGTTAATATTCAAGAGAACATGTACGTGACAAAACATCATGTATGTAACAAAATATTTTGATTTCTTATTTTAATTTACAATCCCAATTTCTTATTTAGTTATTTTGTTTATTTATTTGTTTAAATATTTTAAACTTGTGTATTAAATTAGAAGATAGTACCTTCGAATATAAAAGTTAAAATATTTTTTCTTGTTGAATTCGAATTTGTTCCGAACTCGACATTCAAATTCGAATTGAAATCGAACTTGGTTTTGAATTCTATTTTGGATACGAAACACATCTTTCGAATACAAATCGAATTCGAATCCAAAACTAAAAATTCAATATTCGAATAATTTGATTTGATTAATTCTAGAATTTGAAATTCAAATTGAATTTTTCTTGAAAATTTTTAAAATTCAATTTATTCAATTTGATTAACTTGAATTTGATTTGATGATCTCCTGTGTTTTAGTGCATGCACAACATTGCTTTTGTTAGGATAAATCTCGATATGATTTGATTTGGTTTGTTTTAAAAGTTTCAACGTTAGCAACACTACTGGCCGCCTTCCTTTCGTACATACTTCTCTCAAACTTACAAATCAAGTTTTCCTTTGTAATTGAACATTTATTCGCAAAACTATATGTTTGAAGTTCTTAAATGTTACCTATTTCATTATTTATAATTAGTTTTGCCTAATCTGCAATTTGTGTATCGATAAACAGTGTTTTTGTTCACTTGTGCACGAAATAGAAAGATCATACATCTTCTGAATGAGGTGTCAAATGCTTTCTTCAAATTCATGACGCATCCAGTACAAAACCAATTTTTCTTCTATAAGTTTTAGAAGTTAAATCATAGTACTAATATGTTTTTATGGGAGTGAGAGTATCACCATAGTAGCAGTGGTAGGACCCACGTGCTTAAATCTTGAGGTGTTTATTTGATTCAAATTGGGGTTATTTGAATAAACTGAATTCAAATTCGATTAAGATTATTTATTCGGTTCAAATTTACAAATAAAAATAATAATAAAAACTATTAATAAATTAAATTACGACTTTGTAAATATTTTAAGTATCTAATTCATGTTATTCCGAAATAAACATAAAGTGCATGAAAACGTATTCAAGACGATATAAAAATAGTCCTAACATAGCTCACGGCTCATATTTAAAAGCAATAAAATATAAAAACTTATATACTATACTACTTTAATATACACAACATATAATATATATGTGTACCTTATAATACGAATTAAAGAAATCTGATTTGAATTTGATTCGTATTCGAATTCAAATTCGATTCAAATCAAATATCGAATAATTCGAATCGAATAATGAACATCTCTTAGTTAAATTCTATATAAGTTGTGAATTCTTTTTGTGTTTTAACAGTCCTAGTGCACCTCATCATGTTATTTTTATATAAGTTGCTCTTCACAGTTCACATTCCTTTTACCATTTCTAAGCTTGTATTTTGCATATATTGTGACTGTCATTGTTATTTTCATCATCTTCATCACCTTTGTTTCAATTATATTATAATGCAGGAAACGCTAACAAAAGGTAGACTTGCTGAAGATTCAAGTGTGAGAATGACAGTTCTGAAAACAAAATCGAGGTAACTTCTCTATTGGAATATGTTGAATGACAAATAGAATAAACGATGATGGTTGAATATGCATTTTGTTGAAATTATTAATTATATATGCAGCTCTAGGAGACCTTAAAGCATGTTTAAATAATTAGAGGCATTTAATCTACTGCCTTTAAATTGATTCTTGATTTTCTTTTCTTTTATTAAGTCAAGATTTGGTTCATAGGATATAACTTTCAAACATATTGTTATGATATTAAGTATCCTTGATTCTATTATCTATGGGTAGGGATGTTTATTAAATTGAATCTAATTCGAGTTAATTGAAAAACAATTCTAATTTTGATATTTCCACACCGGATTCGGGTTCAATTTGAATTAAGAATTCTAAACAAGATTTAAAGTCGATTAATATTTGCAATTATTTGATTTGGATTCAATTTAAAATAAAAACTAACATAATTTTCGAAATTCATGTCAATCCCAATTGGGATTTAGGAAAAAAATCAGTGCTATTGAAATATAACAACGTGAGTTTTAAAAAAGTTTTGGCTCTTTATAATAAATTGGTATTAATATATAAAAATATAAAGTAAATTATTTATAAAATATTACATATATATTATAGGGGATTATTATTATACAAAGTTCAAAAGACGTACGAAGTAATTGGGGCGCGACAGGTGTCTTTTGGGAGATGGGTAATTTTGTCAATGACACAACTATGCATATGTGGTGGATAATTACGAATGTTATATTCACTATTACACAAGTCATATCCATGATTATACAAGTTAAAATTTCTCAACTTTTGAATAATATTTACGCAAGTTATATTTATAATTAGGCAAGTTATATGATTATTACGTATTTTTTTTTCATAATATTCAATTAATAATCGCGTATGTTATACACACAGTACATAATTCATTTTAAAAATATGTTGATTTAAAAGAAAGTATCGAAATACTATAAAGAGAATAAAATGGTCAATTTGTGGTGATTTTTTATAAAAAAATATATTATATAAAATGTTATATGCGTATTAAAACTTAAGTCAGTTTGAAAAAAGTTAACAATTGTAGCTTATTTTCAAATTTACCCCTCAATCTTTCATATAATCAATCTTTGTATGAAATTGAAATGAAACATTCTTGATTAATTTGGAATCAATATTGTATGGATTGATCCAAAACTCTTATCTTCTTGTAATTTGTAGTTTTTTTAAAGTTTATTTAACTCCTTAATAAAGGAAATGTTTTAACATGAGGCTCACCATGAGCGTTTTGAGACGTAATATCGCTTATAGGATGTCATATATATATTGGTCTTCAATCGGTACACACTACCAAAAATGAAGAATAACAATGTTCAAAAGGAATGCTTTGTTTTCCTAAAGCAATAACCTAACTATAAAAACATATCAAGAGGTACATGCAAAATCATAAAATTTGGAGGTTTAATAGAAATAATAATTAAAGAAGGAATGATAGGAATTGGAGGGGGTCAAAGCTATGAAAGTCAACATGGTTTATGAGTTAACTTATTAAGCTTATGGAAGTCAATGTATTCATGTGCACCTGTGAACCCTAATGCGACTCACCGGTACTCGAGAATATATTAATTTCTACGAGCTTGAAAAGTTGACTTATGAGCATGTTCATTTTCATAGCTTTGACCCATTGACTTTCTCAAATTCCCATTGTTCCTTCTCTGATTATTATTTCCATTAAACCTCTATGTTCAATGACTTGACATGTACTTGTTGACATGTGTTCACATTTAGCTTATTGCACAAAATCAAGCATTTCATGTTGAATAATGTAACTCTTCATTTCAACGATCTCAACTTCTCAAAATGCTCATGTCATAAGCTGTATAGTTATCTGAATACTTCTGAAGTTATGGAGCCATAATTACTAGCGTGATTCTTGACACTTCAAAGAATAATCAATATACTTCTATCAAGTCCTTTTAACATCCTAGGATGCATTTTCCTTTAAACATCCTAGGATGCATTTGCAATAGGTTGATCTTGAGTTAGATTCTAAAGAATTTAAAACTTTGAGAACAATTCTCAAGTTGTAGTATCAATCATTGAAGTTCGAGTCATTGAGATTCTTTTTGTTTAGGATGGAACTATTAGTCTAGTTGGACTGAGAAAGATTGTTTGTATTTAGAGACATACAAAACAAAATTTTGTACTTAATATTTAGAGAACATTTTTGTTAACTTAGGGATTGAGAAAAATATTTTACTATAGTTTATAAACTAGGTTAGAGCCTATGTATTACATAGTGGAATAAATAAAACATATTAGAATTATTAGTTTTATAAATCTATAGATATTAATAAAAAAGATTTCTTTTGTCATTTGTTATTTTTTTAAACCATCATTTTGATACTTGTCATTTTTTTAAATATTCTTTAGTTTAGTTTCCCTCCAAAAGGGTATTAAAATAATTTAAACACTCAAACAATTTCTCTCTCTTCATAAAATTAATTTGATCAATTGATACATTTTTCTCTCTCATCTACATTTTTTTTAAATCAAACTATATTTTTAAAAATAATATTTATTGAGAAATTAAAATTTATATATTTTCTAAAAAACATTGAACCTTTTGAAACAAAATATTTTAAATCGGTCATTTTTTAAAATAATTATAAAAAATATGGAATTTTTAAAAAGTAGTTTTATTAAAACAACCAGAATAATTAGAAACTTGAGTTTTTATAATACAAAATTTTTATAAACAATAAATTTTTATAAAAAAATCTTAATACAAATATTTAAAATGAAACTATTTAAATAAGAGAGTTAAAAATAGTATAATTGTTTTATCTCTTGAACAAGTACGTATATATAATTTTATAGATATTTTATATTAAAATATCATATTATAACTTTTCATGTTTATTACTAACTATAATCTATAACTTTTAGTAAAGTAAGGTTTCTTTTGCCATTTATCCTTCTCTTAACCCATATTTTTGCCACTTGTTATTTTTTTAGACATTCACAAAGCAATTTTCCCTTCAAAAGGGTATTATAGTAATTTAAATACTCATACAATTTTTTTCTCTTATTAAAAATAAATATTACTAATTGCTATGTTTCTCTCTCTTATCTAATTTTTGTAAAGAGAAAACTTCATAGAATAATAATCAAGTTATAAAAGTGTTTCAGTTAGGTCACTCATATTTTTATTTATTCCAATCAGGTCACTAATATTTTTATTTATTTCAATCAGGTCATTAAAGTTTTAGGAGTGTTACAATTAGTTCACTAATATTTTTTAAATTTTTTCTAAAAAATCAAAATTTTATAATGATTCGAATCTTTATAAATATTGTTAATATTTTATATATTTTAATTTATTTTTTAATATTTTTACAATTTATGAGTGATTTAAAGAATAGTTTTGAAACTTTAGTAACCTGATTAAGACAAAAATTTTTGTAAGTGACTTGATTGAGACAAAAAATAATTGTAAGTGATCTGATTAAAAAAAATATGATGACTTGACTGAGATAAATAAATTTAAAAATAATCTGATTAGAAAAATCTTGAAACTTAATTACTATTTTACAAAGTTACCCCTTTAAAAAAATTAAACTATCTTTTTTTAGGATACATTTTATGAAGCAAATTAGAAATCACATCTTTTAATCAAAATCTAAATATCAAGAAACTAAAGTTTTATATAATATGAATTTTTTAAAACATTAAACATTTTAAACAAAATATTTAACTCGTTTTAAAAAAAAATATAAACAGGTAAAATATAATAAAACAATCTTATTAAAACAACTAGAATAACTATAAAAACAGGTTTTTAAAACAAGATATTTATAAAAAAATATTAATAATAAATTTTAAAACGAATGTTTAGAAATGAAACTTTTTACATAAGATAGTTAAAAATGGTATAATTTTTTTTCTTGAACTAACGTATATATAATTATTATAATGTTATAGATTAAAATATTATAGTTAAAGTAGTTATTTATACATAACTAACATCATATTTTATCTTTAAATATGATTTTATAATGCATAAGTTTTTAATAATTTAATATTTTGTTTATTCAATCCGTGTATTACATGGGAACTAACCTAGTATTTCATATTCTAGATGTTAATATCCATTGTTGAAATTAAACTATAATGAATATTTAAAAGTTATAATACATAATGAATTAAAAATTATTACTCTATATTTAATATATATTAATAAATTATTAAAATAACTACATTTATGTTTTAGATATTTAATAGTTTTATTTTTTTTATTTACAATAATTATCATTTATTATGAGAGAGATAATAAACCCAAATATAAATATTTTAGTTAAAAAGGAAAGTTAAACTAATTGTTTTTGTTATTTTGGTATTTATTATGAGAGAGATGCGAGAAAATAAATTTTTTGTTATGCTAGAATGTTAACACGTGTCATTTGATATGTTAGAATGATGACACGTATTTTAAGAAAACTTATTTTATTATAGCTTATAGATTATAGATGGGAAAGCACTCACCAGAATACATAGTCGTATATATAGGTAACATTTACCAATTGTATTTATACGATTCTCAGACTTTATGGGGTAGGTTGCCAATGTCTAGATCAATATGTTCACACAATCTATGTCCACTCTTCCCCGCCAACCGGCTAGAGTACTTCTTATAGGATTGAGTAATAGGACATCTTAAATCAACAACAAGTCGTTGACGGTCCATGATTCTCGGGAAACACGATGCCACCATGTCCCAACATTCGTAGACCAAAATATAAGGATGCAACTCTACGGTTTAAAAATATCGCTTAAAGTGTTCTGAATAGGATGGTAAATACTTGTTGATTACATAAGTGATATATTTAGTGTTTTACTATGGTCAAAACACTTTGTGAAGCACATTTCATGCTTTTTCTAATACATAGTTTTATATTAATTCTTATTTTATAAGTAGTTCGTGATACAATAAAACTATTTTAGCTCATAAGTGTTTGATTTTTATATCCTAAATTAAAAACCGTGTCTTTTATTGCAACCCGTTTTTTCTTTTTAATATTTTTTTTAAATAAGTTTTCATTTTTGAATAATTAATCTCTGTTAATATTTTTCTACAACTCCGGTTTTACTTTTAAAATAATCACTTTATTTAATAAAACCTTTCACAAGATCATTACAATCTTAGTTCTAATATCTAATCGTTTCTATTATGTTGTTTTGTTTTAAAACATTTACTCTACATGTTGTATAACAACAACAATCAACGTATAGGTCAAACCTTTGAAGAGTTTGGTATTGCTAAAGCCAATTAACAAAACTAAATGTGTCAAATGGGAAAATATTAGTAGACATAACTCTTAAGGCTTGCGAAAGGCTCCCACTTGCTTCAAGATTGTTATCACACCTCAATCCCCAGGCGTGACTAGTTGTATCGCATCACAACTATACAAAATAGAAGTTTTATACACATTCAAAACTATAAAAACTAGACTGAATTTAAACCTTAATGGTGTTTACATGAATCCATGTGTCCATCATGTTTATAATCATAAACATAAGTACATATACATTGCCCGAGCTAGGTGATTTAATTCACCTAAATTGCTAAGCCTTTTTAACCTAGCTGATTGCCTTCCGGTATCTCCTGCTGCTCCTGCAGGCTACATCACGAGCTAAAACACATCAACAACAATATTGTTGGTGATTCATAACCGATAAATCTAAAGTAGTTAGACAATCATGACAAGTGAGGAAGTAATAATTAACTTGCCAAGTATATATTGAAGCCGCTACAATGACATTAGTTTTAACCATATATGTGCCACTCTCGTCTTAATATATAACAATGGTAGGGTAGGTTATAGGCGCACCGACTAACCGAATCCCTTGCCATCAAATTCGCTCAATCCTATCCACAATCTCATATGTGGCCTCAGGCTAGTGGTAATCCTATCTATATGCCTCTGCTATAGCCTTAGACTATCATTATCAAGTAGTTCTATCAATAGTATCCAATGTAGCCTTGAACTAGTCCAATCCTATCAACAAAATGAGTATCTACCATAGAGTGTGGCTTACCTACCTCATTAGATCCAACTAAGCATACATAATTGAGCTTGGCATTACATTCTAGTAATCCCCTCTTTACCTTAATGATTTGCTCGTGCATGATGCTCCCCATTGATCTAGACGTACCTAAGACCATGGCTACACAAGTCTCTGGGTTATTTTACTTCTATGCACACTTTCAAAACATTTATATCAAAATATTTACAATCTCTACCCAAAACATTTAAGAAAAAGAAGGAGATGTTAGACTCATAGTGATGAGCTTTGCTAGCAGGTCCTTATACACTGGCTGGCAAGTTTTTACAATCTTGTATTATATAAACACACACATTAAGTTAATATAACTTCCACATGCAAACCCTCAGGATTCTCCACCCAAGTTAGTCTATACGATTGGCCATGGTCATGTCAATAACCTCACACTTGGGTTCTCTATAACCGGATGTTATTGCTTCGTATCAATGCAACACACGTCAAAATCTCTAGGGTTCCCGCATACACCCATCATAGTGTCTAGATGGTCTTATTTTATCATTACCTAAAATCCTTTATGTGTTTATTTTCCATGTTAGCCACAAGGTTAAGACACTAGCATGTATTACCCATTTCTCATTACACCCGGACTTTGTCTCGTGATAAATTAGTCTTACCGAAACATGGTTATTCCTAGAACATAGATCACGAGTCAATATTTTAGTATTTAATTAATCTAAATGCTTGATTTTACATCGTGATTATTGTGTAACAGTTTATGTTTTAATTCGTAAGTGTTTTTGGAGATTAAAGAGCATAATTTGAGGCAAAATAAGCAAAATATTAAAGTTGAAGTACTAAAGATGTAAATACTAAAAATTGAAAAAAGGAGGTCAAGAAATAGACTCAGCGTATGATACTTCGGGTTTGAGCGTATTATACACCTGGCTACGTATGGATGGCGTATCATATTCCCGGCAGCATGTTAGTGGCGTAGTTGAAAAAAGGAACATAAAGTTGGGTGTATGAGCCGGCGTATCATATGTCGGTGGGCGTATGATATGCCGGTAGCCTAACACCATCCGGATTTTATGGATTTTCAAGTTTATTTAAACCAAATCAAACCTAATTCGAAAAAAACTTCTTGGAGACGAAAATTGATGAACTTTAGGTGATATTTGGTGTTCCAAGGCTCCCAAAATCATTCATAAACATTCTCAAATTCGAGATCAAAGGCATAATGAAGTTGATGAATAGCTAGGCTTTTAGTGATTGCCTAGGCTTTTAGTGATTGCTTTCAGGATAAGATTCTCGTTAACTGAGATGTTTGGTATGTTTTGATTAGGTTTTTGTGATGAACATGGAGTGAAATGAATTATTATGTTTCGATTGATAAAAAAGGTTTACTTATAAATAAAGTCGTATGTTTGATTATTAATTTTCGGTTTTATTTCATCGTGAGCTCATTAAGAAAGGTAGACTACTTTATATGAGTAAATTGGTAATCTGATGAACGAAAGAGTCTTGAAGTTACATTCTTACAAACCCTAGATTAAACATATCGATTGTTAATCTTGCAGAATTGGAAACCAAGAAGTAATTGTTTATTTTCATTTAAGTAATTTCATTTCAAAGTTTGCCGCTTTTTGCATGAGTATTCTTGAAATCATTATAAGTTCTGATATTTAATTCTAAAGTTTGTATTTTTAAGTTAATCGAGTCGTATTTATTTACCACTTTTCACATTATCCATGTGTAGACGATTTTACTTACTCTTACATAAAAATATTTTATTTATTCTCTTTCTTTTTATTATTTGTTTTTTTGTTTAGCATAACTCGAGATATTTTGTGTTTTCTTGTTTGCAGGTAACCATTACGTTAAGGAAGGATCACTTTGATCAAGAGGGATTTCCCCGATAAGGAGGGATCGCCCCGATAAGGAGGGATCGCCCCCATAAGGAGGGATCGCCCCGATCAGGAGGGATCGCCTCGATCAGGAGGGATCGCCCCGCTAAGGAGGGATCGCCCCGATCAGGAGGGATCTCCCTTAATCCAGGATCAGCACCTGAGGCATTTCGATCCTAGGAAGTAGACATGAGAGAGAGTTGTATATGATGTTTAGTTTCTACAGACCCGAGATTTAGTCAAGTTCCTAATTAGGCTACTATTATAGAAGTTGCCTTAGTGATGTGGATATGCCTTATAATATACTTATCAGAGTGTTAGGATAAGGGCTTTAAAACTGCGCTTGGACATGCTGAGTAGAAATTTAAAGAACCTTCTTCTTTGAGACTTTAGTGAGTGTGGTTGTAACTTCTTTCTTCTTTGCTGGTTCCCGGGATTCCAATATAATTTTTATGGTAGGTAATGTGAGGGCCTGTATCTCTTTAAGCGTAGTATACTAGATACACCAGTTAGTCTATATTTATGGATCTAGAACTTTATGTGTTGTGAATTAGAGGGTGTTGGCTTAGAACTAGTTGGGTTTGTTGCTTTGTTACCAAGGGGATGGAACAGTCTTTGCATGTGATTGCTAATGAACCAATACATCTACACTGTAGAAGAGCACAAGGAGCTTCTGTAAAGAGGAATATTATTTCACTAATCAAACGTGAAAAGGAATCCAAGGCTATAAGAAGAAGAATCAATCCTATGGGAATGAAAAGCAAATCAAAATCAAATTTCCCCGAACTAAAGTCAAAAGCTAGTATGAAAGTGAACTCAAAAGCCATATAGCCAAACTAGTAAGAGCACTACTCAAGTAAAAGTTACTCAACAAGCTCCTTTAACAACTACCAAATCTAGACTAGTCATCTCAACTCAATGCCTAAAGAAAAAAAAAACAAATATAAAGAAAAGTACATCCTAGCAACTCAACTTGAGTAAAAGGATTAAACATTGATAAGATAATTGAGTGGAGCTTAGTTGATATTGTTAGGACCTTGTATTCGACTGAAATACCTAGAGATCACGTGTGTACCAGATCAAATAGTGCGAATCCTATTTGATTGGCGATCCAATCAGTGAGAACACACGAAGAATCAATCAAGGATTGAAACTAACGTTAGAAATCGATAAGGAATCGATCTAATGTGTTCTATGAACTTGGAGAACGATTTGGAAGGTTTCTGGACGGCTAGGGTTCGTATGGAATTGAACTTGATCGAATCTCCCTGTTTTTCACGAATTGAGTTGTATTTATAGGTTGGCACTCTTCAATCGTGCGACTGAACCATTAGTTTGGTTCAGTCGTGCGATTGAACCATGCGGTTGGTTCATTCGTGCGCGACTGGTTTCAGTCGTGCGATTGAGCCAATCTTATGTTACAGTTGTACGACTGATCCAGTCTCCTGGTTCAGTCGTGCGACTGAGTCAATCGTATGAGGTTCTTCATGCTTATGGTTCATTCGCATGAGCCATTCGCATGGGAACTTCATTAAGTTAAGTTTGAATGTTTTAGTTAATTAGTATAATATTATATGTAATCATTCAAGTAATCATAACCCCAATCAATTCATTTACGACTCATTAATGAACTATTAAACATTATAACCAACAGACTATCAATATCAGTTCATTAATCATACCAAACAAGATCTATTACATCACATATCACGATCTAGGGACATACATGTATCAACAAACTCCCCCTTGGACCTAGATCTCTCTAATGTCTTGTTTTCTTCATTACCTTCTCATATTTCTTGTACTTGTCCTCTTGTGTGACTCCCGCGTGAATATCAAACGCGAAGCAAAGTCGTATAATATTTTGAACTGGAGGGCTTGTACAATGTCTTGTGTGTCATAGAACAGTGGCCACTTGTATAATGTATAGACATCATTGCAGACAAGTTGGTTAGCCATATGGGTCGAATACCCTGACAGTATCCATTTGATCCCCTTTGTTCAGAACTATGACTGCTTCACCAGTTCTCCAATCATAGTACCACCATTTGAAGTGTGGAGTGAAGTCCTGTGGCATTTCCCTGAGAGGGATTCTCGACATAGTGCGAGGAGGACTCCACTTCAACACAATCTTAGGTTTTCCAGTAATGGCATCCATCTCAGACCTTCTAATATACCTTGTAGGTTGTTGAGGTCTGAAGTTAATCCACCTGGAGTGGTACTCTTTCTTTAGGGCAGCCCAAACCAGCCTGACATTTTTCTCTCAGGTCATACAACACTTCAACTTGGCCAGCTGGTTGAGCTCAAATCCAGGTAGAGTCTTTAGATCATGTGGAAATCTAAAGTACTCTATGCCCTTTTCCCTCTTAACGGCATAAACGTTAAGATCATCAAAATATGCCCATGCTATAAACCTGCCTGACACCATAAGATGTTTCTTGACGCTGTAGAACTTGGTGTAGGCATCCCTCTTCGGTGCATCACGTTGGGCTCTGACTTCTTTAAAATTCAGCCCATTCAGCCTTTCGAATGTATACGTCATCATTGAGGCTTGGGCTGTTCCTTTGGTCTTTCCCCTTCCTGCTCCATCTTGTCTAGTACCTCAAACATATCACTGACTAGGGACTCACCCAGATTGGAGACCACATTACCCTCGTTGTCAGCGTACTGAGGGTACTCTTCAGCAACATATCTTCAACCTCAACTTCATCAACGTCGTGTAGTTCGTCATCACACTGGTTGAATCAACTGTTGGAGCATCCTTGACAATATCATCAGGATTGAGTCTGAACATTTCTGCCAGTTGCTCGTTAGATAGGTCTTGAATTATTTCACCTTCTTCAGGTGTATAACTCACTGACCTTCTGGCAATCCCTTGCAGATCAATAATCATTGTGAGTTGAGACTTGACTTGTTGAAGGGGAGCAATATCAAACTCATCTCTGTGGTAATTTGGATCTGTTTGATTTACACATTTCACATTCAAATCATTAGTAATATATCAAACAAAATGCATTAAGTTAATATAAACATTCAGTACATGGTTTTTCAATATAGAGTACAAAAGTAATTAAATACATAAACATCCACTATTTACTTTTATCCTGTATGCTAGTCTCTTCATGTGAAGGTGCTGAAGCAGAAGCTGACTGATCCTGTCGGTTCTTTGTTCTCTTCTCTTGATCGGGAGCTGAGACAGATTCACTGCTTCTCCTTCTCCAGTCTCTTCATCTGCACCCCACTCTTCTTTTTTTCTCTTCATCAGATCACTCTCATCATCATCATCATCGTCATCATCTTCACCATCTCTGTCTCCATCCTTTATCTTTAGAGGTTCCGCCTTTGATTCTTTCAATTTTAGCAGAATGGTCCTCTTAGCCTTTTCCAACTCCTCTATCTGCTTACCTGCCGTGACGCTTTGCGCTCGAAGTTGGTCCAGCTGTGTGTTCTGAGCAGCCACTTTCTGGGCCTGCTCTGCAATTACTCGGTCCTGCTCTGCAATTTTCTTCGATTGTGCAGCAGTCAGGTCGGTGAGCTGGCGGATCTGAGAGGTCTTTTCCTCATCAGCCGCCAGCAGTCGCAACACCATTCTATTTAAGGCTAACAACTGTTCCTCTACCCCGATTGGAGGTAGAGGAGATCTGTAGGTGTGTGAGGGGTAGGCTGAGGGCTCGGTTTGGTGGCTAGTGGTGGTGGTGGAGGTGGTGAATATCGGGTCAGATCTGGATGATAGTGGTGGTGAGTATGGGGTGAATGATGTAGTGGTGGCAGGGGTCTGGCTTGTGGTGGTCGGTATGGTGGTGTCTGTGGTTGCTGTGGGGAGAGGTATGGTGGTGGACGGTGTGTCTGCAGAGGTGGTAGTGGTGGAAGGTATGGGGGATGTTGGTGGTGAGGTTACCTTCGCTTTTTCTTTTTCTGGCCATGGGGTTGAGCCATCCTTTTCCTCCTCGTTCCCTTCGAGGTGGATGCTCCCCCTTTAATCCCGCCTGAGGACTCCGGAGCATATGATGGATCAGTCTCTGTATCTCCGGAGCCTCTCGGTTGTTCACCGACAACCCTCAACCCGTGTTCTGTGGGAACCACTTTCCTTCCCACAGTCCGGGTCAATGGCTCCTCATCAGATTCATCTTCATCTTCCTCGGTAAGCACAAAATCTGATGGAATCCTGCTGACTCAATTACCTCAGCAGGTGAGACAGACACCGAGGGGAACAGAGTCAGACACAGGGTCTCGGGATGGAATAGCGTCATCCTCACTGTCATCTTCCTCAGAATCATCAGTAGGGAGGAAAATTGTCTCCACGTCGGAGTCACTGTCCTCGTGACGCCATTGGCGCCTCCCCGGTGCCACATAGCTTTCATCTGCTAGGTGGCCAATCATTCTCTTCACTTGGGGCTTAATCTGCTTCCCCTGTAAACTCTCATCCTGCCCAGAGTAGTATCATCCATTATCTCTAAGGCCACGGCGTCATGACTCTCTTTGGGCGATTGTGGCAGCTTCTCGTTGAAGATGAGCTGTAAGAATCTGGGGTACATACAGAACCCCTCTTTTCCCTTTACCTCCAATTCTCCACCAAGTAGGAGAATATCATGCTGGAAAAACTAAAGGGGTGGTTCAGACCAGTGCCACGTAGGCATTTTGAATCTGGTCTGAGAGGTCGTCAAACCCACCCCTCCTTGATGCTACACACTTGAGGATCACGTGTGCTAAGTACTTGTACTGGGGGCTCAGGTTGCTCTTGTTGAGCACACCTGAGTTGATATCCCCAGCGTACTTTAGCCTTAGGAAGCATCCTCTTACAGTCAATGGATGTAGTTTTGTAGGATGATCAGCATCCTCCCCGAACTCTAGGACCCTCTGAATATCGGCGGCAGAGATCTCAATATCATGGCCCAGTATGGAGCTCCTGATACAGTAAGGCTCACGAGAGCGGTCCACCGAGGCATTTTCCCAGAATGCCTGATGGAGTAATCTGTAAGGCATGCAAGGAGTGGAGATCGCCTTATAGATCCGGGACCGTCTCAGAAATGCAATTATGTCGGTAAACTCAGCCCCGTTCCTGGTGGTGTGATCCAAGTGGGCACAGATGTTGTGCTTGGATTTATGGTCCACTTTTCTGCCATTTATCTGTAACACTCAAGACATAGAACTATTAATACATAAGACATGAAAACTTCTGTTCTAAGTGTAAAGTTGAAAGTCATTTGATTCATTCTGCGAATGAATCATGCGACTGAAGTCAGTCGCCTTTTGAGACATGCGACTGAGTTCAATCGGCTGATTGAGGCATGCGATTGAGTTCAATCTGCCGACTGAGACATGCGATTGAGTTCAATCTGCCGACTGGACTCATTCGGGTGGTTCAGTCGGTCGAATGATCCAATCTCTAGGTTCAATCGTGCGATTGGAGTTCATTCGAACGACCATCGCTTGCCCCACTGTTCGATCCCCGTGGGTCGAATCTTGACCCTTCTAAGTCTTTTAACAGTGTGTAATGGTCCATTAGTCTCGTATACTTGTCACTAATAACCTATTAAACTCAATTTTAACATTTTGCTTCATTTACATAGGTGATTAGGTCGATTCGCAGTTCGGTTCTTGATTTAATCCAATGTCGTTATTGGAGTTCGGTGATGTACTGATTTTGGTAGGATTCAAGGAGTAGTGTACCTGTAAAACGTCACTGGAATGTAAGAATCTTAACCGCAATGTATATCAGAATCGGAGGCAATTTGGACAGGGTAACGGTAATGAACGCGATTCGGGGTGTTTTGGGGGTGATGAGTGATATGCGATCGATTAAGACCCTTAAATACTAAACCTAGGTTCATTCGGCCGACTGGCCTCAGTCGCTCAGTTCAATCGAGCGACTGAGGTTCAGTCGTACGATTGGCCTAGTCAATCGCATTCAGTCGGCCGACTGAGTCTCAGTCGGTCGGCTGACTCATTCGGTCTCCTTCATTTGCCCCTTTAGTTGACCGATTGAGCCTCAGTCGGTCTACTGTTTCATTCTCCCCCTTCCATTCGGTCGAATGAATCAATTTCATGTCCATTCGGCCGATTGGAAGCCATTCGCATAGTTGGTCGATAACCCTGATCCACTAGTGCGAATGGGTCACACTTTGTGAGTTTACAGTCATTTTTTTTAACATTTACTATTCAGACCCTTTTCACTTTTGAGAATAACATTGTAAGCTCTTAACCAATTCAGTCACTTCAGACGTGACCTTTTAAATTTTAAAACCATGTGGCCATCTCAGACATGACCCTTTTTAGGTCAGTTAATTCCCTTCTGATTTCCCTGATGTAGTCCGACAGACACACAAATTAAAAGATAAGCATAGTAACTTAAAATAACTACACAACTAAAGTTTATGTTTGGACTTTTTGTGAGAGATAAAACCCTAAGATGAAAATCTAAGGGATTTGATTAGGAGTAGACAGCTTTAACTTAGATTGATCATATCTGGACCAACTCAATTTTGGAATCATACAGGAATATCAAATCATTTTGGGACTTGTTATTAAAGCTCTTTGATGCTTAAGTTCTCGGTGTTCATCCAGAGTTGTTAGCAACGTAAGGAAATCATACTGAGACTCTTAGATTTTCACATTGATTTGAACTTTTGAGAATGTAGCCACTAAGATTGTCAGTATATTTGTCCACTTAAATCCATACACAGACTTTTGACGCAGACTGGTGACTGATTTAGGTTTAATTATTTCAGCTAACATTTGTGGATCCCACACTTATATGGTAATCAACATTCCTCAGAGGTTTTGAGCGGTCTACGGGTATTATTACAAGAAGAGACTATTCTTAGAGCTTTCAAAGAGAAGCCTGTCCTCAGGTCAGTGCCATCGCACAGCGGAGAGGCGGCAAACAACAATGAATTCTAGAATATCTAGGTTATGCTTATCCTCAGGTCAGTGCCATCGCACAGCAGAGAGGCACACAACCTATCTCCTTGTTAGAGCAGCTTATTTTATTTTACACAATATGCACCAACAACATGAGTCATTAGCTTTATTGCATTTGTCTTTCATTTTTTCTTGCTTTGCTCTAATTTTGGTCATCCGCACACTTTTGTGGCGTTTAAATGCTCATTACCCCTTATTGGAATATATTTGATTGTGTTAACCAGTGATAAGATGGAAGCCCACAGTCAGTTGAACAACTTAGTTTGATCTTGAGATCACCAATCAGGTCTAATTGTCTATTGTGTTGAATCTACCAACATATCATTTGTGGTCTAGCAGCCTCTAAGTCTACTTTCTCTGTGTCACCTTAGGAGTTGCCAGTTTTCTATCATTTTCCCTTTTTATATTGCTTAGACTACACAGACTTATACTATGAACTTTTGCATCTTTTCAAACCATAAATTTGAAAATCCCTCTTGATTTGTTCCTGTGTACTATCATATTCCAAAGGTATTGAATCAGTATCACAGACACAATCTACCTTATTTCAGCTAGTTACCCCTTCTCCCTCATTTTTTTTAATATTAACTTGCTGACATATTCTCCCCCTAAAATACTAAAATCAGTTCGGATTTAATTATTTTTGGATTTTAATAAACAGCAAGATAACATGAAGTTAAATATAACAGACAAACGAAAAGAAAAAACAGATAACATGAAATAAAATAAACATTAACGAAACTTTACATCGGACTACACATTATTCTCATCAGGAATTACCTCACTTTTCTTTTTAACGCCGTTGACCTCTAGCAAGTATTGAAAACGTGGTTTATCAAAGGCTTTTGTATAGAGGTCAGCACGTTGAAAATCAGTATTAATTTTAACCACATCTATTAAGTTCTTTTCAAAACAGTCTCTTATGAAGTGGTATTTAATACCGATATGTTTGGTCTTAGGATGTTGAACCGGGTTTTTGGTTACTGCAATTGCAGCAGAGTTATCAACAAAAATAGGAGTAGACGAGAATTTCAAACCGTAATCCCGCATTTGCTGTTGAATCCAAATGATTTGGGAACAGCAACTTGCAGCAGCAACATATTCGGCTTCACAGGTTGACAATGCAACCGATGTCTGCTTCTTACACTGCCATGTAACTAATCTTCTCCCAAAGAATTGACACCCTGCTGATGTAGACTTGTAGTTCATTTTGCAGCCTCCATAGTCCGAGTCACTATACGCTGTGAGCTCAAAATCGTCATCATGAGGATACCACAACCCCAAGGTGGGTGTACCCTTTAGATAGCGAAAGATCCTTTTGACCCCGATCAGATGATTTACCTTAGGTTTAGCCTGATATCTGGAACATAAACATGTAGCATACATGATATCAGGTCTTGAGGCAGTGCGATACATGAGGGATCCAATCATTCCTCGGTACATAGTGGCATCTATAAGATCTCCACTCTCATCAGGTGCTATATCATGATTCGTAGCAAGTGGAGTCCCAGCAGCAGCAGCATTCTCCTTGTCAAAGCGACTGAGAATGTCTCCTACATACTTGGTCTGATGTAGAAAGATCCCATTAGGTGTTTGATCCACCTGTAACCCGAGAAAGAACTTCATCTCCCCCATTGCACTCATCTCAAACTCTTTCTTCATCACTGCTTCAAACTCTTTGCATAACTCTTCGTTCCTTGACCCGAAGATTATGTCATCAACATAGATCTGTACAAGCAATAGGTCACCATCCTTTTCTTTAATAAACAGTGTACAGTCAATGACTCCCCTGCGAAAGCCGTGTTTCACAAGATGAGTCGAGAGTTACTCGTACCAAGCTCGAGGAACTTGATGAAGCCCATATAAAGCTTTGTCGAGCTTGTAAACTCTATCCCGATGATAAGGGTCTTCAAATCCCTCGGGTTGACTGACATAGACTGTTTCCCTTATTTCCCCATGAAGGAATGCACTCTTCACATCTAATTGGTAGACTTTAATCTTCATGTACGAGGCATAGGCGAGGAAGATACGAATAGCTTCCATCCTTGCCACGGGTGCAAACACTTCATTATAGTCAATACCCTCGACTTGGCGAAAACCTTGAACCACCAGTCGAGCTTTGTTCCTTATGATGACTCCTTGGTCATCCTTCTTACATTTTAGTACCCATTTGGTGCCAATGAATTTAGCACCTTTAGGTCTATCTACCAGTGTCCATACACCTAACTTCTTAAACTGCAGAAGTTCTTCTTGCATGGCACTCACCCACGCCTCATCATTTAGTGCTTCACTGACATACTTTGGCTCAACCTGCGAGACAAAACATCGATAAGCACCATCATGAATGTAACCCTTCTCCATAACTGAGGCGTAATCAACTGAGTATAGCTGATTTCGGGTTTGTACTCCTGATCGGACATCTCCAATAACATTGTCAAGGGGATGATAGACGTTTAGTCGTGATCCTGGAGTAGTCGGCACAGTCACCTCCGAACCAAGATTGTGAACATTTTGGTCTGCATCTGAGGAGGTTGGAGTTTGAGGTTCTGAAGTCGAGGGTGCATCACTTGTGGATGCTTATGGACTTTCAGGAACTGGAACCTGTTCCTCCTGACGTTCTGGTCATCTGCTTCAGTTTCATCTTCAGAGGAGGAGTCACTTTCATTGACTACCCCTTCTGACTGAGTAGATGACTCTCCCTGTGTGCTGGACGGAGTGTTTAGTATATCATACATCATCCTAGTAGCTAACTCATCATCCGAGGGAGAGAGAGGGATGTTGAAGGATTTGAAGAATCCATCATAATCGAAGAAGTATGCAGGTCCTTTGCCTGTAGGTGGTGTGGTATATCTCTGAACGTCGACATTACACCACACTTCTACAAGACCCGTTGAGTTATTGTAAACTCGCTTGTTCGGTATGTTGTATCCTAGAAAAATTCCTTCAACTGCCTTCTCGCTGAATTTTCCTTCTTGTGTCTTCTTCAGAAGTGTACACGGTGCGCCAAAAGGTTCAAGGTACTCCAAATTCGGTTTGCGTCTTTGAAGTAGCTCATAACATGTCTTTCCGTGGCGCTTGACTATTAGGACTCTGTTCAGTGTATAGCAAGCATTTGCCACTGCCTCGTTCCAGAATTGGATAGGCAGTTTCGAGTCTGCCAGCATAGTCCGGGCTGTTTCTATCAAGCTCCTGTTCTTTCTCTCATCAACTCCATTCATCTGAGGTGTGTAGGCAGAAGTGAATTGATGCACAATTCCCTTTTCCTTGCAGTATGCCTCCATCCCTTGATTCTTGAATTCTGTCCCGTTGTCTGAGCGTATTTGTCGAACTTTGAGCTTGTAGAGTGATTCCAGTGTGGTTACTAATTCTTTGAGTGTCTCCAAAGTTTCTGATTTTGATTTCAGAAACATTACCCAAGTGAACCTTGAGTAGTCATCAGTGACCACATAACAGTACGCGTCGCCTGCGATGCTCCTTGTACTAACTGGACCGAACAGATCCATGTGAAGAAGCTCAAGAGGAAGTTCTATTGAATGAACTTTCTTTTCCTTATGAGACTTCTTTGTCTGTTTGCCCTTCTTGCAAGCTACACAAAAGTCAGGAAGTTGGAAGTTCTTGACATTCACTCCTCTAACTAAATCCTTCTGAATCAAATGATTCATCTTCCTTTGACTAATGTGTCCCATTCTCCGATGCCAGGAGATGGAATCCTTCTCAGTAGCTTTAGATAAGAAACACTGAACCTCATGATCCGTTTTGGCAGCTGTTGACAGATCCAAGACATAAAGGTCTTTATATCTTGAAGCAGTCATCAGAACTTGGTCTTCTGGGATCATATATTCTTTCTTCAGCACGTAACACTTCTGATTATCGAAGACGACTTTAAATCCTTTATCACAGATTTGGGACACAGAAAGTAAGTTGTTCTGAAGTTGTTGAACGTAGTTCACTTTATCAAACTTAACTTTCTGATTTCCCACTTCTCCCTGAGCTGTGATATAGCCTCCTTTGTTTCCTGCAAAGGAAACATGCCCTCCTTTTATTTGTTTGACGTTAGATAAAAGGGCGCTATTTCCTGTCATGTGCCTGGATGCTCCGCTGTCTATAATCCACGTGTTAGTCTCAGCACTATATCGAGCACCCTGCGCATACAAAGTAAAAGAATCAGTTTAGGTTAGGAACCCAAGCTTTGACTGTCTTGGGTTTCCCAGAGGCATCACACATCATGAACTCCACCCATTGACCCTTAGAAGGTGAGGGTAGCTCAGGTTCTTTCTTGTTATCAGTATTAGACACAAGGGTGGATTTTTCTTTCCATAAGCCCGATTTGTGCAATGCCTGTTTATGATAAACAGTCGTCTGGCTTACAGGTTGGACTTTAGGTTCACTAGCTCTTCTAGGTGGAGTTAGAGAACTCCGCTTAGAAGACCTAGGTCTAGAGTCCAGAAGATCAATCTTCTTCCTAGGTGTCTGATAGAAATGACAGTCGGAAGCAATGTGTCCACATTCTCCACAGTTGTAGCATGACCTGCTATCAACTTTATGATTAGACTTTCTTTGTGGAGAAGTGCGTGACACTCTAGTAACATCAAACACTTTAGTTTTTGACTCTTGGATGTTTGATGTTTTCTCTGGTATAACAAATTTTTCTGATTTAACCTGTTTTCCTTTTTGGTGAACTGGTTTTTGACTTGAAGCATGTGAAAAAGTAACATTTGAAGTCCTTTTAGGTTCTGATTTGACTCTATTTGACCCTGACTTTAAATTAACTTTTTCAAATTCATTTTCCAGGCACCACATGATCCTTGATAGGATTATTATTTATAGGTCTAGACTTGGTGTTCATCAAGGTCTCAGGTGGTGGTGGAACCACTTTGTAGCCTAATCCCTCCCCGTTATTTCTTTCTCTTACTAAGTGTTGGACTATATGTGAAGAGCTAGTCCAACTATGCAGTTTCTGTTTTAATGAATTAACTTCGACTTCTAGAACTGCTTTTTGTTTCTTAGTGTCTTCTAGGGAGTTAAGATAGTACCTAATGTCGTTTGCTTGGTTGAAAGCCACTACTTCAGTTTCCCTAAGTTGTTTGGTCAATAGGTCTATCTTCTCTTTATAACAATGCTCATTTTGTTTTAGTACTCGATTTGTCTCAGTGCACAGACGTAAATCTTTTACTAAGTTATCATTATGATCTAATAACCTAGCAAATTTTTCATCTATGCTATTTCTAAAAGTGTCACAATCAGAACAAGCATGGTTATTAAAAATTTGGTCAGTGGTACTTACCTGAGTTGGTTCAGAAGTATTAGCCATCAGTGCCGCATCAGATGATTCTGGTTCTGTCGACTCTGGATTTTCTGTCTCTGAGGTGGAAACTTCCTCATTTGGCTTGTAGCTGACCTCGGCTGCAGTTGTTTCTTCACGATGTGACATTGCAATTTCAACTGCTATATCACCTTCACTCGCAGAATCATCGTCAATATCCTCGACACTGGCAATGTTAGATTCTCCTGGTGAGACAAACCTGAAACTCCAATCCTGTCCTTCATCATCATGAGCAGTTAGTGCTTTTGGATCCTTGTTCGATGAAGTAGAATTAGAGGGTTGCTTGTCCTGGCGACTAAAGGATGAGAACGGGTTCCCATTCCCCGTCTTCTTTGGCTTGACACATTCTCGTTTGAAGTGCCCCTTCTCACCACAGTTAAAGCAGGTCACTTTACTCTTGTCAAAGCCAAAGGTGGTGTCCTTAGTAGCAACCAAGTTCTGTCCAGTCTTTTTCACAAATTTCTTCGCCCTCCGAACAGCACTTGCTAAGGCCCACATTATATCCATTCTTTCAAGCTCCATCTCATCCACCTGCTCGTAGTCCTCATCTGCCAGATGACAGTTTCCAATCTTCCCAGCAACAATTCCATCATATGAATGAACCACTGCTGCTAAGAGATCCATATGCTCTCGTGCTACTTCCACGGTCATATTACCGAAGTTCTCGGTCTTCAGTTTGGTAGCGTTTGCTTCTGATCCAATATGATGGGTACATGATGACCTAGACGTTTCTGATCCAGACGGAGAAGCATGTGAGGGACCTGACAAGCTAGACACAAACGCAGTCTGGAGGGGTTCTCTAGATGCCTTAGCTTGAGGCGTGGCGTTGTATAAAGCTGGATTTTGTGTGTACGAGGACTTCTGAGCTCTATACTTCATCCTTAGTGCTTCTTCTCGCAACTTAAGAATGAAGTCATTTATATCCAGCTTTACAAGGATTCCATTCTGTCTCAGGTTAGACACGAATGTAGCCCACTTATCAGGCAACCCGTCTGCGAAACTTTTTCTTCCATGGTAGTAGCCACTCCATGGGTATGCAATTCGCTCATCAAGTGGTAGAATCTATCTATGACGTCATCCAAGCTTTCATTACCAATTGAAGAGAAGTTATCGAATTCCTTCTTTAACTCCTTTGCTTTGATTGCCTTCAATGATGCATTACCATCATATCTCTTCTCTAGCGCATCCCACAGTTTCTTGGACTGCTTGTTCTCGGAATACTGGTGGAATATGTCTTTGGGGATAGACTGAGTGATCAATGCATATACTCTTTTCTCTGCATTGTACTTTACTTTCTGTGCGTCGGTCATCCCGCTTAATGTTAGTTTAACCCCATCAGCTCCCACGGTGTACTATAACCTGTCTCAATGGCTTCCCACAGATTAGGATCTACTCCATTAAGGTAGATCTCAAAATGTTGTTTCCAGTGGGGAAACTCATCTAAAGTCAAAAGCTTTGGTGGTTTATTGTGATTCCCCACCTCACTCTCAAGCAGCAACAGATTCTGTATCCTTGAGTCCTTCCCAGCAGTAAAGGCTGACATCTGATCTTCCATGATGAATAAACTTATAATCTAATCAACAAACTTTTACTATGCGACTGAAGGATGCGAATGAGCCTCGTGCGTATAAGCTCTGCGATTGGTTCAATCGTGCGAATGAACTGGGCGATTGGTTCAGTCGTGCGAATGAATCTGGTGCGTATGAGCTATGCGAACGAACGGTTCAATCGGCCGAATGAAGGTGCGACTAGGTCCAATCGTGCGTATGAGCAGTACGAATGAGTCCAGTCGTACGAATGAGTCAGTCGTGCGATTGAAGCTCTGGTTTGCGAAAATTCTGGTTTGACGGGTTTCAGCCGTAAAAACTCGAAATTTTACAAGTTCTGATTGCCTGAGTCCGTAGAAACCAAACTCGATGAGCAGGAACTTCCAAGATCACTTTTGATGCCAAAGATTGCGTTTTAGTGTAAAAACACAAACTTTATGCAATCTTGATTGAATCAACACGTAATCAAGAGCCAATAGCTCTGATACCACTTGTTTTAGGACCTTGTATTCGACTGAAATACCTAGAGATCACGTGTGTACCAGATCAAATAGTGCGGAATCCTATTTGATTGGCGATCCAATCAGTGAGAACACACGAAGAATCAATCAAGGATTGAAACTAACGTTAGAAATCGATAAGGAATCGATCTAATGTGTTCTATGAACTTGGAGAACGATTTGGAAGGTTTCTGGACGGCTAGGGTTCGTATGGAATTGAACTTGATCGAATCTCCCTGTTTTTCACGAATTGAGTTGTATTTATAGGTTGGCACTCTTCAATCGTGCGACTGAACCATTAGTTTGGTTCAGTCGTGCGATTGAACCATGCGGTTGGTTCATTCGTGCGACTGAGTGTTCAGTCGTGCGATTGAGCCAATCTTATGTTACAGTCGTACGACTGATCCAGTCTCCTGGTTCAGTCGTGCGACTGAGTCAATCGTATGAGTTCTTCATGCTTATGGTTCATTCGCATGAGCCATTCGCATGGGAACTTCATTAAGTTAAGTTTGAATGTTTTAGTTAATTAATATAATATTATATGTAATCATTCAAGTAATCATAAACCCAATCAATTCATTTACGACTCATTAATGAACTATTAAACATTATAACCAACAGACTATCAATATCAGTTCATTAATCATACCAAACAAGATCTATTACATCACATATCACGATCTAGGGACATACATGTATCAACAAACTCCCCCTTGGACCTAGATCTCTCTAATGTCTTGTTTTCTTCATTACCTTCTCATATTTCTTGTACTTGTCCTCTTGTGTGACTCCCGCGTGAATATCAAACGCGAAGCAAAGTCGTATAACATTTTGGAACTGGAGGGCTTGTACAATGTCTTGTGTGTCATAGAACAGTGGCCACTTGTATAATGTATAGACATCATTAGCAGACAAGTTGGTTAGCCACATTGGGTCGAATACCCTGACAGTATCCATTTGATCCCCTTTGTCAGAACTATGACAGCTTCAGCAGTTCTCCAATCATAGTACCACCATTTGAAGTGTGGAGTGAAGTCCTGTGGCATTTCCCTGAGAGGGATTCTCGACATAGTGCGAGGAGGACTCCACTTCAACACAATCTTAGGTTTTCCAGTAATGGCATCCATCTCAGACCTTCTAATATACCTTGTAGGTTGTTGAGGTCTGAAGTTCCATGTTGGTACTCATCGGGGTACTCTTAGCACCTCAAACCAGCCTGACATTTTTCTCGGGTCAGCATACAACAGCTTCAACTTGGCCAGCTGGTTGAGCTCAAATCCAGGTAGAGTCTTTAGATCATGTGGAAATCTAAAGTACTCTATGCCCTTTTCCCTCTTAACGGCATAAACGTTAAGATCATCAAAATATGCCCATGCTATAATCCTGCCTGACACCATAAGATGTTTCTTGACGCTGTAGAACTTGGTGTAGGCATCCCTCTTCGGTGCATCACGTTGGGCTCTGACTTCTTTAAAACATTCAGCCCATTCAGCCTTTCGAATGTATACGTCATCGTTTGAGGCTTGGGCTGTTCCTTCGGTCTTTCCTGCTTCCTGCTCCATCTTGTCTAGTACCTCAAACATATCACTGACTAGGGACTCACCCAGATTGGGGACCACATTACCCTCGTTGTCAGCGTACTGAGGGTACTCTTCAGCAGCAATATCTTCAACCTCAACTTCATCAACGTCGTGTAGTTCGTCGTCACTGGTTGAATCAACTGTTGGAGCATCCTTGACAATATCATCAGGATTGAGTCTGAACATTTCTGCCAGTTGCTCGTTAGATAGGTCGTGAATTATTTCACCTTCTTCAGTGTATAACTCACTGACCTTCTGACAATCCCTTGCAGATCAAGAATCATTGTGAGTTGAGACTTGACCTGTTGAAGGGGAGCAATATCAAACTCATCTCTGTGGTACTTTGGATCTGTTTGATTTACACATTTCACATTCAAATCATTAGTAATATATCAAACAAAATGCATTAAGTTAATATAAACATTCAGTACATGGTTTTTCAATACAGAGTACAAAAGTAATTAAACATAAACATCCACTATTTACTTTTATCCTGTATGCTAGTCTCTTCTGTGAAGGTGCAGAAGCAGAAGCTGACTGATCCTGTCGGTTCTTTGTTCTCTTCTCTTGACCGGGAGCTGAGACAGATTCAGCTGCTTCTCCTTCTTCAGTCTCTTCATCTGCACACCACTCTTCTGTTTTCTCTTCATCAGAATCACTTCATCACATCATCATCATCATCTTCACCATCTCTTTCTCCATCCTTTATCTTTAGAGGTTCCTCCTTTGATCTTTTCAATTTTAGCAAAATGGACCTCTTAGCCTTTTCCAACTCCTCTATCTATCTGCTTACCTGCTGTGACGCTTTGTGCTCGGAGTTGGTCCACTGTGTGTTCTGAGCAGCCAATTTCTGGGCCTGCTCCTCAATACTCGATCCTGCTCTGCAATTTTCTGCGATTGTGCAGCAGTCAGGTCGGTGAGCTGGCGGATCTGAGAGGTCTTTTCCTCATCAGCCGCCAGCAGTCGCAACACCATTCTATTTAGGCTCAACTGTTCCTCTACCCCTATTGGAGGTAGAGGAGATCTGAGGTGTGTGAGGGGTAGGCTGAGGGCTCGGTTTGGTGGCTAGTGGTGGTGGTGGAGGTGGTGAATATCGGGTCAGGTCTGGATGATGGTGGTGGTGAGTGTGGGGTGAATGATGTAGTGGGCAGGGGTCTGGCTTGTGGTGGTCGGTATGGTGGTGTCTGTGGTTGCTGTGGGGAGAGGTATGGTGGTGGAAGGTGTGTCTGCAGAGGTGGTAGTGGTGGAAGGTATGGGGGATGTGGTGGTGATGAAGGTTACCTTTCGCTTTTTCTTTTTCTGGCCATGGGGTTGAGCCATCCGTTTTCTCCTCGTTCCCTTCGAGGTGGATGCTCCCCCTTTAATCCCGCCTGAGGACTCCGGAGCATATGATGGATCAGTCTCTGTATCTCCGGAGCCTCTCGGTTGTTCACCGACAACCCTCAACCCGTGTTCTGTGGGAACCACTTTCCTTCCCACAGTCCGGGTCAATGGCTCCTCATCAGATTCATCTTCATCTTCCTCGGTAAGCACAAAATCTTGATGGAATCCTGCTGACTCAGTTACCTCAGCAGGTGAGACAGACACCGAGGGAACAGAGTCAGACAAGGTGCTCGGGATGGAATAGCGTCATCCTCCTGTCATCCTCCTCAGAATCATCAGTAGGGAGGACAATTGGCTCCACGTCGGAGTCACTGTCCTCGTGACGCCATTGGCGTCTCCCCGGTGCCACATAGCTTTCATCTGCTAGGTGGCCAATCATTCTCTTCACTTGGGGCTTAATCTGCTTTCCCCTGTAACTCTCATCCTGCCCAGAGTAGTATCCTTATCTTCTCAAGGCCACTGCGTCATGACTCTCTTTGGGCAATTGTGGCAGCTTCTCGTTGAAGATGAGCTGTAGAATCTGGGGTACATACAGAACCCCTCTTTTCCCTTTACCTCCAAATTCTCCACCAAGTAGGAGAATATCATGCTGGAAAAACTAAAGGGGTGGTTCAGAACCAGTGCCACGTAGGCATTTTGAATCTGGTCTGAGAGGTCGTCAAACCCCCCCTCCTTGATGCTACACACTTGAGGATCACGTGTGCTAAGTACTTGTACTGGGGGCTCAGGTTGCTCTTGTTGAGCACACCTGAGTTGATATCCCCAGCGTACTTTAGCCTTAGGAAGCATCCTCTTACAGTCAATGGATGTAGTTTTGTAGGATGATCAGCATCCTCCCCGAACTCTAGGACCCTCTGAATTCGGCGGCAGAGATCTCAATATCATGGCCCAGTATGGAGCTCCTGATACAGTAAGGCTCACGAGAGCGGTCCACCGAGGCATTTTCCCAGAATGCCTGATGGAGTGATCTGTAAGGCGTGCAAGGAGTGGAGATCGCCTTATAGATCCGGGACCGTCTCAGAAATGCAATTATGTCGGTAAACTCAGCCCCGTTCCTGGTGGTGTGATCCAAGTGGGCACAGATGTTGTGCTTGGATTTATGGTCCACTTTTCTGCCATTTATCTGTAACACACAAGACATAGAACTATTAATACATAAGACATGAAAACTTCTGTTCTAAGTGTAAAGTTGAAAGTCATTTTGATTCATTCGTGCGAATGAATCATGCGACTGAAGTCAGTCGCCTGTTTGAGACATGCGACTGAGTTCAATCGGCTGATTGAGGCATGCGATTGAGTTCAATCTGCCGACTGAGACATGCGATTGAGTTCAATCTGCCGACTGGACTCATTCGGGTGGTTCAGTCGGTCGAATGATCCAATCGCAAGGTTCAATCGTGCGATTGGAGTTCATTCGAACGACCAGTCGCTTGCCCCACTGTTCGATCCCTGTGGGTCGAATCTTGACCCTTCTAAGTCTTTTAACAGTGTGTAATGGTCCATTAGTCTCGTATACTTGTCACTAATAACCTATTAAACTCAATTTTAACATTTTGCTTCATTTACATAGGTGATTAGGTCGATTCGCAGTTCGGTTCTTGATTTAATCCAATGTCGCTATTGTAGTTCGGTGATGTACTGATTTTGGTAGGATTCAAGGAGTAGTGTACCTGTAAAACGTCACTGGAATGTAAGAATCTTAACCGCAATGTATATCAGAATCGGAGGCAATTTCGACAGGGTAACGGTAATGAACGCGATTCGGGGTGTTTTGGGAGTGATGAGTGATATGCGATCGATTAAGACCCTTAAATACTAAACCTAGGTTCATTCGGCCGACTGGCCTCAGTCGCTCAGTTCAATCGGGCGACTGAGGTTCAGTCGTACGATTGGCCTAGTCAATCGCATTCAGTCGGCCGACTGAGTCTCAGTCGGTCGACTGACTCATTCGGTCTCCTTCATTCGCCCCTTTAGTTGACCGACTGAGCCTCAGTCGGTCTACTGTTTCATTCTCCCCCTTCCATTCGGTCGAATGAATCAATTTCATGTCCATTCGGCCGATTGGAAGCCATTCGCATAGTTGGTCGATAACCCTGATCCACTAGTGCGAATGGGTCACACTTTGTGAGTTTACAGTCATTTTTAACATTTACTATTCAGACCCTTTTCACTTTTGATAATAACATTGTAAGCTCTTAACCAATTCAGTCACTTCAGACGTGACCTTTTAAATTTTAAAACCATGTGGCCATCTCAGACATGACCTTTTTAGGTAAGTTAATTCCCTTCTGATTTCCCTGATGTAGTCCGACAGACACACAAATTAAAAGATAAACATAGTAACTTAAACTAACTACACAACTAAAGTTTATGTTTGGACTTTTTGTGAGAGATAAAACCCTAAGATGAAAATCTAAGGGATTTGATTAGGAGTAGACAGCTTTAACTTAGATTGATCATATCTGGACCAACTCAATTTTGGAATCATACAGGAATATCAAATCATTTTGGGACTTGTTATTAAGCTCTTTGATGCTTAATTCTCGGTGTTCATCCAGAGTCGTTAGCAACTTAAGGAAATCATACTGAAACTCTTAGATTTTCACATTGATTTGAACTTTTGAGAATGTAGCCACTAAGATTGTCAGTATATTTGTCCACTTAAATCCATACACAGACTTTTGACGCAGACTGGTGACTGATTTAGGTTTAATTATTTCAGCTAACATTTGTGGATCCCACACTTATATGGTAATCAACATTCCTCAGAGGTTTTGAGCGGTCTACGGGTATTATTACAAGAAGAGACTATTCTTAGAGCTTTCAAAGAGAAGCCTGTCCTCAGGTCAGTGCCATCGCACAGCAGAGAGGCGGCAAACAACAATGAATTCTAGAATATCTAGGTTATGCTTATCCTCAGGTCAGTGCCATCGCACAGCAGAGAGGCACACAACCTATCTCCTTGTTAGAGCAGCTTATTTTATTTTACACAATATGCACCAACAACATGAGTCCATTAGCTTTATTGCATTTGTCTTTCATTTTTTTCTTGCTTTGCTCTTTTGGTCATCCGCACACTTTTGTGGCGTTTAAATGCTCATTACCCCTTATTGGAATATATTTGATTGTGTTAACCAGTGATAAGATGGAAGCCCACAGTCAGTTGAACAACTTAGTTTGATCTTGAGATCACCAATCAGGTCTAATTGTCTATTGTGTTGAATCTACCAACATATCATTTGTGGTCTAGCAGCCTCTAAGTCTACTTTCTCTGTGTCACCTTAGGAGTTGCCAGTTTTCTATCATTTTCCCTTTTTATATTGCTTAGACTACACAGACTTATACTTTGAACTTTTGCATCTTTTCAAACCTTAAATTTTAAAATCCCTCTTGATTTGTTCCTGTGTACTATCATATTCCAAAGGTATTGAATCAGTATCACAGACACAATCTACCTTATTTCAGCTAGTTACCCCTTCTCCCTCATTTTTTTTAATATTAACTTGCTGACATATTCTCCCCCTAAAATACTAAAATTTCGGATTTAATTATTTTTGGATTTTAATAAACAGCAAGATAACATGAAGTTAAATATAACAGACAAAAAAAAAACAGATAACATAAATAAAATAAACTTAACGAAACTACATCGGACTACACATTATTCTCATCAGGAATTACCTCACTTTTCTTTTTAACGCCGTTGACCTCTAGCAAGTATTGAAAACGTGGTTTATCAAAGGCTTTTGTATAGAGGTCAGCACGTTGAAAATCAGTATTAATTTTAACCACATCTATTAAGTTCTTTTCAAAACAGTCTCTTATGAAGTGGTATTTAATACCGATGTGTTGGTCTTAGGATGTTGAACGGGTTTTTGGTTACTGCAATTGCAGCAGAGTTATCAACAAAAATAGGAGTAGACGAGAATTTCAAACCGTAATCCCGCATTTGCTGTTGAATCCAAATGATTTGGGAACAGCAACTTGCAGCAGCAACATATTCGGCTTCACAGGTTGACAATGCAACCGATGTCTGCTTCTTACACTGCCATGTAACTAATCTTCTCCCAAAGAATTGACACCCTGCTGATGTAGACTTGTAGTTCATTTTGCAGCCTCCATAGTCCGAGTCACTATACGCTGTGAGCTCAAAATCGTCATCATGAGGATACCACAACCCCAGGGTGGTGTACCCTTTAGATAGCGAAAGATCCTTTTGACCCCGATCAGATGATTGACCTTAGGTTTAGCCTGATATCTGGAACATAAACATGTAGCATACATGATATCAGGTCTTGAGGCAGTGAGATACATGAGGGATCCAATCATTCCTCGGTACATAGTGGCATCTACAAGATCTCCACTCTCATCAGGTGCTATATCATGATTCGTAGCAAGTGGAGTCCCAGCAGCAGAAGCATTCTCCATGTCAAAGCGACTGAGAATGTCTCCTACATACTTGGTCTGATGTAGAAAGATCCCATTAGGTGTTTGATCCACCTGTAACCCGAGAAAGAACTTCATCTCCCCCATTGCACTCATCTCAAACTCTTTCTTCATCACTGCTTCAAACTCTTTGCATAACTCTTCGTTCTTTGACCCGAAGATTATGTCATCAACATAGATCTGTACAAGCAGTAGGTCACCATCCTTTTCTTTAATAAACAGTGTACAGTCAATGACTCCCCTGCGAAAGCCGTGTTTCACAAGATGAGTCGAGAGTTTCTCGTACCAAGCTCGAGGAGCTTGATGAAGCCCATATAAAGCTTTGTCGAGCTTGTAAACTCTATCCCGATGATAAGGGTCTTCAAATCCCTCGGGTTGACTGACATAGACTGTTTCCCTTATTTCCCCATGAAGGAATGCACTCTTCACATCTAATTGGTAGACTTTAATCTTCATGTACGAGGCATAGGCGAGGAAGATACGAATAGCTTCCATCCTTGCCACGGGTGCAAACACTTCATTATAGTCAATACCCTCGACTTGGCGAAAACCTTGAACCACCAGTCGAGCTTTGTTCCTTATGATGACTCCTTGGTCATCCTTCTTACATTTTAGTACCCATTTGGTGCCAATGACTTTAGCACCTTTAGGTCTATCTACCAGTGTCCATACACCTAACTTCTTAAACTGCAGAAGTTCTTCTTGCATGGCACTCACCCACGCCTCATCATTTAGTGCTTCACTGACATATTTTGGCTCAACCTGCGAGACAAAACATCGATAAGCACCATCATGAATGTAACCCTTCTCCATAACTGAGGCGTAATCAGCTGAGTATAGCTGATTTCGGGTTTGTACTCCTGATCGGACATCTCCAATAACATTGTCAAGGGGATGATAGACGTTTAGTCGTGATCCTGGAGTAGTCGGCACAGTCACCTCCGAACCAAGATTGTGAACATTTTGGTCTGCATCTGAGGAGGTTGGAGTTTGAGGTTCCGAAGTCGAGGGTGCATCACTTGTGGATGCTTGTGGACTTTCAGGAACTGGAACCTGTTCCTCCTGACCGTTCTGGTCATCTGCTTCAGTTTCATCTTCAGAGAGGAGTCACTTTCATCGACTACCCCTTCTGACTGAGTAGATGACTCTCCCTGTGTGCTGGATGGAGTGTTTAGTATATCACATCATCCTAGTAGCTAACTCATCATCCGAGGGAGAGAGAGGGATGTTGAAGGATTTGAAGAATCCATCATAATCGAAGAAGTATGCAGGTCCTTTGCCTGTAGGTGGTGTGGTATATCTCTGAACGTCGACATTACACCACACTTCTACAAGACCCGTTGAGTTATTGTAAACTCGCTTGTTCGGTATGTTGTATCCTAGAAAAATTCCTTCAACTGCCTTCTCGCTGAATTTTCCTTCTTGTGTCTTCTTCAGAAGTGTACACGGTGCGCCAAAAGGTTCAAGGTACTCCAAATTCGGTTTGCGTCTTTGAAGTAGCTCATAACATGTCTTTCCGTGGCGCTTGACTATTAGGACTCTGTTCAGTGTATAGCAAGCATTTGCCACTGCCTCGTTCCAGAATTGGATAGGCAGTTTCGAGTCTGCCAGCATAGTCCGGCTGTTTCTATCAAGCTCCTGTTCTTTCTCTCAGCAACTCCATTCATCTGAGGTGTGTAGGCAGAAGTGAATTGATGCACAATTCCCTTTTCCTTGCAGTATGCCTCCATCCCTTGATTCTTGAATTCTGTCCCGTTGTCTGAGCGTATTTGTCGAACTTTGAGCTTGTAGAGTGATTCCAGTGTGGTTACTAATTCTTTGAATGTCTCCAAAGTTTCTGATTTTGATTTCAGAAACATTACCCAAGTGAACCTTGAGTAGTCATCAGTGACCACATAACAGTACGCGTCGCCTGCGATGCTCCTTGTACTAACTGGACCGAACAGATCCATGTGAAGAAGCTCAAGAGGAAGTTCTATTGAATGAACTTTCTTTTCCTTATGAGACTTCTTTGTCTGTTTGCCCTTCTTGCAAGCTACACAAAAGTCAGGAAGTTGGAAGTTCTTGACATTCACTCCTCTAACTAAATCCTTCTGAATCAAATGATTCATCTTCCTTTGACTAATGTGTCCCATTCTCCGATGCCAGGAGATGGAATCCTTCTCAGTAGCTTTAGATAAGAAACACTGAACCTCATGATCCGTTGTGGCAGCTGTTGACAGATCCAAGACATAAAGGTCTTTATATCTTGAAGCAGTCATCAGAACTTGGTCTTCTGGGATCATATATTCTTTCTTCAGCACGTAACACTTCTGATTATCGAAGACGACTTTAAATCCTTTATCACAGATTTGGGACACAGAAAGTAAGTTGTTCTGAAGTTGTTGAACGTAGTTCACTTTATCAAACTTAACTTTCTGATTTCCCACTTCTCCCTGAGCTGTGATATAGCCTCCTTTGTTTCCTGCAAAGGAAACATGCCCTCCTTTTATTTGTTTGACGTTAGATAAAAGGGCGCTATTTCCTGTCATGTGCCTGGATGCTCCGCTGTCTATAATCCACGTGTTAGTCTCAGCACTATATCGAGCACCCTGCATACAAAGTAAAAGAATCAGTTTAGGTTAGGAACCCAAGCTTTGACTGTCTTGGGTTTCCCAGAGGCATCACACATCATGAACTCCACCCATTGACCCTTAGAAGGTGAGGGTAGCTCAGGTTCTTTCTTGTTATCAGTATTAGACACAAGGTGGATTTTTCTTTCCATAAGCCGATTTGTGCAATGCCTGTTTATGATAACAGTCGTCTGGCTTACAGGTTGGACTTTAGGTTCACTAGCTCTTCTAGGTGGAGTTAGAGAACTCCGCTTAGAAGACCTAGGTCTAGAGTCCAGAAGATCAATCTTCTTCCTAGGTGTCTGATAGAAATGACAGTCGGAAGCAATGTGTCCACATTCTCCACAGTTGTAGCATGACCTGCTATCAACTTTATGAGTAGACTTTCTTTGTGGAGAAGTGCGTGACACTCTAGTAACATCAACACTTTAGTTTTTGACTCTTGGATGTTTGATGTTTTCTCTGGTATAACAAATTTTTCTGATTTAACCTGTTTTCCTTTTTGGTTAACTGTTTTTTGACTTGAAGCATGTGAAAAAGTAACATTTGAAGTCCTTTTAGGTTCTGATTTGACTCTATTTGACCCTGACTTTAAATTAACTTTTTCAAATTCATTTTCCAGCACCACCTGATGCTTGATAGATTCTTATTTACAGGTCTAGACTTGGTGTTCATCAAGGTCTCAGGTGGTGGTGGAACCACTTTGTAGCCTAATCCCTCCCCGTTATTCTTTCTCTTACTAAGTGTTGGACTATGTGAGAGCTAGTCCAACTATGCAGTTTCTGTTTTAATGAATTAACTTCGACTTCTAAAACTGCTTTTTGTTTCTTAGTGTCTTCTAGGGAGTTAAGATAGTACCTAATGTCGTTTGCTTGGTTAAAAGCCACTACTTCAGTTTCCCTAAGTTGTTTGGTCAATAGGTCTATCTTTTCTTTATAACAATGCTCATTTTGTTTTAGTACTCTATTTGCCTCAGTGCACAGACGTAAATCTTTTACTAAGTTATCATTATGATCTAATAACCTAGCAAAATTTTCATCTATGCTATTCCTAAACGTGTCACAATCAGAACAAGCATGGTTATTAAAAATTTGGTCAGTGGTACTTACCTGAGTTGGTTCAGAAGTATTAGCCATCAGTGCCGCATCAGATGATTCTGGTTCTGTCGACTCTGGCTTTTCTGTCTCTGAGGTGGAAACTTCCTCATTTGGCTTGTAGCTGACCTCGGCTGCAGTTGTTTCTTCTTCTACTATGTGACATTGCAATTTCAACTGCTATATCACCTTCACTCGCAGAATCATCGTCAATATCCTCGACACTGGCAATGTTAGATTCTCCTGGTGAGACAAACCTGAAACTCCAATCCTGTCCTTCATCATCATGCAGTTAGTGCTTTTGGTCCTTGTTTGATGAAGTAGAATTAGAGGGTTGCTTGTCCTGGCGAGTAAAGGATGAGAACGGGTTCCCATTCCCCGTCTTCTTTGGCTTGACACATTCTCGTTTGAAGTGCCCCTTCTCACCACAGTTAAAGCAGGTCACTTTACTCTTGTCAAAGCCAAAGGTGGTGTCCTTAGTAGCAACCAAGTTCTGCTAAGAGATCCATATGCTCTCGTGCTACTTCCACGCACATTACCGAAAAGTTCTCGGTCTTCAGTTTGGTAGCGTTTGCCTCTGATCCAATATGATGGGTACATGATGACCCAGACGTGTCTGATCCAGAAGGAGAAGCATGTGAGGGACCTGACGAGCTAGACACAAAAGCAGTCTGGAGGGTTCTCTCCAGATGCCTTAGCTTGAGGCGTGGCGTTGTATAAAGCTGGATTTTGTGTGTACGAGACTTCTGAGCTCTATACTTCATCCTTAGTGCTTCTTCTCGCAACTTAAGAATGAAGTCATTTATATCCAGCTTTACAAGGATTCCATTCTGTCTCAGGTTAGACACGAATGTAGCCCACTTATCAGGCAACCCGTCTGCGAAACTTTTTCTTCCATGGTAGTAGCCACTCCATGGGTATGCAATTCGCTCATCAAGTGGTAGAATCTATCTATGACGTTCCCAGCTTTCATTACCAATTGAAGAGAAGTTATCGAATTCCTTCTTTAACTCCTTTGCTTTGATTGCCTTCAATGATGCATTACCATCATATCTCTTCTCTAGCGCATCCCACAGTTTCTTGGACTGCTTGTTCTCGGAATACTGGTGGAATATGTCTTTGGGGATAGACTGAGTGATCAATGCATATACTCTTTTCTCTGCATTGTACTTTACTTTCTGTGCGTCGGTCATCCCGCTTAATGTTAGTTTAACCCCATCAGCTCCCACCGGTGTACTATAACCTGTCTCAATGGCTTCCCACAGATTAGGATCTACTCCATTAAGGTAGATCTCAAAACGTTGTTTCCAGTGGGGAAACTCATCTAAAGTCAAAGCTTTGGTGGTTTATTGTGATTCCCCACCTCACTCTCAAGCAGCAACAGATTCTGTATCCTTGAGTCCTTCCCAGCAGTAAAGGCTGACATCTGATCTTCCATGATGAATAAACTTATAATCTAATCAAACAAACTTTTACTGATGCGACTGAAGGATGCGAATGAGCTAATCGTGCGTATAAGCTCTGCGATTGGTTCAATCGTGCGAATGAACTGGGCGATTGGTTCAGTCGTGCGAATGAATCTGGTGCGTATGAGCTATGCGAACGAACGGTTCAATCGGCCGAATGAAGGTGCGACTAGGTCCAATCGTGCGTATGAGCAGTACGAATGGAGTCCAGTCGTACGAATGAGTCAGTCGTGCGATTGAAGCTGCTGGTTTGCGAAAATTTCTAGGTTTGACGGGTTTCAGCCGTAAAAACTCGAAATTTTACAAGTTCTGATTGCCTGAGTCCGTAGAAACCAAACGTCGATGAGCAGGGAACTTCCAAGATCACTTTTGATGCCAAAGATTGCGTTTTAGTGTAAAAACACAAACTTTATGCAATCTTGATTGAATCAACACGTAATCAAGAGCCAATAGCTCTGATACCACTTGTTTTAGGACCTTGTATTCGACTGAAATACCTAGAGATCACGTGTGTACCAGATCAAATAGTGCGGAATCCTATTTGATTGGCGATCCAATCAGTGAGAACACACGAAGAATCAATCAAGGATTGAAACTAACGTTAGAAATCGATAAGAATCGATCTAATGTGTTCTATGAACTTGGAGAACGATTTGGAAGGTTTCTGGACGGCTAGGGTTCGTATGGAATTGAACTTGATCGAATCTCCCTGTTTTTCACGAATTGAGTTGTATTTATAGGTTGGCACTCTTCAATCGTGCGACTGAACCATTAGTTTGGTTCAGTCGTGCGATTGAACCATGCGGTTGGTTCATTCGTGCGACTGAGTGTTCAGTCGTGCGATTGAGCCAATCTTATGTTACAGTCGTACGACTGATCCAGTCTCCTGGTTCAGTCGTGCGACTGAGTCAATCGTATGAGGTTCTTCATGCTTATGGTTCATTCGCATGAGCCATTCGCATGGGAACTTCATTAAGTTAAGTTTGAATGTTTTAGTTAATTAATATAATATTATATGTAATCATTCAAGTAATCATAAACTCAATCATTTTACGACTCATTAATGAACTATTAAACATTATAACCAACAGACTATCATATCAGTTCATTAATCATACCAAACAGATCTATTACATCACATATCACGATCTAGGGACATACATGTATCAACAGATAAAATCAATTGATAGCTTGCAACTCATGCTATGTGGAGAAATCAACCGAGTTGGCAGGAGAAAGAAGCTGAATCTGAATGAAAGCATTAGAAGTGATTAAACAGAGTCGAGAGATACGCAATAAATAAAAATACACCCCAGGTACTATGGTTTTTTGGTAAACAAATCTGACCAATAAGTATCTCTACACTTGATATCATATCAAAGAATCAAGAAAAGGGTTGTAGCTAGTGAGTTCCCAAAGTATGAGAAAGCCAAAGTAATAGGAAGACAATATTGCAAGACAAAGAAAACAAGTCAAAAAATCTTCCCATCTGCCAACTAAGAAAACCAACATCTCCTACTTCTGAGATTATTATTTTAGATGATGATCGGCCTTTATCATCAATCATTTCCATAAAGAAACTTAAACCAAAAGAGTTAAAGGAAAAACTGTTTGATCCTGAAGTGAAACAAAGACAATACAAGGAACAATTATTTGGAGATGGGTATATTAAGAAAATGAAGAATTTACAGACAATTTAGCAAATGGAGTTACATCTTACTGATCATGAGAATGAAATCCTCAATATGCCTCTAGACATTCTAGAGAAAATTGTTGAGTATCTAAGCACTTTTTGATGTAGAAAAAGAGGATTAAGCTCTTGCTCTATGTCAGGACCGTGTACGTACGGAATACTATCAGATTCTGCGTTTATACTGAATCAAATAGTGCGGAATCCTATTTGATTGGTGATCCAATCAGTGAGAACATTACTCGATCAATATACGATTGAAACTAACCGTTATGAATGAATAGAGATCGATCAGGAATGATCTATGAACTTGGACAGGCTTCCTTGGACGTTCTGGATGGCTAGGGTTCGTGAGAGTATTAAGTGTTTCGAATTCTTCTTTTTTTCCACCAATTAAGTGGTATTTATAGGTTAGGGGCTTCCATTCGTAGGACTGAACCATTAAAATGGTTCAATCGTGCGACTGAATCATGCGACTGAGTCATACGCACGACTGAGGGTTCAGTCGTGCGACTGAGTCAGTCTTATGTCTCAATCATACGACTGATCTAGTCTCCTGGTTCAGTCATGCGATTGGTCTATAAGCATGATGTATTCATGCGTATGGTCCATAAGTATGGGCCATTCGCATGATTACTCATCCGACCATGTTGAACACATTTCTTAATCATTATTGACTAAGAATCATGCACAACACCCTCAAACCTATATAGTAAGTTCATTATATTTTAACACAGAAATATTAAACATTATAAACATCAACCACATATTATATTTCATTGAACCTATTCATTACATATGTGTAAGACATGAAAGACATTTACATTAAGCTCATAAACTAGGTACATATGTATCTACACACTAAAAGGTATCATCCTTCGTTCAGGATGAGTCTAGTGAAGGTATTCCTAAAACTTCTCTATTAGCATATGATCCAATCTAGGAGAAGAAATATGATCAAAACAAAAAATGTATACTTTGTCACCAGATCGACTACTAGAAGAGTAGCTTACTAAGAAATCAGTTGGTGTACTTCAACTAGTTTAAAATAGTTGACCTAACCTGACTAAGACTAAGAAAACCTAGTAATGGTTCAGAAACTGTAGAAAAAATTGCTTCTAAGGATATATACGCCACATCATGAGAAATCAAAGCAAGCCTCAAAACAAAGATGAAAGAAAAGAGAAGCTAAAGCTACTGAGGCCATCTTATCGGCTAAACCCTCACCCAGCACTCAATCACAATCTCCTCTTCCTACCACTCAATCAACTCAAACTGTTAAGCACATATCTCCATCAATCCAACAAGCAACTCAAGCAATTGAAACCTCATCATAAAAAATTCAAACTAATCTTTTCATAGATGAAATGGCAATAGCTAGAGGTGCTAAAAGAATTAGAAGAGCTTTGAAAATCCAAAGGAAACTATTGAAGAGGATCTCTCAGAATCTGAACTAGAAGAATCTTCTTAAGAAGATGGAACTCTCATCAATGGTTCAAAGGTCTTCTTCTTAAATGAGTTAGAGGTTCTGAATCTTAGCCCAAAAGATCTAAACATATGTTTTCCCTCATCAAATAACATGAAGGCATGCTTGACAAGTTCTAGGGCTTCTATCCTCAAGGTGAAGATTGGAAACAAGGTTGAGGCAGAACCAAATAGAAATGAAGAATAAAATGTTCTTCATGTGACTCCTATAAATGTACATGATCATATCACTCATTAGAGTTACAATTCTACTACCAACTATTTCATATTAAATTTTGCTAGTGTAGGAAAGATTGAGTGAAAGAATATGATCTCAAATGAAACATTTGAATCTGTAGTTTAAAAAGAATGGAAACCGAACACGATACCCCTCAACTCTTCTTGAACTCAATTCACCCTTTCCAAAAACATCCAAAACACTTAACCAACATTTGTAAACCCTCTTGCCTACAAAATCTACAAGAATGAATCAAAATGATAACTCACTATCAAAAGAATCCTTAATGAGAACCAACGTAGAAGATAGAAGTTGCAAAGGACAACGAAACCACTTGTAATCACCTATAAATAATCAAAAATCAAATTAAATTTGTGGAAAGAAAGTGATGAGATTTCAAAGATGAAACTCAATGTGTGATCAATGAATACGAAGTCAAATCAAGCTCACATGACCAACAAAATTAGATGTACTTGTTTTTTACTCAAAATTATGTAAGTATAGAATTGTACATCCAAGTATTTGTGAAAGCATAATCTTATACATGTGAGATGAACTGCGTATACAAATAGGTTGAATAGAAATGGTTCTTGCATGCAAAGGCTTATCTTCTCGTCACAACCTTAAATCCTATTGATTTTCGTTCTACATCCTTTTACACACACTCCTTATGTAATTTAATCAACTATTCGCATAATGATCATTAATATAACAATAAAAAATGAAACATTTGAATCTATAGTTTAAAAAGAATAGAAACCGAATACGATACCCCTCAACTCATCTTTGAACTCAATTCACCCTTCCCAAACACATCCAAAACACTTGAACAACATTTCTAAATCCTCTTGCTCACAAAATCCACAAAAATGAATCAAAATGATAACTCACTATCCAGTGTTGCAAAAAACGGCACTAGGCGCCAATTAGTCAGCGACTAATCTCCAATAGGAGGTTCACCTTGGCGATTTCACATAATCGAGCTCTTAATCGGTAATCGGTCAAAACTGGTCAAAATTGGATGTAGGCGGACCTAGGCCGTCTTAACCGGCCAAAAATCAGTGATTCTGGCAACTTTCCGGTAGGGTTCCGGCGAGTTCCGGCGACTTTCAAAAATTCTGGCAAAAACTTAGAAAATCCGAAGAAATATGTATATTTATATATAAAACTGAACTTTTTTATTAATATTACATTCTAAAATATGTGTATTTATATATAAAACTAAAAATTATATATGAAAATTCCAATGCGATTAATCCCGATTAACCTCTAGTCCCTACCTCGCTGTCCAACTAGCACCTAGTGATTTTACAACATTATCACTATCAAAAGAATCCTTAATTGAGTGCCAACGTAGCGATAGAAGTTTCAAAGAACAATGAAACCACTTGTATTCACTTAATAAGAATCAAAAATCAAATTAAATTTGCGGAATGAAAGTGATCAAATTTCAAAGATGAAACTCAATGTATGATCAAGGAATACGAAGTCAAATCAAGCTCACATGACCAACTAAATTAGATGTACTTGTTTTTCACTCGATATTATGCAAGTATAGAATTATACATCCAAGTATTCATGAAAGCGTAATCTTATACATGTGAGATGAGCTATGTATACAAATAGGTTGAATAGAAATGGTTCTCGCATGTAGAGGGTTATCTTCTCGTCACAACCTTAAATCCCATGGATTTTCGTTCTACATCCTTTTACACACACTCCTTATGTAATTTAATCAACTAGTCACATAATGATCATTAATATAACAATAAAAAATGACAAACGAAACATTTGAATCTATAGTTTAAAAAGAATCGAAACCGAAGAAGATACCCCTCAACTCATCCTTAAACTCAATTCACCCTTCCCAAACACATCCCAAACACTTGACCAACATTTCTAAACCTTCTTGCCTACAAAATCCACAAAAATGAATCAAAATGATAACTCACTATCAAAAAAATCCTTAATTGAGTGCCAACGTAGCGATAGAAATTGCAAAGAACAACGAAACCACTTGTATTCACTTAATAAGAATCAAAAATCAAATGAATTTTGTAGAATGAAAGTGATCAGATTTCAAAGATGAAACTCAATGTGTGATCAAGTAATACGAAGTCAAATCAAGCTCACATGACCAACTAAATTAGTTGTACTTGTTTTTCACTTGAAATTATGCAAGTATAGAACTGTACATCCAAGTATTCGTGAAAGCGTAATCTTATACATATGAGCTGAACTACGTATACAAATAGGTTGAATAGAAATGGTTCTCATATGAAAAGGGTTATCTTCTCGTCACAACCTTAAATCCTATGTATTTTTGTTCTACATCCTTTTACACACACTCCTTTTGTAATTTAATCAACTATTCGCATAATGATTATTAATATAACAATAAAATTTAACAAATGAAATATTTGAATCTATAGTTTAAAAAGAATGGAAATTGAACAAGATACCCGTCAACTCATCTTTGAACTCAATTCACCCTTCCCAAACACTTCCCAAACACTTGACCAATATTTCTAAACCCTCTTGCCTACAAAATCCACAAAAATGAATCAAAATAATAACTCACTATCAAAAGAATCCTCAATTGAGCGCCAACGTAGCGATAGAAATTGCAAAGAACAACGAAACCACTTGTATTCACTTAATAAGAATAAAAAATCAAATGAATTTTGCAGAATGAAAATGATCAGATTTCAAAGTTGAAACTCAATATGTGATCAAGTAATACGAAGTCAAATCAAGCTCACATGACCAACTAAATTAGTTGTACTTGTTTTTCACTCGAAATTATGCAAGTATAGAATTGTACATCCAAGTATTCGTGAAAGCGTAATCTTATACATGTGAGCTGAACTACGTATACAAATAGGTTGAATAGAATGGTTCTCGTATGAAAAGGGTTATCTTCTTGTCACAACCTTAAATCCCATGGATTTTCGTTCTATATCCTTTTACACACACTCCTTAAGTTATTTAATCGACTACACGTATAATCACTCGATTATGGTCGTAAACCCCCACCCCACCCCCTCTTTACGAGTTCAAGCTTCAAAGAACACATAATCACTCAATTTTTCTTAGTTTTGATCATTTCAATGTGTTAGCAAGTCCAATTGTTGATCCATAATGTGTATAGGTGATTTTTCTATTAAGTTTGTCATTGTTTTTTTTATAATACTTGATTATAAAATCCCCAGGTTCAGTTTTGAAAAATAACATGAAATTGAAGATATCGGATGATATTATATATTAATTTGATAGTTTTATTGATGATTTAAGTGGATTAAGCATAATAATCATAATTTCAACATCTAATTTATAACTTATTTAAAGTAGAAACATTCATTTCCAAGAACTTGGGATTTTGAGATTGTATGTTGTTTCTTGTGTTCTAATGATTGCTATGGACTATATTAAGCATATAAATGATAAAACAATGATTAGTTTTGATGAACTTTGGGTTATAGGATATTATTTTCCTAAAGTGAAACTTTATTAATGTGTTTGGTGAAATTCTATATTTTGAGCATGCATGTTGTGTTAGGATCATACTAGATTAGTTGTTGGGATATTTAATGTGTTAGAATGTAATAGTTAGATCATATGGATATTACTTTAGGAAAATTTTGGATGTTAAGTTCTTGTGTAGTAAGTGTTGATGTGATTATATAACTTTCTAGATTGAAGTTAGAAAATTAAGGTTTCATGTCTTAATAGATATGTTTGATAAATATGGTATGTTTGGATTGTTTTACTAGTATAAGTCATGCTTGAAATGTGATGGTGGACATCATACACACATTTATATCTGAGGCCTATTTAGTAAAACTAGCAGGATTTAGGATGTGAAGTAGTAAGTTACTTCACATGGCATGTAGTACATAGTTAAACCTTGTGTGTCATTAAGTATATTTGGGATTTATTTATGATGCAAAGTACATGGTGGTTACTTATTGATATTCGTATGTTTGTATGATAAGTTATGCTAGTGCGATAATCTTGTTAGAGTTTAGGATTCGTAATATGTTTACATGAATGATTTGAGTATAAATCATGAATAATTAGTTTTTTAGATATGAACAAACATGATTTCACTTAATATGTCACCTAAGGTCAAATGGGTAAAATGGGTCAAACGGGTCAATGTTTTCAAAGTCACTTAAATCATTGAGATTAATTAAACGGTTAGGTTTGTTAAACCATCCTATCTTGCACATACTTATGTACTCATGTATTTTAGGTAACTTGTGACCTATTATCTTTCCATTACATCATTCAATTACATCATCTCTTGCTTACACTTTAGGAGAGTTCAATGCCCCTTTTTTAGATACTCCTTTTGAGGGAAAAACATACTTTTAGATGATTTATTTATTATAAGTTGTACATGGCATTAATGTAGTGTTAGATTACCATTGAAAAGTTCTTATAGAGATCATTAATTAAGAAAATTAGAGGAAAATAATGGGTAGTACTCCTGGCTCTAAGAAGCCCCACTCGTAAGACTAGAGGTCAAGCGGGTGCAACATTGACATTGTCACGACTCGACAAGTCGTGTAGGAAGGAAAACAAACGAACACGATCAGCTACAATCACAAAAACACTATTGTTATTGTTATGATGTAGACTAGTTATTTAAACCACACCCACCAAAATTTAATTCACACACAATTTGACATATATCTCTAACCTACTCCCCTTAATTTCCTTTTTCTTTTTTTAAAGTGTTGATACATGTGTTCCTAGTTTATGTGCTTAAATGTAAAAGTCTTTCATGTCTTACATATGTGTAATGTGATGATATAATAAAGTATGATATATACATTGATGTTTATTTATCTTTGATTCATAAGTATAAACTTCTTATATAGGTTTGAGTTTGTTGTACACAATTCTAAGTCAATAATGATTAAGTAATGTGTTCAACATAGTCGGGTGATTATTTATGCTAATGGACCATACTTATGGACCATACGCATGAATATATCATGCTTATGGACCAGTCGCATGACTGAACCAGGAGACTGGATCAGTCATATGATTGAGACATAAGATTGACTCAGTCGCATGACTGAACCTTCAGTCGTGCGTATGGATCAATCGCATAAGTCAGTCGCATGACTGAACCATCCTAATGGTTCAGTCGTATGAGTGGAAACTGCTAAACTATAAATACCACCTAATTTGTGAAAAAACATAACACTTTGAGAGATACTTCGAATACACATAAACCCTAGCAGTCCAGAGTGTCCCAAACAGCCTGTCCAACTTCATAGTTTGATCTTGATCGATTCCTACTCGTTCTTAATCTTTAGTTCTTTGTTATATCAATCGGGCTATCGTTCTCACTGATTGGATCGCCAATCAAATAGGATTCCGCACTATTTGATCCGGTATAACGGAAAATCAGTTAGTACTCTGTACGTACACGGTCCTAACAAGTGGTATCAGAGCTGTGGCTTGTGATTTTGCATTTGATTCGATTAGTTTTGGTGTCAAAAACCTACGTTTTAATCAAAAGAGTCACCATTTTGCTTCAAAAAGGTGTTTTCGACGTTTGCAGGCATTAATGTTTCGATTTTTCATTCTACGGCAGATTAGGGTTCCTAGGAAAATCGTATTTTGTGTCAAAGTGTCAAAAGTCTTTGATTTTACAAAAAATCAGCCTCGCATGATTAGCCCATTCATACGATTGAACTCATTTGTATACTCCATTCGTATGACTAAACTCAATTGCATTCCTCATTCGCATGACTGAACAACTCCAGTCATTTGATTCCAATCGTCTTATTCATACGCACGACTGAATCCAATCGCGTGATTAAATTCATTCACACCCTTCATTCGCACGAGTGATCCATACTCATAGCCCATTTGCACAAGTGAAACTGTCCTATTCTAAAAGCATAAAGTTTAAAGCAATGGAAGATCAATTTGCTGCGTTTACTGCCGGAAAGGACTCACGCATCCAGAACCTTCTACCTCTGGAGAATGAGATTGGAAATCATAATAAACTGCCAAAGCTGTTAACGTTAGATTAATATCCTTAGTGGAGATAGCGGTTTGAGATATATTTAAATGGAATTGACCCAAATCTTTGGACATCCATTGAGACTGGTTATACGATACCATTCAGTGCTAATGGAGTCAAGCTGACTTTGGGAGGAATGAGTGAAGCTCAGAAGATTCTATTCAATGCTGAAAAGAAAGTATATTCCTTATTGACTCAGTCGATACCTAAGGACATTTTTCATCAGTTCTCTGAGAACAAGTAGACTAAAAAGTTATGGGAGGCATTGGAGAAGAGATATGATGGAAACACAACTCTCAATGCACTGAAGGCTAAAGCTCTCAAGAAGGAGTTTGTTAATTTCTCTTCGATAGGGAATGAGAGCTTGGATGATATTATTGACAGATTCTATCATCTGATGAGTGAGTCGCACACTCATGGTGTGATAACATCAATAGAAGGTAAAGTTTCAAGCTTTGCTGATGGTTTGTCTGATAAATGGGATTCATTTGTGTCTAATCTGTGACAAAACAACATTCTTGTGATGTTAGACATAAATGAATTCATCTTGAAGTTAAGGGAGGAAGAGCTGTAAATGAAATACAAGTCAAAGAAAGGATCCTATGTTTAGAATCCTTCACTTTACAACTCAGTTCTGACTCCTTATGTTTCAGGAGCACCGTTACAAACAACATTTGTGTCTAGGTCATCTGATCCTTCTCAAAGCACTGCATGAGGAACCGAAATGTCAGGGTCATCTGGAACCCAATATATAGTTCCTGAGGCAAATACTACAAAGTTGAAGACTGAGAATCTCAGTAATGTCACAGTGGAAGTTGCTAAGGAGCATATGGTTCTTCTAGCGGCTGTTGTACAATCTTATGATGGTCTAGTTGCCGGTAAGATTGGAAATTGTCATCTTGCATATGAGAATTACGAGTAAGTTGATGAAAATGAGCTTGAAAGAAAGGACATAATGTGGGCCTTGGCGAGTGCAGTCAGAAGAGCAAAGAAGTTTGTCAAGAAGACAAGACAAAATCTAGTCGCCACTAAAGATACAACTTTTGGTTTTGACAAAACCAAAGTCACATGTTTCAACTGTGGTGAAAAGGGGCACTTTAGACATGAATGTGTATGTTGATACATATGTCCCTAGTTTATGTGCTTAATGTAAAAGTCTGTCATGTCTTACATATATGTAATGAATAGCTTAAATGAAATATAATATGTCGTTGATGTTTATAACGTTTAATATTTCATAGTATTATTGTGTGTTAAAGTATAATGAACTTACTATATAGGTTTGAGGTTGTTGTGCATAGTTCTTAGTCAATAATGATTAAGATATGTGTTCAAACTTAGTCGCATGAGTCTTCATGCGAATGGACCATGCTTATGGACCATACGCATGAATACATCATGCTAATGGACCAATCGCATGACTGAAGCAGGAGACTGGATCAGTCGCACGATTGAGACGTAAGATTGACCCAGTCATACGACTGAACCTTCAGTCGTGCATATGGATCAATCGCATGATTCAATCGCACGACTGAACCATGCTAATGGTTCAGTCGTACAATTGGAAACCCATAACCTATAAATACCACCTAATTCATGGAAAAACATAACACGTTTTAGAACACTTTGAGACTTAAGGAACACATGAACCCTAGCCGTCTAGAATGTCAAGGATACCTATCCAACTTCATAGATCAATCCTAATCGATCTCTACTCATTCATAACATTTAGTTTCAATCTTAAATCAATCGGGTAATTGTTCTCACTGATTGGGATCGCCAATCAAATAGGATTCCGCACTATTTGATTCGGTATAAACACAGAATATGTTAGTACTCCGTACGTACACGGTCCTGACAAGTGGTATCAGAGCTTTGGATCTTGATTTTGCGTTTGATTCAATTAGAATTGTATCAAACCTCACATTTTAACTCAAAAAAGTCATCTTTTTGGGTCCACGGGTGTTTTCCGAAGTTTACAGGCATTAAAGTTGAAGTTTTTCATCATACGACAGATTAGGGTTTCTGGGTAAATCATAATGCGTGTCAAAGTGTCAAAATTCAAAAGTTTTCAAACACAGCAGCCTTTGCACGAATAGCTCATTCGTACGATTGTGTCATCCGCATTTGATTCGTACGACTGAGCCATCCGCATTAGTCATCCGTATTTGTTCATTCGTACGACTAAGCCATCCGCATTGGCTATCCGCGTTGTCCAATTGCACGACTGAGTCATCTGCATTGGTCATCCGCATTTGTCCAATCGCATGACTGAGTCATCCGTATTGGCCATCCGCATTGTCCAATCGCACGACTGAGTCATCCGCATTTGTCCAATCGCACGATTAGTCATCCGCATTTGTCCAATCGCACGATTGACTCATCTGCATTTGTCCAATCGCACGATTGACTCATCCGCATTTGTTCAATCGCATTAGTGAACCAGTCTTGTTCTAAAGTTCAAAGTTTATAGAAATGGAAGATCAATTCACTGCCTGTACTACCGGAAGGGACTCTCGTATCCAGAACCTTATGGCTTCTGGAAAATGAAATTGGGAATCATAATGAACCACCAAAGCTTATAACGTTAGATGATTATCCACAATGGAAGCAGAGGTTCGAGATCTATCTAAATGGAGTTGATCCCAATCATTGGGCATCCATTGAGACAAGTTACACAATGACAGTCGGTGCTGATGGAGTAAAGTTGACTCTGGGAGGTATAAATGACAGTCAGAAGGTTAAGTACAAAGCAGAAAAGAAGTCTATGCACTGTTGACTCAGTTGATACCAAAAGAAATCTTTCATTAGTTCTTTGAGAACAAATAGGCGAAAAAGTTATGGGAAGCATTGGAGAAAAGGTATGATGGGAATGCAACGTTAATGGCTATGAAGGCTAAGGCTCTCAAGAAGGAGTTTGATAACTTCTCTTGAATAGAGAAGGAGAGCTTGGATGACATCATTGACAGGTTCTACCATCTGATGAGTGAGCTACACAATCATGGTGTAACAACATCAATGGAAGATAAAGTGTCAAGTTTTGTAGACGGTTTGCCGGAGAAATAGGATTCGTTTGTGTCTTATATTAGATAGAATGATATTTTTTCAAAGTTAGACATAAATGAATTCATCCTGAAATTAAGAGAAGAGGAACTGAGAATGAAGTACAGGTCATATAAAGGATCCTATGATCAGAATCCTTCACTTTACAACTCATTCCCCACTCCAACAAGTTCAGGAGCACCACTGCAAATAGCATTTGTGTCTAGTTTCGCGTCTCCCTCACAACCCATTGCTTTAGGACAAGAAACGTCTGGGTCATCATCGACTCAATACATAGTGCTTGAAGCCAACACTACAAAGTTAAAGACTGAGAATCTCAATAATGTCACAATGGAGGTTGCCAAGGAGCACATGGATCTTCTTGCAGCTGTTGTTCAATCGTATGATGGTCTAGTTACTGGGAAGATCAGGAATTGTCATCTTGCAGATGAGATTACGAGCAAGTTGACGAGAACGAGCTGGAGAGGATGGATTTCATGTGGGCTCTTACAAGTGCAATTAGACGAGCCAAAAAGTTCATTAAGAAGACAGGGCAAAATTTAGTAGCCACAAAGGACACAACGTTTGCCTTTGACAAAACCAAGGTCACTTGCTTTAATTGTGGTGAAAAGGGGCATTTTAAACGGGAATGTGTAAAGCGAAAGAAGACTGGAAATGGAAATCCATTTTTAACCTTCAATCATCAAGACAAATCCACGAGTGGAGCTACCTCTTCAAGCAAAGAGACAAAGGCCTTGACTGCTCAAGGTGATGAAAGGCAAGACTGGACCTTCCGATTTATGTCTCTGGATGAATCAAACATTGCAAGTATTGAGGGACTAGATGATGGTTCTGCAAGTGAAGGTGAGATCACAATTGAGCAAGTAACGTTAGATACTGAAGAAGCTATGAACGTGGTACATCACTTAGTTGAGGAAGAGTTGAGAGCAATAAGTTCAGAATCTCCAACAATTGAAGAGTCTAACTCTGCATTGATGGCTGATTCAACCGAATCCTCACAGGTAAGTACTAAAGACCAACTGTTTGAAAAACATGCTTGTGATGAATGTAATAAGTTTAGGAAAGCATAGATCTGAAATTTTCTAGGTTATTAGACCATAATGATAACTTAGTAAATGATTTACAATTGTGCACTGAAGCTAATCGTATATTAAAACAAAATGAGTGTAGTTACAAAGAAAAAATAGAACTTTTGGGTAAACAACTAAGGAAAACCGAGGTTGTTGCTTTCAATCAAGCAAATGTTATAAAGTTCTATTTAAATTCTTTGGAAGAAAAAAAGAAAGAAAAAGCAGGTTTAGAAGTCGAAGTTAATTCCTTAAAACAAAACTGCATAGTTGGACCAGTTCTTCTCACATAGTTCAACACTTAGTGAAAGAACGAAATAATGAGGAAATGTTTGGTTATAAGGTAGTTTCACCACCACATGAGACCCTTTTAAATACAAAATGTAGACCTGTAAATAACAACCTAGTAAAGGATCATGTGGTGTACACTCCTCTGGTTAGTGATCCTGATTTGACAAGTAAACATGTGAAGGAAAGCACTAAACAGAGGGAGTCTACCTTGAAATCAAAAGGAAAGATGCCTATTGTTAATTTGGATAATAAATTTGAAAAGGTTGATGTAAGGTCAGGTTCACACATGTCTTCTTCTGAATCCAAAATGACTAAACCTGTTAACCAAAACCGTGTTACACGTCAAAGTCCAAATAAACTAAAGGCTAAAGATGTTAAAAATGTTCAAACAAGAAATTTTGTTAAAGAGGCAGAAACATCTAAACGAGATGTGACTAAACCCAACTAGACTCGTGTCGCACCTGTATCACACTCAACCCCACATAAATAGGCTCCTCAACATGTAGAAGGGAGATCATGCTACAGTTGTGGAAAGAGAGGACATATTTCTTCTAATTGTCCTTATTATCAGACTCCAGAAAGAAAATCGAACTTAATGACACTAAACGAAGTTCATCTAAAAGGAGTTCTATTACTCCTTCGAAGAGAACAAATGAACCTAAAGTTCAAACTATAAGCCAGTCGCCTGTTTATCACAAACATGCCTTACACAAAACTAGCTTATGGAAAGAAGAGTCAAATAAGTTGTCTGATAATGAGAACAATAAGAAGAACGATATGCCCTCATCCTCAAGTGGACAATGGGTTGAGTTTATGATGTGTGATTCCTCTAGGTCACCTAAGCCAGTTAAGGCTTGGGTCCCAAACCTAAACTGGTAATTTCCTTTGACTGTGCAGGGTGTCTGCTACAGTGCTATCACAATACCTGGATTGTTGATAGTGGGGCGTCTAGGCACATGACCGGGAACCTGTCACTCCTTTTCAATGTCAACAAATTAAAGAAGGACATATATCATTTGATGGGAATAAAGGAGGATATATCACTGCTCAGGGTGAAGTGGGAAACCAGAAAGTCAAGTTTGATAAGGTCAACTACTTTCAACAACTACAGAACAACTTGCTTTCAGTCTCCCATATTTGTGACAAGGGCTTCAAAGTTGTGTTTAACAACAAGAAGTGGTACGTGCTGAAAAAGAATTATGTTATCCCGGAGGACAAAGTCTTAATGTTAGATTAAGATATAACGATTATATGTCTTGGATCTATCAAAAGCCCCCACAACTGATCAGAAAGTTCAATGCTTCTTGTCAAAGGCAACAGAGAGGGACTCAATCTCCTGGCATAGAAGAATGGGACACATAAATCCATAGAAGACGAATCACTTGATACAAAATGATCTAGTGAATGGAGTGAATGTCAAGAACTTCCAGCTTCCGGATTTTTGCGTAGCATGTAAGAAAGGCAAACAGACCAAGAAGTCTCACAAGGAAAAGAAAGTTAATTCCATTGACCTGCCTCTTAGCTTCTACACATGGATCTGTTTGGTCCAGTTAGCACTAAAAGTATTGCTGGTGATTTGTACTGCTATGTAGTTACGGATGATTACTCAAGATTTTCTTGGGTGATTTCTTAAATCCAAATCAAAGACATTTGAATCATTCAAACAACTGGTAACTATTTTGGAATCACTCTACAAACTGAAAGTGTGACAGATTCGATCAGACAATGGCATAGAGTTCAAGAACCAGTGGATGGAGGTGTTTTGTAAAGAAAAAGGGATTGTACATCAATTTACGTTTGCCTTCACCGCACAGATGAATGGAGTTGCTAAGCTAAAGAATCGTAGCTTGATAGAGATAGCAAGAACAATGCTAGCCGACTCGAAACTGCCTATCACAACTTTTGTAATGAGGCAGTGGCCAATGCATGTTACCCCTCAATCGGGTCTTGGTGGTCAAACGTCATGGTCAAATATGTTATGAGTTGCTCCAGAGATGAAAACCTAACCTGGAGTATCTCGAACCATTTGGTGCACCATGTACACTGCTGAAGAAAACTCAATCTGGGAAGTTCAGTGAGAAGGCTGAAGAAGGGATCTTTCTCGGCTACAATATACTGAACAAGAGAGTTTATAACAACTCAAGGGATCAGGTAGAAGTGTGGTGTAACTTTGATGTTCAAGATACATCACCCCCCTGTGGGAAATTGACCTTCATTCTTCTTCAACTATGATGGATTTTTTAAGTCCTTCAACATACATATCTCCCTTCCTGATGATGAATTAACGACCAGAATGATGTCCGATGTCCTAGATACACCGCCACTAGACTCGACAACATCAACTCCACAAGGTAAATCTTCTAATCCTTTAGGGGGAGCACTTGATGTAAGCGATTCCTCCTCTGATGATGAAGAAGTGGAGACTGAACAGAGGGATCAGGAGGAACAGGTCCTGCTACTTAAATACAAAAGCATCAAATCCTGATGCTTCTGACATTTCAGAACCTCACACTCCAACAGCTACAGATCCTGAACCTGAGTTTAACAATCTGGATAATGAGGTGGCTGTTCCAACAACTCCCGGATCTCGGCTAAATGTTTTATCCCTTGGACAATGTCATTGGGGATGTTAGATCCGGAGTACAAACCAGAAGTCAGCTGTACAAAGCTGATTATGCCTCGGTAATGGAAAAGGGATACCTTCACGATGGAGCATATCTATGTTTTTTTATCTCATTTGAGCCAAAATACGTTAGTGAAGCGTTAAACGATGAGGCATGGGTCAATGCAATGCAAGAACTCCTACAGTTCAAGAAATAGGAGTGTGGACCTTATGGACAAACCAAAAGGTGCTAAGGTGATTGGCACTAAATGGGTACTGAAATGCAAGATAGATGACCAAGGGGTTATAATCAAGAATAAAGCCCGACTTGTAGTTTAAGGATTTCAACAATTCGAAGGCATAGATTACAATGAAGTGTTTGCACCAGTGGCAAGGATGGAAGCAATACGTATATTTCTAATTTATGCATCCTACATGAAGATCAAAGTCTATCAACTAGATGTCAAGAGTGTGTTCCTTCATGGTGAAATCCGTGAGACTGTGTATGTCAGTCAACCTGTAGGATTTGAAGATCCTTATCATCGGGACAGAGTATACAAGCTGGATAAGGCTCTCTGCGGGCTCCATCAAGCCCCTAGAGCATGGTATGAGAAACTCTCAACTCATCTAGTGAAACATGATTTTCGCAAAGGAGTTATTGACTATACACTGTTCATGAAAGAAAAGGATGGCGACTTACTGCTAGTACAAATTTATGTTGATGACATAATCACGAAGAGTTATATAAAGAATTTGAATCTGTAATGAAAGCAGAATTTGAGATGAGTGCCATGGGAGAGATGAAGTTCTTTCTCGGGTTACAGGTGGATCAAACACCAAAGGGAATATTTCTACATCAGATCAAGTATGTAGGCGATATCCTAAGTCGGTTCAATAGAGAGAATGCTTCTACAGCCGGAACTCCACTTGCTACAAACCATGATGTGGCACCCGACGAAAATGGTGATCTGGTTGATGCCACTATGTACAGAGGAATGATCGGATCTCTCATGTACCTCACGACCTCACGACCTGATATCATGTACGCGACATGTCTTTGTTCCAAATATCAGGCGAAACCAAAAGTCAACCATCTTATAGGCGTATAAAGGATTTTTTGTTATCTGAAGGGTACCCCAACACTCAGGTTGTGGTATCCTCATGACAATGACTTTGAGCTTACAGCGTATAGTGACTCGGATTATGGCAGTTGCAAAATGAAGTACAAGTCACCATCAGCAGGATGTCAGTTCTTTGGTAGATGGTTAGTCACCTGGCAGTGTAAGAAGCAGACCTCTGTTGCTCTGTCAATATGTGAAGCTGAATACGTTGTTGCTGCAAGTTGCTGTTCACAAATCATCTGGATTCAACAGCAAATGCGCGACTACGGTTTGCAATTTTCTAACACTCCTATTTTTGTTGATAATTCTGCTGCTATAGTCGTAACAAAAAATCCGGTCCAACATCCTAAAACTAAACACATCGGTATTAAATATCACTTTATACGTGATTGTTTTGGAAAGCACTTAATCGATGTGGTTAAAATTATTACGGACTTTCAACGTGCCGACCTCTACATAAAAGCATTTGATAAACCGCGGTTATTGTATCTGTTAGAGGTCAATGGCGTAAAAAAGAAATGTGTAGTGATTCCAGAAGATGAAAGTTCATAGTCCGACTTGTATAGTTAATTTTCTTTTATTATATTTTATTTTACTTATTTTTCTGTCTATTAAAAAAAATCCAAAAACACAAAAAATATTTTCGTTTTTAGAATTTTAGGGGAAGAATAGGTTAAATTAGTATTAAATTCATTCAATATTTAATTACTTAAAAAAACGAGGGAGGAGGACAGCTTAGCTAAAAGAAATAAAATCGAATCTGTGATTCTGATTCAATGTTTATGGAAAATGATAGTACACAGGGAACATATTGCTTGGGACTTTAAAAAATTTTAAATGATTAAGATGCAAAATTCAAAGTATAAGTCTGAGAAGTCTAAGCAAAATAAAAGGAAAAATGATAGTAAAAACTAGTATGCTACTGAGGTAACATAGAGGAAGTAGACCTAGAGGTTGCTAGTTCATTATATGATGTGTCAGTAGATTCAACACAATAAATGAGTAGACATCATTGGTGGTTTAAAATTAAAACTAAGTTGTTCAACTTGCTATGGGTTCCCATCTTATCCCTGGTTAACATAATCAACGCAGTTCCAATAAGGGGTGAAGAGCAAAATACACGCCACAAATGCATGCGGATGACCATAAAAATAAGCAAAGCACATGGAAAAATGCTAAATTCAATCAAGCTAATAACTTATGTTGTTGGTGCGTTATGTGCAAAAAGAAAAATAAATGCTCTAACAAGAAGATAGGTTGTGTGCCTCTCTACTATGCGGTGACACTGACCTGAAGATAAGGATAACCTAAATATTCTAGAATTCATTGTTGTTTGCGCCTCTCTGCTGTGCGATGGCGCTGACCTGAGGTTGGCATCTCCTTGAAAGCTCTTAGAATAGTTTCTTCTTGTCAAAGACCCGTAGACCGCTAAAAAATCTCTTGGGGAATGTTGATTACCATATAAGTGTGGGATCCACAAATGCTTGTTGAAATAATTAAACCTTAACTCATCACCAATATGTGTCAAAAATCTGTGTATGGATTTAAGAGGACAAGTATACTGACAATCATCGTGAGCTGCAGTTCTTGAAAGTCAAAATCATTGTGTGCATCTTATAGCTCTAGTATGATTTCCTAAAATTGCTATTGACTCTCGGTCAAAACAAGAATCTAGAATCAAAATAGTTTATTAAAATGTCCCAAATGATTCTGATATACCTGTATGATTCCATAATGAATCGTACCAGAAATGATATAATAGACTGAAGCTTTACTGTCAGGAAGTAAAATCGGTTAGAAGTACTCTAATAGGTTTAAATCCACCTCCAATAAAAAATACAAAAATATATCTTGTTTCATTTTAAATTTCAAGTTCTTTTATTTGACTTCTGTTATTTGTTAGGTAAAAGTCGGACTATACATCTGGATTCAATATGTGAATCACTCACTAAAAGGGGTCATGTTTGAGGTGACCAATCGGGTTTTTTGAAATTAAAAGGATCACGTCTGAGGTGATCAAACAGTTTTTCAAATTAAAAAGGTCATGTCTGAGATGATCATCGGTTATAACGTCTTATCAATAGTTAAACGTGTTTATTTGAAAGTGTACAATGTCAAACTCATAAGTATGGACCAATCACACGATTGGACCATAAGTATGGGCCAGTTGCATGACTGGACCATAAGTATGGACCAGTCGCATGATTGGATCACAAGTATGAGCCAATCGCACGATTGAACCATATGTATGAGTCTAGTCGAACGACTGAACCCCAGTCGCACGACTGAACCCCAGTCGCACGACTGAACCCCAGTCGCACGACTGAACCCCAGTCGCATGACTGAGTGTTAGCTTAGTATAAATAGCAGGGAGTCGGTCGCAGGGAGTGTCATCACCCCTCAATTGCCCTTAGTCGCCCGAAAGTACAAAGACTCTGCCCTGAAGATAGGTTAGTATAAGATAGGTTGTGTGCCTCTCTACTATGCGGTGACACTGACCTGAAGATAAGGATAACCTAAATATTCTAGAATTCATTGTTGTTTGCGCCTCTCTGCTGTGCGATGGCGCTGACCTGAGGCTTGGCATCTCTTTGAAAGCTCTTAGAATAGTTTCTTCTTGTCAAAGACCCGTAGACCGCTAAAAAATCTCCTGGGGAATGTTGATTACCATACAAGTGTGGGATCCACAAATGCTTGTTGAAATAATTAAACCTTAACTCATCACCAATATGTGTCAAAAATCTGTGTATGGATTTAAGAGGACAAGTATACTGACAATCATCGTGAGCTGCAGTTCTTGAAAGTCAAAATCATTGTGTGCATCTATAGCTCTAGTATGATTTCCTAAAATTGCTATTGACTCTCGGTCAAAACAAGAATCTAGAATCAAAATAGTTTATTAAAATGTCCCAAATGATTCTGATATACCTGTATGATTCCATAATGAATCGTACCAGAAATGATATAATAGACTTGAAGCTTTACTGTCCAGGAAGTAAAATCGGTTAGAAGTACTCTAATAGGTTTAAATCCACCTCCAATAAAAAATACAAAAATATATCTTGTTTCATTTTAAATTTCAAGTTCTTTTATTTGACTTCTGTTATTTGTTAGGTAAAAGTCGGACTATACATCTGGATTCAATATGTGAATCACTCACTAAAAGGGGTCATGTTTGAGGTGACCAATCGGGTTTTTTGAAATTAAAAGGATCACGTCTGAGGTGATCAAACAGTTTTTCAAATTAAAAAGGTCATGTCTGAGATGATCATTGGTTATAACGTCTTATCAATAGTTAAACGTGTTTATTTGAAAGTGTACAATGTCAAACTCATAAGTATGGACCAATCACACGATTGGACCATAAGTATGGGCCAGTTGCATGACTGGACCATAAGTATGGACCAGTCGCATGATTGGATCACAAGTATAAGCCAATCGCACGATTGAACCATATGTATGAGTCTAGTCGAACGACTGAACCCCAGTCGCACGACTGAACCCCAGTCGCATGACTGAGTGTTAGCTTAGTATAAATAGCAGGGAGTCGGTCGCAGGGAGTGTCATCACCCCTCAATTGCCCTTAGTCGCCCGAAAGTACAAAGACTTTGCCCTGAAGATAGGTTAGTATAAGATAGGTTGTGTGCCTCTCTACTATGCGGTGACACTGACCTGAAGATAAGGATAACCTAAATATTCTAGAATTCATTGTTGTTTGCGCCTCTCTGTTGTGCGATGGCGCTGACCTGAGGCTTGGCATCTCTTTGAAAGCTCTTAGAATAGTTTCTTCTTGTCAAAGACCCGTAGACCGCTAAAAAATCTCCTGGGGAATATTGATTACCATATAAGTGTGGGATCCACAAATGCTTGTTGAAATAATTAAACCTTAACTCATCACCAATATGTGTCAAAAATCTGTGTATGGATTTAAGAGGACAAGTATACTGACAATCATCGTGAGCTGCAGTTCTTGAATGTCAAAATCATTGTGTGCATCTTATAGCTCTAGTATGATTTCCTAAAATTGCTATTGACTCTCGGTCAAAACAAGAATCTAGAATCAAAATAGTTTATTAAAATGTCCCAAATGATTCTGATATACCTGTATGATTCCATAATGAATCGTACCAGAAATGATATAATAGACTTGAAGCTTTACTGTCCAGGAAGTAAAATCGGTTAGAAGTACTCTAATAGGTTTAAATCCACCTCCAATAAAAAATACAAAAATATATCTTGTTTCATTTTAAATTTCAAGTTCTTTTATCTGACTTCTGTTATTTGTTAGGTAAAATTCGGACTATACATCTGGATTCAATATGTGAATCACTCACTAAAAGGGGTCATGTTTGAGGTGACCGATCGGGTTTTTTGAAATTAAAAGGATCACGTCTGAGGTGATCAAACAGTTTTTCAAATTAAAAAGGTCATGTCTGAGATGATCATCGTTATAACGTTATCAATAGTTAAACGTGTTTATTTGAAAGTGTACAATGTCAAACTCATAAGTATGGACCAATCACACGATTGGACCATAAGTATGGGCCATTTGCATGACTGGACCATAAGTATGGACCAGTCGCATGATTGGATCACAAGTATGAGCCAATCGCACGATTGAACCATATGTATGAGTCTAGTCGAACGACTGAACCCCAGTCGCACGACTGAACCCCAGTCGCACGACTGAACCCCAGTCGCACGACTGAACCCCAGTCGCACGACTGAACCCCAGTCGCATGACTGAGTGTTAGCTTAGTATAAATAGCAGGGAGTCGGTCGCAAGGAGTGTCATCACCCCTCAATTTCCCTTAGTCGCCCGAAGTACAAAGACTCTGCCCAAATTTTGTTTGATTGATTAAGCATCTTGATTGTGTTACTAATTGATTCATTGTTCATCTACAGGTACTTAGTGACTGAAATCGAACAAAATGCTTGGTTTAATCAAACCCTAACTGACCTAATTGGTTAAAATCAAGAAATCATTAAAACCCTTCAAATAGACCACTTAAACAGGAATAATCATTAAAATGAAGGGCTTAAAGTGATAGTTAGGGTCCCTGCGAATCTAATGAGTCTATACCCAACGTTTATCATCAAGCTTTGACCTAGATTCAAGGTTAGAGTGTCGAACAAAGAGTTATGCGAATAGACACTCCGAATGAACTTCAATCGCATGATTTAGCTGGGCGTATGACTCAATCGAAGACGAATGAACCAGGCGTATGAGTTCAGTCGCACGATTGACTAAACCGCATGGCCTAACACAAGACTAAGTTCAGTCGCAAGCTTAATCGCATGACTGAACTCAGCCACATGCTCAATTTCATGACTAAACTCAATCGTATGGTTCAATCACATGATTGAACCAGACTGATCTCAAAATAGTTCAATTTCAACTGTCTTCTGTTATGCTCAAATCTAACGTATATGTGTCTCGTGTTATAGAAACATGGCAGATAGGTGGACTATCAACACCAAGCACATCATTTGTGATCATCTTGATGCTACCACTCGGAATGCTACCGAGTTTGCTGGGATTATTGCTTTTCTGAGGAGGTTGAGGATCCACAAAGCTATCTCCACTCCTTGCACACCCTACCAGTCTCTACAGCAGGCCTTTTGAGAAGGTGCTTCAGTTGACAGATCTGCTAAGCCTTACTGTAACACCTGGTTATTTTAAAGTCAAAAGAAGAGAAGAATAAAGTGAAAGAAAAGAAGGAAAAGAAATAAAACCCAAGTCTAGGGGTAAAAAGTGCCCAAAAGGACAAAATGTTTGAAAAGTGGGTGTAAAAGGTGGTATGGCCGCCCATATGTCACATACACCTTTGATTTTCAGGTTTTAGAGAGAGAAAGAGCAGCAAGTTCTCGGTTTTGAAGGAAGAACAAGAAAAAGTTCGAATTCATGGTGAGAATTCATGCTTTTATGGTGTTCTTGACTGGTCTTATCCTCGGGTTTATGCTTATGTGTGTTTGTATGTGTTTGGGGTATGTTTTTAGTGGGTTTCTAGCAGTTGAATTCAATTTGCAAACGAGTTTGGAGGAAGCCATACTCAGAAGCTGCAAAGGTGAGTTCTAGGACCCCTCTTTTACTGGTTTTAACTGATTTTGGGGCTGGAAATACATGAATGTATGTTTTTATATAGCTGGTTTCGGACCCGTGTACTTGAATGTGCGTATGATGATGTTATGATGTGATGTGTGACTATGTTCATGCTTGATGATGTGTGATTGTGTTTTTAAGGCTTAGAGGGTAAGAATTAAGCTTAGAACATGATGAATGGTGCATGAAAATTGAATATGATGTTTTAGAGCCCCTTGATAAGTTTTAAATCTGCCTAAGTGTTTGGATGTAAATACGGATAAAAAGGGTTAATACAGATGAACATTAACCAATGGGTAAGTCAATGCGGATGAGGTCAATGTGGATGAGCATGGCTAAGTGCAGGAAATGCGGATGAGCATTTGACTAAGTATGGAAATGCGGATGAGCAAAGTAATTCAATACGAATGAATGAGTCAATATGGATGAGCATTTGACTAAGTATGGAAATGAGGATGAGCAAAGTAAGTCAATGCGGATGAAGTGAGTCAATGCGGATGAGCATTTGACTAAGTATGGAAATGCGGAGGAGTTAGGCTAATGCGGATGAAGTAAAGCAAGTGCGGATTAAGTCAATCCAATGTGGATGGACTATAGCAAATGCGGATGAACTGTAGGAAATCCGGGTGACTATAGGAAATGTGGATGAACACTTTGAAAAATTCTGACTTTTTGGGAAATAGAGGTAATGTAGGCTTTGACCTAGGAGATTACCAAGAGTTATGAATGTTGACTTATGGGGGTCATAGATGGTATGATGGGCATGTAATGATGTGTGCTTGATGCTAATGATGATGATGTTGCATGGTTATGTATGATGTATGTTATGTATGTATGATGCCCTACATGATGATGTATGAATGATATCTTTATTTTCCTTGTGATGATGTATGATTATCTTTCCTATGGCTTTACATGTTATGATAATGAATGAATGAACGAAGTATTATGTAACGTAAAGTGAAAGATAATGAAAGAAGAACATGATGAATGAATGCATGGATTAATGAATGAATGTAAGAAAGCCTTGCAAGCAAATGTATGGAGGTTCACACCCAATGAAAGGTGTTAGCTTAACTATGTGTGGGTTAGCTACCCCAGAAGGATGCACACTGGGGTCTTATCCTTGTGATTGACCATATGTGTGGGATCCTTGCCGCTTGCCCTAGGTACTGGAGTCAGCTTCGTGCACAATGTTCGAGGTCTGTGAGAGACCTCAGGCCCAGTTACCCGCTTCGTGCATAATATTCGGGGTATAGCATATGGCATTGATCTGGAATGAAAGGAAAAGATGAATGGTGAATGTACTTGCCCTAGGTACTGGAGTCAGCTTCTTGCACAATGTTCGGGGTCTATGAGAGACCTCAGGCCCAGTTACTCGCTTCGTGCACAATGTTCGGGGCAATGTACATTTCACCGGAAGTAATGATGAATGAATGAAAGTATGAACGAATGAATGACGAAGATAATAATGATATTATCTGTATGTACGTACGATGTATGATCACGGACGAATGTAAAGTATAATATGATTTCTAAGAGAAAGGATGGTTTTATGAAAGAAAAGTATGTTTTGCTATAAAAATAGAACTCACTCAGCAACGCTGACTTTTATGCATTTTCCAGTTGGCAGGTGAGCATTGCTGAGGATGGCACGAGGTGGCTGCTCAGCTCTTTTGGATGGCATCCATTTATTTAAAGCTTTTGTGATGTAATACAACAATGTTATTTTGTAACCGACAAACGATGCATTATTTTGCAAAAGTTTTTATGATGAAATGCAATGCCATTTGTGCTATGTTTCCGCTATAATGTTTTGATGATTAAATGCAATGTATATGTTTTATGTGCGATAAATTACCAGCTGTAAGCGTCTCGGGACCGGGGCCTTAGAAGTTGGTATCAGAGCCAAAGTTTATGTGAAATGGGTAAATTTTCAAACGAACCTTAACTTAAACTGAGAATGGGACGGAAAGGGAATGGGATGCCAATCTGAGTAGCTACGTGCCATCAGGTATTTTCGTAAAGATAATTGGTTTTATGTGCGCATGGTATGTGGTTATGTGTTGTATGTAGATTTAAATGCTGATGTAGTCAGGACAGGTAATGCTTGGGGTATGAAGAGTAAAGTAAGTGGCTAATCACAACTGGCCACTGTAATTAGGGACTTACTATACTTGCCATAAACTGAGCCGTTTCCTGGAATGACCGTATTAGTGTTTAAATCTTTCAGTGTGAGTTAGAGGATGGCTGGTGGTAGATCATCTAAAGCTTCACGTGGTGGTGGACGTGGTGCTGAGCCATGGGTTACGAGAGGAAGGCCTAGGGCCGAACAAGTGGTTCATGAAGAACCAGAGACCCCTCATCCGGAGGGTGGCGGCGAGAGCGCCAACCGGAGAGCCTCGGTAAAGGAGGCTGTGGTGGAAGAGGTTCACCAGGTCATGTAGACGATTCTACCGTCTGTGGTGACCGAAGTGATAAAGGCAGTTAGAGAGGGAGAGAGAAGGGAAAGGAGTGGACCTACGGGCGAAAGAAGACAACCCGAAACTAAGACGGTTTCGTCTGATGATGAGGAAGAAGAGGAAGAAGCAGAGCCTGTGCGGGAGGCAGTACGAGGCTATAACTACAGGGTATTCATGAGGTGCAGGCCCCCTACGTTTGATGGAAATGGCACTGCTGCTGCTGCTCACCATTTGGGACTTTAAAAATCCAAAATTGAAAATGATGCAAAGTTCAAGTATAAGTCTAAGCAGTTTGAGCAATATAAAAGGAAATATGATAGTTAAGCTAGCTACTACTAAGGTAACACAAAGAAAGTAGACCTAGAGGTTGCTAGGCCACAGCTGAGATGTTGGTAGATCGAACACAATAGATGACTAGACGGTTGGTGATCTCAAGATTAAACTAAAATGTTTGACAAGCTGTGGGAAACACCTTATCCCTGGTTAACACAATCAACAGGATTCCAATAAGGGTGACGAGCAAAATAAACGCCACAAAAGTATGCGTAAGACCAAAGCATGAGCAAAAGCACATGAAAAATGCAAATACAATCAAACTGATAACCTATGTTATTGGTGAGATCTGTTCAAAAAGAAGAAAAATTGCTCCAACAAGAAGATAGGCTATGTGCCTCTCTGCTGTGCGGTGGCACTGACCTGAGGATAAGCATAACCTATATATTCTAGAACTCATTGTTGTTTGCCACCTCTCTGCTATGCGATAGCACTGACCTGAGGATTGGCTTCTCTTTGAAAGTTCTAAGAATAGTCTCTTCTTGAATTTCTACCCTTAGACCGCTCAAAAATCTCCTAAGGAATGTTGATTACCATATAGTGTGGGATCCACAAATGCTTGTTGAAATAAACAAACCTTAAAACAATCACCAAACTGTGTTGAAAGTCTGTGTTTGGAGTTAAGAGGACAAGTATACAGACAATCACTGTGGCTACAATTCTTGAAAGTTCAAATCAGTGTGGGGACCTAATAGTACTAGTATGATTTCCTAAATTTGCTAAATGACTCCAGATGAACAACAAGGGAAGAGCATCAAAGCTGTTTTTTTAATAACTTGTCCTGAATGATTTGAATATCCTGTATGATTCCAACTTAAATTGATCCATGTATAGCTTAAATGATTGTGGTTGCTTTCTCAATTATTCCTAGAACTACATCTTGGGAATTAACTCTCATAAAAAACAAAAACATGTCTTAATTTTTAAATTTTCAGTATTATTTCTTTTATTTCTGTACAAAGTTTGGCATATTCAGTATGTGTAGTATCGGACTATGTCATGGAAGTTGATAAGGGACCTTATCATCGAAAAGGTCACGTCTGAGGTGACCACACGTGATTTCAAGTAAATGGGTCACGTCTGAGGTGACAAAAAGTTTTAAGATGATCACGTCTGAGGTGATCAAAGGTTTTTCAAGTTAAAATGATCATGTCTGAGATGATCAAATGTTATAATGGTAAATTAACAGGTTAAAAGGGTTTAAAAGTCAAATGTCAAGTGTATGACCCATTCGCACGACTGGACCTTGAGTATGGACCAATCATGTGAATGGACCATACTCATGCATTAAACAGCCGAATGGACATGAGTATGACCCATTCACCCGAATGGATTATCAGAATGGGTCATTCGTCCAATTGGGAGCGTGCGACTAAGTCAGTCGATCGACTGAGCCTCAGTCGGGTGACTGAATGTGATCGACTGAGTCAATCGCCCGACTGAGCTTCATTCGCCCGAATGAACTGAGTGAATGAGTCCAGTCGGCCGATTGAAGGTAGAGTCAGTATATAAAGGGCCACAGTCGATCGCATTCTTCTCATCACTCCTAATCGCCCTTATTTCGCATAGCCTACCGTTATTCTGCCAAATTTTCATCAGACCAAGATTTCATACTTCCATTGATTTTCTGACGATTGTGTGTGATTATACAGGTATAATACGATGAAATCTCACAGAAATCAGGAGAAATGGTGCCCTATTCAGGGATGTTCGAATGAAACAAGAACCGAACCACTAAATGGCTTAATAACCCACTGAAACCTTGTAAAATGTTAAAAATAAGGTTATTAGGTTATTAGCTATGGGATTGCGAGTCTAACGAACCATTTCATAATGTTTAATTCATGATTGTGTCAAGACTCAAACCTTAGTCAACCAAAAAGTAAGTCATGCGACTGGTCAGATGGATGAACTCCAATCGCACGATTGAGCCGGAAGAATAGCTCAATCGGCCGAATTGGACATGCGAATGAGCTCAGTCGGCCGACTAAATCAATCACAGGATCAGCCAACCGATTGAACTCAATCGCATGATTCATTCGCATGAATGAATCAGAATGAAATCAAACAAGATACTTAGAACTGATTTGTGTTATGTGAGTATCTGATGATTATGTGTCTTGTTTTTCAGATTAATGGCTGCTAGATGGTCAATCAACCCTAAGCACAAAATATGTGCACATCTAGATCATACTACTCGGAATGGCGCCGAGTTTACAGAGATCATCACATTTCTTAGGCGCTCAAGGATCTACAAGGCCATTTCTACTCCTTGCACGCCCTACAGGTCTCTACATCAGGCATTTTGGGAGAATGCTTCTGTTGATCGATCCCAAGAGCCGTATAGCATACGAAGCTCTATCTGTGGGATGGCTATCAAGATCACTGCTACCGATATCCAGAGAGTACTTGAGCTGGGGAACGATACTGATCATCCTACCAAGCTACATCCATTGACCGTAAGGGGATGCTTTATGAGGATTAAGTATGCTGGGGACATCAACTCAGGTGTGCTCAATAAAAGCAACATGTGTCCTCAGTACAAGTACTTAGCACATGTTATATTGAAGTGCATCGCCTCCAGAAGAGGTGGATTTGATGATCTTTCAGACCAGATCCAGAATGCCTATGTGGCACTGGTGCTGAACTACCCTTTCAGCTTCTCGAGCATGATCTTCTCTTACCTGTGGAGAATCTGGAAGCTAAGGGTAAGGAGGGTTTTTGCATGTACCCCAGATTCTTACAGCTGATATTCAATGAGAAACTTCCATCCCTTCCCAGAGCATGACTCGGATGACAATGATAGCAGGAAGGAAGGAAATGTAGGACCCACTGCTGATATTCCATCTCCTGCATTTGCCCCCACTGGAGAAGGAGCGGAGACTGCTGGGTTCCACCAGGATTTCATGCCTTGTGAGGAAGAAGATGAGTCAGATGAGGAGCCGCTGACTCAGACTGTGGGAAGTAAAGTCGTTCCCACAGAACAAGGGCTCCGGAGGGTTGGTGAACGCCCAGGTGGATTGGGAGAGACTACTGCTGACCCTACTTATGCTCCCGATCCGCCAAGCCATTTACTAGGGGGAGCATCCTCCTCGACAGGATCGAGGAAGAAGAGGATGGCTCAGCCCCATGGATTGAAAAGGAAGAAACGCAAAATCACCTTTATCACCACCACAACCACCACCACAGCCACCACCACAGGCACCACCATAGCCACCATTCCACCTACCACCACTACCACCCTTCCATCCACCACCACACCATTCACACCTACATCACCACCACCATCATCTATACCGCCACCAATCTTCACCACTGCCACCACCACCACTAGCCATCCTACAGTACCATCCTCTTTCTCTCCATATCCATCAGGATCACCTCTGCCTCCCAGTGGGGTAAAGGAACAGCTCTCGGCACTTAACCGTATGGTGCTGAGGCTGTTAGCGGCAGACGAAGAGAAGACTATTCAGCTGCGACAGCTTTTAGACCTTACTGCTGCCCAAGCTCAGCAGATATCTCAGCAGGCACAACAGATGGAGATTCAACATGCAGAGATGTCCCCACTCTGAGAGCAAAATGTTCTATCAGCAAAGAAGATTGAGGAGTTGGAGACTACTAACAAGACCATCATGCTACGCCTAAAAGGATCCAAGGAAGAGCCATTTAAGATCAAGGAGGGGGATGGGGATGATAGTGTGATGATAGTGATGATGAAGATAATGATGGTGATGATGACACTGATGCTACTAGGGATGTTGGAGATGATGTTAGAGATGATGATGATGATGACTCACCTGCTGCGGGTGCCACATCTGCCAGTGAAATGAGAACCAAACGAGCACAAGATCAAGGTGCCTCCACATCAGCCCCACCAACAGAAGAGCAGATGCTCCAGGACAAGAGTAATGCTTAGATGTCTTATTGTTATTTAAAATCACTTGTATTTGGATCATGAGTAAAATTAATGAAATGAATATTTATATGTAATGTAAATGATAATGCCTTGACTATTAGCTAATGATTGCTATGTTGAATGTTTAAATCAAGCAGATCCTGATTCCCAAAGAGATAAATATGACATTGCTCCCCTCCAACAGGTCAAGACTCAACTGACATTGATTCTTGATCTGCAGGGTATTGTCAGGAGATCGGTAATGTATACTCCTGAAGAAGGAGAAATCATTCACAATCTCACTGACGAGCAAATAGCCGAAATGTTCCAACTAAACGCTGATGAGATTGTGAAAGATGCTCCAACTTGGCAAACAAAAAGTGACGATGAGCTTCAGGATGTAGATGAGATTGAGATAGAAGATGTCACGGCTCAACACTATCCTGAGTACACTGACAAGGAGGGAACTGCTATTCCTAATCTGGGAGACACTCTTGTCAGTGACATTTTTGCGACTCTGAACAGGATGGAGAAAGAGTCAAAAAAGGACAAAGAGAAGGCCCAAGCCTCAGACGCCGAAGTAAACATCAAAAAGGTTGAATGGGCAGCATGTTTTGAAGAGATAAGAGCCCAATGCAGCGCTACAACGTCTACTGTCTACACCAAACTGTATCAGGTCAAGAAACATAAAAAGGTGGCAGGCAGGATCATAGCGTGGGCACATTTTGCAGACCTCAACATTTACGCAGTTAAACGTGAGAAGGGAATAGAGTACTTCAGATTTCCGCATGATCTGAAGACTCTTCTAGGTTTTGAGCTCAACCAGTTAGCTAAGTTAAACTTGCTATATGCTGACCCTCGTAAGATGTCAGGCTGGTTTGAAGCTGCTCTAAAGAGGGAGTACCACACCAGATGGGTCAACTTCAAACCTCAACAACCAATGAGGTACATCAGAAGATCTAAGGTTGATGCCATAACTGGTAAACCTCGAGTAGTGCTGAAGTGGAGTCCACCATGTACAATGTCTAAGATCCTACTATGTGAGATGCCACAGGACTTCACTCCACACTTCAAATGGTGGTACTACGATTGGAGAACAGGAGAGGCCGTGATAGTCTTGAACAGGAATGGCACAATGGAAACCATAAGGGTGTTTGACCCGATGTGGCTCACCAACTTGTCAGCACAAGATGTTTATACTTTATACAAGTGGCCACTGTTCTATGACCCTCAGGATATTGTACAAGCTTTACAGTTCCAAAAGGTGATAAGACTCTGTTTTGTTTTTGAAATAAACACAGGAGTTACCAAAGAAGCTAAGTACAAACAGTTTGAGGAAATCATGAAAGATGTTAGACAATAGATAGATCTAGGTCCAAGGGGGAGTTTGTTGATACATATATGTACCTAGATCTTGATCTGAATGTAATATGTCTTACACTTATGTAACTATTGGGTACTTAATGAAATACAAAATGTTTGGTTATGTTTATAATGTTTAATATTTCATTAATGAGTTGTTTAACGCATATTGACTTAATTATATAGGTTTGTGGGTGTTTGAAGTGTTATACATAATGTTAGAATATTGAATACACTCAAACTTGGTGAAGTGAAGTTCTCATGCATCCGAATGGCCATGCGATTGAGTGTCCATGTGCCTAAATAGTCCATACGCCTGAACAACTTCATGCGTCTGACTCAGTCGCACGACTGAACACTCAGTAGTGCGAATGGATCAACCGCATGGCTCAATCGCACGAATGATCCATGCTAATGGTTCAGTCACCTGAATGAGCAATCCTAACCTATAAATACCACCTAATTTGTGGAAAAACGAAACAATTGAATCCACTTCGACTCCAGACGTACCCTAGCCGTCCGAAGCCTCCAAGTTCGTACTCCAAGTTCATAGAACGCTATAGATCGATTCTCAATCGATTCTTGATGTTAGTTTCAATACATTATTATTTCTATGTGCATTCTCACTGATTGGATCGCCAATCAAATAGGATTCAACACTATTTGGTTGGTCTAACACGTTAATCGGTTGGTGTTTGGTCAAATACCAGATCCTAACACATGATGACCTTGGGTGGTTTTGATTTGGTTCTTGGGATGGATTGGTTGGCGGATTTTGAGGCGAACATCATGTGTCGCAAGAAGATGATTCAGCTATCCGCGCCTGACGGGAGTTTGGTAACGGTTTATAATGATCAAGTCACGACAATTCCGAAAGGGATTTCGATGGCGGTGGCGGGAAAGTGTATGAGGCGTGGATGTAGCGCCTACTTGGCCTATGTAAAGGATGTGGATACGCCAACACCACAACTATCTGATGTATCCATTATGTGTGATTTTCCAGATGTATTCCCAAAAGACTTACCAGGAGTGCCACCTAACCGAGAGATCGAGTTCCGGATTGACTTGATATCGGGTGCCTAACCTGTTGCCAAGGCACCGTATCGATTGGCCCCGACAAAGATGAAAGAGTTGATGGAGCAGTTGCAAGAGCTGCTTGACAAGGGGTTTATCAGACCGAGTATCTCTCCTTGGGGTGCTCCGGTCCTATTTGTGAAGAAGAAAGACGGTAGTATGAGGATGTGTATTGACTACCGTGAGCTGAACAAGTTGACAGTGAAGAACCGATACCCCTTGTCGAGAATAGACGATTTGTTCGATCAGCTTCAGGGTGCCAGTTGGTTTTCCAGGATAGATCTTCGATCTGGTTACCATCAGTTGAAAGTGAAGGATTCGGATATCTCTAAAACAGCTTTTCGCACGCGCTACGGTCACTACGAGTTTCTTGTCATGTCCTTTGGGTTGACCAATGCGCCAGCTGCTTTTATGGATCTGATGAACCATGTTTGTCGGCCGATGTTGGATAAAGCAGTAATTGTGTTCATTGATGATATCCTGATTTATTCGAAAAGTGAGATTGAGCATGCCGGTCATATTCAGGAGGTTTTGGAGACGTTGAGGAGGGAGAGGTTGTATGCAAAATTCTCCAAGTGCGCATTCTGGTTGCACGAAGTTTAGTTCTTGGGTCACGTGGTGAATCCCGAGGGGATTATGGTGGACCCGGCAAAGGTGGAGGCGGTTATGCAATGGAAGTCACCAAAGACGCCATCCGAGATTCGTAGCTTCTTAGGTTTGGCGGGCTACTGTAGAAGATTCATTCAAGACTTTTCCAAGATCGCTTCTTCACTAACCAAGTTGACCCGAAAAGATGTGAAGTTCATATGGGGTCAAGCTCAAGAGAAGGTGTTTAAAGAATTAAAGGCGAGATTAACTCAAGCTCATGTTCTGTCATTACCCGATTGGAGCGAAGATCTGGTGGTTTATTCTGATGCTTCCTACTCAGGCTTAGGGTGCGTGTTAATACAGAGAGGGAAGGTTATAGTCTATGCGTCCCGACAGTCGAAGGTTCATGAGGTCAATTACCCTACTCATGACTTGGAGCTAGCAGCCGTGGTCTTTGTACTAAAGATTTGGAGGCACTATCTTTACGGTACGAAGTGCACCATTTTCACCGACCACAAGAGCTTGAAGTACTTTTTCGAGCAGAAGGATCTGAACATGAGGTAGAGACGGTGGTTGGAACTTATAAAGGATTATGATTGTGAGATCCATTACCATCCGGGCAAGGCCAATGTGGTGGCGGATGCCCTTAGCCGGAAAGAGAGGCCCGAGCCGATTCGGGTGAAAGCATATCAGCTGATCATGACCTCTGATGTGATGAAGCAAGTCAAAAAGTTTTAGGAGGAGGCACTGAAAGAAGATCATCTTAACTCTAAAAGAATGAGAGGTCTGGTTGGGGAATTGGGTGAAAACACACTCGGTGTTAGAACCCGATTCGATCGTGTGTGGATTCCTCGTTTTGGGGATCTATGGGTAAAGATTATGGACAAAGCTCATAAGACCCGATACTCTATCCATCCCGGTGCCACAAAGATGTACCAAGATATGAAGAAAGACTATTGGTGGCCGGGTATGAAGCGTGACGTGGTGGAGTATGTGAGCAAGTGTCTTACTTGTTTGCAAGTGAAGGCGGAACATCAAAAGCTGTATAGGAAGATCCAACCTTTGGATATACCGGAATGGAAGTGGGAGCACATCACCATGGATTTCATTACAAAGCTGCCACATACTCCGAAAGGGTACGCCGCCATATGGGTGATAGTTGATCGTTTAATGAAGAGTGCTCACTTCCTACCGATCCGCGAGACATATTCATCTGAGAGGTTGGCTGACCTATTCATCAAGGAGATTGTAACTCGTCATGGTGTGCCGGTGTCCATTGCGTCTGATCATGACACCCGGTTTACCTCCAAATTCTTGAAGAAATTCCACGATGCTATGGGGACGAGGTTACATATTAGCACGACTTATCATCCCCAAACTGATGGTTAGTCAGAAAGGATCATTCAGACGTTGGAAGACATGCTTCGGGCATGTGCGATTGATTTTGGTGGAAGTTGGGATGACCACTTACTGTTAGTTGAATTCTCATACAACAACAGCTATCATGGCAGCATTGGTATGCCACCATATGAGATGCTATACGATAGGAGATGCTGAACAACCGTTTGTTGGGGTGACATTGGCCAGAAGGAGCTGGGAAGCGTCAAGGTAATCGAGGCTACGACTGAGAAGCTGGAAAGGATCAAAGCCTTCATGAAGGCAGCCAAAGATAGACAGAAGTCGTATGCCAATAAACGACGTAGACCGATTGAGTTCCGGGTGGGTGACCGGGTTATGTTGAAGGTCTCACCTTGAAAGGGTATTATTCGTTTCCGAAAGCGGGGCAAGTTGAGCCCGAGGTACATAGGCCCTTTCTGGATCATTGCTCGAGTAGGAGAGGTAGCCTATAGATTAGAGTTGCCTGATGAGTTAAGTGGAATTCATCCGATGTTCCATGTATCTCATCTAAGGAAGTGCTTAGCTGATAAAGACATGATTGTTCCATTGGAGGATATCGAAGTAGACAAAGGGCTCAATTATGTGGAACAACTAGTGGCAATCATTGATCGAAAGGAAAAGAGGTTGAGGAATAAAGTGGTTCCCCTTGTGCGTGTGCAGTGGAAGCACAGGAAGGGATCTGAGTCTACGTGGGAGACTGAAGAAGAGATGAGGCAGCATTACCCACAATTCTTTAAGGAATAACAGGTTTCGGTGACGAAACCTATATAAGGGGAGTGGACTTGTAACACTCGGTTATTTTAAAGTCAAAGGAAGAGAAGAATAAAGTGAAAGAAAAGAAGGAAAAGAAATAAATCCCAAGTCTAGGGGTAAAAAGTGCCCAAAAGGACAAAATGTTTGAAAAATGGGTGTAAAAGGTGGTATGGCCGCACATATGTCACATACACCTCTGATTTTCGGGTTTTAGAGAGTGAAAGAGCAGCAAGTTCTCAGTTTTGAAGGAAGAACAAGAAAGAGTTCGAATTCAAGGTGAGAATTCATGCTTTTATGGTGTTCTTGACTGGTCTTATCCTCGGTTTTATGCTTATGTGTGTTTGTATGTGTTTGGGGTATGTTTTTAGTGGGTTTCTAGTAGTTGAATTCAATTTGCAAACGAGTTTGGAGGAATCCATACTCAGAAGCTGCAAAGGTGAGTTCTAGGACCCTTCTTTTACTGGTTTTAACTTATTTTGGGGCTGGAAATGCATGAATGTATGTTTTTATATAGTTGGGTTTTGGACCCGTGTGCTTGAATGTGCGTATGATGATGTTATGATGTGATGTGTGACTATGTTCACGCTTGATGATGTGTGATTGTGTTTCTAAGCCTTAGAGGGTAAGAATTTGTGACAACTGGCAATTTCAGGTCAATACCCGACCTTGACTTGGTTATAATTACACCTATAATACTTGATTTTTAATTGAATTCCAATTATTGAATTCATTTTATGCATTGCAAAATTTCATGCATTACATTTCATGCATTGTGAGTCGGCGTAATTACCATTTTTACACGCGATACAACCGTCACACACGAACGTATGTGACAATTAATATATATATGTACTAATAATTACTTTAAGGTATTTCAAAGTAATTTAGATTCCATTGTTTCCAAGTATTTTAGATTCCAAATTAAAATACATTGGAAAAGCTTGAATTTATAAACAAATCGCGTAAATTGATATTTTACTCAGAACGAATCCTTTTAATGCAAATACTAAATACATGATGTATCATTAACATACCATAAATATTAAATGATATGATATTATACAAGTACTTATACAATTTTAATGTATTTTAAAAAGTAAGGAGTAAAAATATTAAAATATATATAAATTACTATAATACAACAAATACAACCCAAATACCAAATACTACATAAAATTGAAGAATCAACTCATTTCCCACCCCCCATAACCGTCCACTTATCCCCTCCCCTCCACATCTCTTTTCTTCTTCTCCCTTGTCAAATCCTCACAAGACAGCTTGCCTTTTGTGAAGCTCAAGACGTACCATCTTTGTGTAACAACTTTTACATGGTTTAAAGCATCATGTTGCCCTTCCATAAATCACCACCTCCATCTTTCATCCATTTGACCATATGTGTCTAGCAAGACACCAAGAGAAGTGGATCCAATGCATGACTTGGCTTTATAAGTAGATGTGCATTATACACCACCACCACCTAACATCTCCTCTCCTCCTCTCCCTCTCTAAAAATTCGGCCAAGACACCACCTCCACCACCTCATATCATTTTCAACTTGTATTCTACAAATATTTGATGAATCAAGTGTCATTGTTGAAGACCAAGTGACTCTTGAAGCTTCCAAGCATTCTACAACATCTTCTCTACTTTTCCTTGGTTGGTTCTTAGTTCAAAGGATCAAGTCTTCTTTTTCCTTGCATTTCAAGACTACCATCTCTTTCTCCTTGCTTGTTTAAGGTTAGCACCTTGTTTCTAATCTTATATACATCACCATGATGTGTTCATGTTCACTAACTCATCCAAAAGTACTCTAGCAAAGTTTAAAAAGTAACAAAACATGTAAGACAATTTCTGACAGATTCATTTTCTGTGTTTTCGATACCATAACTCGACCTAAACATGGTCAAATGAATAGTTTCTTGAGCCTAAAATTAACTTTAGGATGTCTAGTTTTTAACTCATCCAACCTTGAAATTTTTAGATGAGTATAACCTATCCAAAACGTATAAACATGATCAAAGTGTTGAACCTGAATGTTTGGCAGAATAGATAGGGCAGAAAGATTGAGGCATAAGTTTGCTTAAAGTAATCAAATGGAGATTTTCCTTCTGTGGTAACTTAGCTTAAGGTGTTAGGTTTAAAAGTAATATAGGATATATTTGTGAATGTAGGGTTTGACCCCTCAAAAAGGTGAAATCCATGGACATGTACAGAAAAATACTGCACTGACATCTGTTGCTTCATGACCCATTTCGAGGCAATTAAACTTAGTTACATACTACAAGATATACTTTTTCAGAAACCTAAGACATAGATATAGATGTGGTAAAAATATCAGATTTTATAAAAATTCTTTGTACCATAAAAAGAGGATGTCAACCAGACCTAAAAATCCTCTTGTTTATATCCAATGTCCATATTTATATAAAGTACACTTTTGGAGGTATTTGATGAAAAAAACTCATACACATGAAAAGTATAATGCTATTATACTTAATATAAAACCCATCCAATACATTATGTGTTTTTATGAAGATAACTATGAAGAAAAGATCTAAATAAAACATTAACGGCTCAACGTGTCTAAGTAGTCAAGTGACATTTTCAAAACTAACTTTGTGGATGAGTTATGCATGACCATCTAGGGTCAGTAATCATGACCTCATGAATAAATTGTGATTTTGTTTAGGAAATTCCTAGACCAATCATACGTATAGACTATTGTTAGAATTCACGCGTGCATTACAGGTGAGTTTCACGGCCCCATTTTACTTATTTTCCTTTTGGGGGAGATTACATGCAATTACTATTTTCCTGGACACATTTACTTGATAATGATTTCACATGTTACATAAGTTGTTTACTTACCGTATAAAGTCCCCTGTTATCGGACCGTTTGTTTATTTCCCAAAGCGAGGTAATCATGGATAATACTTTTGGGTTTGACTACCCCCACCCGGATTAATTACCCTAATCTTGACTGGAGGTCTAAACGGGTGCATTATTAGCCTGTTCACACTCATGCTTATGGTAGGCATGGGTAGGGGCAATGTGTTACAGTTACAGTCTAGCTTCGGTTGCGGTGCTTATATAATATTGTAGTATTGTATGATCGATAATCAAATCATGGAAAGACTTGTGGTCCATTACACTGTTTACTATTACTTTAAAACCTGTGAACTCACCAACTTTATATTGACATATTTTCATGTATGTTTTTCTTAGGTATTTAACATTCGCATCAAGTTAAGCTAGCTTGGTCCACGTCGCATTTAGGGCCATTCATGCTGTTTGGGACATTTATTGTTGTATTTGTCATGTTTTGAAAACAATTACATTAGCTACTTCCGCAATTCAACTCTGAAAAGAATTATGTATTTTTAAACTTATTTGCAACGTATGTTACTAAACCATGTAGTGGTTGATCAATGACTATGGTTTCCATGATTTTCACGCCCCGCGGGAAACCGCCGTGGTTGGGGGTGTGACAGAATTAAGCTTAGAGCATGATGAATGGTGCGTGAAAATTGAATATGATGTTTTAGACCCACTTGATAAGTTTTAAATCTGCCTAAGTGTTTGGATGTAAATGCGGATAAAAAGGGTTAATGCGGATGAACATTAACCAATGGGTAAGTCAATGCGGATGAGGTCAATGCGGATGAGCATTGGCAAAGTGCAGGAAATGTGGATGAGCATTTGACTAAGTATGGAAATGCGAATAAGCAAAGTAAGTCAATACGGATGAAGTGAGTCAATGCGGATGAGCATTTGACTAAGTATGGAAATGCGGATGAGCAAAGTAAGTTAATGTGGATGAAGTGAGTCAATACGGATGAGCATTTGACTAAGTATGGAAATGCGGAGGAGTTAGGCTAACGCGGATGACAAATGCGGATGAAGTAAAGCAAGTGCGGATGAAGTAAATCCAATGTGGACAGACTATAGCAAATGCAGATGAATTGTAGGAAATGCGGATGACTATAGGAAATGGGGATGAACACTTAGAAAAATTCTGACTTTTTGGAAAAAGAGGTAATGTAGGCTTTGACCTTGGAGATTCCCGGGAGTTATGAATGTTGACTTATGGGGGTCATAGATGGTATGATGGGCATGTAATGATGTGTGCTTGATGCTGATCATGATGATGATGTTGCATGGTTATGTATGATGTATGTTATGTATGTATGATGCCCTGCATGATGATGTATGAATGATATGTTTATGTTCCTTGTGATGATGTATGATTATCTTTCAATGGCTTTACGTGTTATGATAATGAATGAATGAACGAAGTATTATGTAACGTAAAGTGAAAGATAATGAAAGAGGAATATGATGAATGAATGCATGCATTAATGAATGAATGTAAGAAAGCCTTGCAAGCAAATGTATGGAGGTTCACACCCAATGAAGGGTGTTAGCTCAATTGTGTGCGGGTTAGCTACCCCAGAAGGATGCACACTGGGGTCTTATCCTTGTGATTGACCATACGTATGGGATCCTTGCTGCTTGCCCTAGGTACTGGAGTCTCAATTCAGCAAATCAAGTCTCAATTCACTATGATTCTTGATTTGCAAGGGATCGTCAGAAGGTCAGTGAGCTACACTCCCGAAGAAGGAGATATTATACATGATGTGACCAACGAGCAACTTGCTGAGATGTTCAGACTTAATCCTGACGAGCTTGTCAAAGATGCTCCTAAAGTAGATGTTATAAATGATGATGAGTTGCAGGATGTTGATGAAATAGAGATAGAGGATGTTACTTCTGCACACTATCCAAAGTACACTGACCACGAGGGAAATTTGATACCCAACTTGGGTGATACTTTCGGCAGTGCTACATTTGAGAAGCTGGATGAGATGGAGAAGGAAAAGGAAAATGATGAAAATGAAGCCCAAGCCTCAGATGCAAATGTTGATATCAAGAAGGCTGAATGGGCAGCGTGTTTTGCTAAAATTAGAGCCCAGCGCACGACTCCATAGCTAAATGCCTACACCAACTCTACAAAGTCAAGAAACATCAGAAGGTGTCGGGAAAATCATTGCGTGGGCCTATTTTGAGGACTTAAACGTATATGCTATAAAGAGAGAGAAGGGGATTGAGTACTTCAGATATTCACATGATCTGAAGACTCTTCCCGGTTTTGAGCTCAACTGACTGGCGTGCTTAGATCTGCTATATGCTAATCCAAGGAAGATGGCAGGTTGGTTTGAAGCTACGTTGAAGAAAGAATACCACACCAGGTGGGTAAACGTCAGACCTCAACAACTGAAGAGGTACATCCGTAGGTCTGAAGTGGATCCTATATCTGGGAAGCCAAAAGTAGTGCTGAAGTGGAGTCCCCCATGCACGATGTCAAAGATTCCCTTACGGGAAATGCCTTGAGACTTCACTCCACATTTCAAATGGTGGTATTATGACTGGAGGATAGGAGAAGTGGTCATAGTTCTGAACAAAGAGGGCAAAATGGAAACTATCAGGGTATTTGACCCAGTGTGGCTTACCAACTTGTCAGCTGAAGATGTCTACACGCTATACAAGTGGCCACTATTCTATGACACACAAGATATTGTAAAAGCCCTCCAATTTCAAAATGTGATACGACTCTGCTTTTCGTTTGAAATAAAAGCAGGAGTAATAAGAGAGGAGAAGTACAAGAAGTTTTGTTGGAGCATATATGTCATATATAGTGTGTCCGTCGCTTGGCAAATAGTCTAGGCTTAATGTAATACACCTGATATGTTGTAAACACATGAAACTAGGTCATTCGCAGGAACATATACGAATGAGACTCAGTCGTACGACTGAGCCATGCCAATGGACCAGTCGTGCGACTGAGAGATGCTATTGGGGCCATTCGTAAGACTGAACCATAAGTATGATCCAGTCGTACGATTTAACCATACGTATGGTCCAGTCGTACGATTGAACCATACGCATGGCCCAATCATACAAATGGGCCCAGTCGCATCTGATATGGGTTGAGGCCTATAAATACCAGTTTCATTGTGTAGAAAGGTTAAGGAGTGTGCCTGGAGCCTAGGTGCTGCCGGATGAGAAGGGAGATCATGCTCGATATCCCCTTGCCAAGAGTCTTGATTCTTATGTTTAACGATCTTGTAATCATTAGGTTTTATCAATGAAACCATTATATTCTTGTTCGTTCTATTATTTGTCTCTTAGTTTTGGTTTTTGTTTCCTTCCGTCAAGAACACGCTCGGATGTCAACCAATACAGTGACTTAACAATTGGTATCAGAGCCGGTTACTGCTAAAATGATCTAACAATCATTCTAGCAACAAGAGCTCTTGATTTCTGGATCTATTTCATGTTCTTTGACATTAAACCTACTTCGTGTTCTTTGTGTTTTCCTCAGATCTTGTTACGTGTGTTGTTTCATAGTTAAAATCAAACTCGGAACCACGTTCTTATCACCCTTGCGAATCTGATGATGTCTATTTTGTTTCGGTTCACGTAAAATCATCAGATTAGGGTTTTTGGCAGCCATGGAGGCTGCATATCTAAAAATCTGCGTGCAGATCCACTCATGCGACTGGACCATGAGTATGTACCATTCGTACGACTGGACCATGCTAATGGACCATGCGACTGGACCAGTTGTATGTTCAATCATGCGACTGGACCAATCGTATGTTCAGTCGTGCGACTGGACCAGTCGTATGTTCAGTCGTGCGACTGGACCAGTCGTATGTTCAATCGCACGACTGAGCCATCTACATTGACTCATCCGCATTTGTTCCAGACAAAAAAAAAGAGCCCGGAACTGCCTTTTGCAAAATTTGAGGATGAGCAAAGCACATTCATCCTAAGGTTCTTTTGTCAAATAAGTTTGATGGATACCCCATTATTCGTTGGACTTCCAAAATAGATGAATGTAGTTAGAACACGAAAGAGAGAAGAGAAGGTGTCAACAGTCGTGCTGATTTTGTGGGGTAGTCAGGAGCATCTGACTATTTATAGGCCAATCAAGTTATATTTATCCGCATGGAGAGGATTCTCATTCTTGTGGGGAATCCATGTATAGAGAAATTGAAGACGCAATCAGAAAGTGATGATATGAACTGATTTCTGATTATGAATCTGAGTGCATGCTGATTTGTTTGAGATTGTCAGTTATGGATTGGAACCTTCAGTTTTTGCCCAATGCACCGTATGAAGACGCCAGGAGAGCACAATGTTTATATATTGGGATATGCTGAATTTGAAGGGGAATTTCTACAGGTGTTAATGTTAATTAGGTTAGCATGTGTGAAGATTGGAGCAATGGAAAACTGTTCATGTCACTATCCAGAAAAATCAGTCATGTGGGGGATCTTGCTGCTATGATGGGGTTCTGCAAAGTAAACGAAAGTTATTGTGCCTAAATTCATTTTCTGGGATACTGTAGCAACCTGACGATCAACAACGTTGGCTAATATGGTGTTTCGTTTGATTTTATTGGAAACCAGAGCAAAGATTGACTGAAGATTGTAAGAGGTGTTATCTACTATTTGCAAGCAACGTCCAAGGGGAAATTTGTTGGAGCATATATTGTCATATATAGTGTGTCCGTTGCTTAATAAATAGTCTAGGCTTAATGTAATACACCTGATATGTTGTAAACACATGAATCTAGGTCATTCACAAGAGCATATGTGAATGAGACTCAGTCGTATGACTAAGCCATACTAATGGACCAGTCGTGCGACTGAGAGATGCTATTGGGGCCATTCGTAAGACTGAACCATAAGTATGGTCCATTCGTATGATTGAACCATACGTATGGTCCAGTCGTATGATTGAACCATACGCATGCCCTAATTGTACGAATGCGCCCAGTCGCATCTGATATGGGCTGAGGCCTATAAATACCAGTTTCATTGTGTAGAAAGGTTAAGGAGTGTCCCGGAGCCTAGGTGTTGCCAGATAAGAGGGGAGATCATGCTCGATCTCCCCTTGCCAAGAGTCTTGATTCTTATGTTTAACGAGCTTGCAATCATTAGGTTTTGTCAATGAAACCATTATATTCTATTGTTTGTCTCTTGGTTTTGGTTTGTGTTTCCTTCCTTCAAGAACACACTAGGATGTCAACCAATCTAGCGACTTAACAAGTTTTAAGAGCTTATGAAGAATGTCAGATAATAGAGTAAACTAGGTCCAAGGGGTAGTTTGTTGATACACATGTCCCTAGTTTATGTGCTTAATGTAAAAGTCTGTCATGTCTTACACATATGTAATGAATGGGTTAAATGAAATATAATATGTGGTTGATGTTTATAATGTTTAGTATTTCATAGTATTATTGTGTGTTAAAGTATAATGAACTTACTATATAGGTTTGAGGTTGAAGTGCATAGTTCTTAGTCAATAATGATTGAGAAATGTGTTCAAACTTAGTTGCATGAGTCTTCATGTGAATGGACCATGCTTATGGACCATACGCATGAATACATCATGCTAATGGACTAGTTGCATGCCTGAACCAGGAGACTGGATCAGTCGCACGATTGAGACATAAGATTGACTCAGTCGCACGACTGAACCTTCAGTCGTGCGTATGGATCAATCACATGATTCAGTCGCACGACTAAACCTTGCTAATGGTTCAGTCGTACGATTGGAAACCCATAACCTATAAATACCACCTAATTCATGGAAAAACATAACACTTTTTAGAACACTTTGAGACTTGAGAAACACACGAACCCTTACCATCTAGAACATCCAAGGAAACTTGTCCAACTTCATAGATCAATCTTGATCGATCTCTACTCATTCATAACATTTAGTTTCAATCTTAAATTGATCGGGAAATTGTTCTCACTGATTGGATCGCCAATCAAATAGGATTCCGCACTATTTGATTCGGTATAAACGCAGAATCTGATAGTACTCCGTACGTACACGGTCCAGACAGTGTAAAGCCCAAGAAAACTGGAAATGGAAACCCATTCCTAGATTCAACCATCAAAACAAAGACATGATAGGAACCACTTCTTCAAGTAAAGAGACAAAGGCTCTGATTGCTCAAGGTGATAAAGGGCAAGATTGGTCCTTCCGTTTTGTTTGTCAAGGTGAATCAAATATTGCCTTTATCGATGCCCTGGATGATAGATCTACTAGTGAAGGTGAGATCATAGCTGAACATACGATGTCAGATACCGAAGAAGTTGTGAATGTTGTAAATCACTTGGTTGAGGAAGAGCTTAGTGCCACAATTTCAGAATCTCCAGTCACCGAAGGGTCTGATATAGCGTTGATGGCTGATTCTTTGATTCCACACAGGTAAGTCCTAAAGACCAACTATTTGAAAAATATGTGTGTAATGAATGTGACAAATTTAGAGATAGCATTGATCTAAAATTTGCAAGGTTATTAGAACACAATGATAATTTAGTAAACGATTTACAACTCTGCACTGAGGGCAATCGTATTTTAAAACAAATTGAATGCAGTTTTAAAGAAAAAATAGAACTTCTGGGAAAACAACTAAGGGAAACCGTGGTTGTTGCTTTAAATCAAGCAAATGACATAAAGTTTTATTTAAAATATTTGGAAGAAACAAAAAAGGAAAAAGTAGTTTTAGAAGTCGAAGTTGAATCTTTAAAATAAGAACTGCATAGTTTGGCTAGTTCTTCTCACATAGTTCAAAACTTAGTGAAAGAACGAAATAATGGGGAAGGTCTGGGTTATAAAGTAGTTCCGCCACCACATGCAGTCCTTTTGAACACTAATGTAGATCAATTAATTATAACTTGTTAGGACTGTGTACATACATAGTACTAACTGATTCTGCGTTATATTAGATCAAATAGTGTGGAATCCTATTTGATTGGTGATCCAATCAGTGAGAACAATACCCGATCGATATAACAAAGAAATAAACCTTAAGAACAAGTAGGAATCGATCAAGATCGGACTATGAAGTTGGACAGGCTGTTTGGGACGCTTTGGATGGCTAGGGTTATGTGTATTCGAAGTATCTCTCAAAGTGTTATGTTTTTCCACGAATTAGGTGGTATTTATAGGTTAGCAGTTTCCATTCGTATGACTAAACCATTAGGATGGTTCAGTTGTGCGACTAACTCATGCGATTGATCCATACGCATGACTGAAGGTTTAGTTGTGTGACTGACAATCTTATGTCTCAATCATACGACTGATCCAGTCTTCTGGTTCAGATGTGCGACTGGTCCATAAGCATGATATATTCATGCGTATGGTCCATAAGTATGGTCCATTAGCATGAATAATCACCCAACTATGTTGAACACATTACCTAATCATTATTGACTTAGAATTGTGTACAATAAACTCAAACCTATATAAGAAGTTCATACATATGAATCAAAGATAAATAAACATCAATGCGTATATCATACTTCATTACATCATCATATTTTTACACATATGTATGAAATGAAAGACTTTTACATTTAAGCACATAAACTAGGAACAAACGTATCAACAAACTCCCCCTTGGACCTAGTTTACCCTATTGTCTAACATTCTTTATATGCTCTTGAAACTTCTTGTACTTCTCTTCTCTTGTGACTCCAGCGTGTATCTCAAACGCAAAGTAGAGCCGTATAACATGTTGGAATTGAAGAGCATGTACAATGTCTTGTGTGTCATAGAATAGTGGCCACTTGTATAGACTATAAACATCTTCAGCTGACAAGTTAGTAAGCCACATTAGGTCAAATACCCTGATAGTCTCTATCTTTCCTTCTTTGTTCAGAACAATAACCGCTTCTCCCGTCCTCCAATCATAATACCACCATTTGAAGTGTGGAGTGAAGTCCTGAGGCATTTCCCGTAAAGTAATCTTTGACATTGTGTGTGGGGGACTCCACTTCAGCACTACCTTTGGTCTTACAGAGATAGGATCACCTTCAGTCTTATGAATAAAATGTTTAGGTTATTAAGGCTTAAAGTTGACCCATCTGGTGTGGTATTCTTTCTTTAGAGCAGTCTCAAACAATCCCGACATCTTCCTCGGGTTGGCATACAAAAGATCTAAGCATGCCAGTCGGTTGAGCTCAAAACCAAGAAGAGTCTTCAGATCATGTGGATATCTGAAGTACTCAATCCCTTTCTCCCTTTTAACAGCATAGACTTCCAAGCCTTCAAAATATTCCCATGCGATTATCTTGCCTGACACTTTTTGATGTCTTTTAACTCTGTAAAGTTTGGTGTAGGCATTTTGCTTTGGGGGTGCATGTTGGGCTTTCATTTCAGCAAAACAAGCTGCCCATTTAGCTTCCTAATATCAACATTTGCATCTGAAGCTTGGGCTGTGCTTTCATCTTTCTTTTTTTCTTTCTCCATCTCCTCCAACTTATCAAAAGTATCACTGCCAAAAGTTTACCCAAGTTGGGGATAACATTGCCCTCAGAGTCAGTGTACTTAGGATAGCGCTCAGCTGTGACATCTTCAATCTCTATTTCATCCACATCCTATAGCTCCTCATCACTTAAGACATCAACTTCCAGAGTATCTTTGACAATTTCATCTGGATTTAATCTAAACATATCAGCCAGCTGCTCATCTGTCAGATCATGGATGATCTCTCATTCTTCATGAGTGTAGCTCATAGATCTTCTAATGATTCCTTGCAAGTCAAGAATCATAGTAAGTTGAGTCTTGACTTGCTGAAGGGGGATGACATCATATTCATCTGGCTGTTGAGCTTCATCTGCTTGATTAAACATTCAACACATCACACTTAAATCATTAATCAAAGCATTTAAACATAATTAATCATTAATTACATTAACGTAATACACAATTCAAGTACAAAATTTTCAAATACATAAACATCTAATCATTACTTTTGTCTTGATCGGGTGTCTCTTCAGCTTGAGGAGCTGAGGACGAGGCTCTTTGATCCTGATTTCTCTTGGTGCGCCTCTTATTTGCTGATGGATCTGAGGCTGACACAGATGCATGACCTTCTTGATCATCCTCATCATCATCATCTCCTTTTTCCTTTCCACTTCCTCCCACTTCTTCCTTATCATCATCTTCTCTTTAGATTCATCTTCAGTGAGCTCATCATTATCATCCTCATCATCACCATCTTTAATCTTTAAAGGCTCACTCTTAGACCCTTTCAGCTTTAGCAAAATCTTTTTGTTCTTTTTCTCAAGTCCTTCAATCCTATTTACCAAATCCATCACCAGCTTGACTCTTTAGTGCCTGGTGAGCTCGACCTAAAGCTCTCTCATACTGTGTGTTCTTCTCACTTAGCTGAGCTATTTGCTTGGCTTGAGCCGCATTTACCACCATCAACTGATTTATCTGAGTAGCTCTCAGATCATCAGTGGCGATCAGCTTTAGTACCATGCAGTTAAGGCTTGCTAGCTGTTCCTCTAACCTGACCATGGGTAGAGTAGATCCTGGTGTAAATGTGGATTGGGTGAAGGGACCAGCTTGGTGAGTGGTGGTTGTAGTGGTGGATGTGGTGAAGATGGGAGGAGGACTAGAAGTGGATTGTGGTGGAATTATGTTGGGTATTATGGGTGAGGAGGAGGTAGGTGTATGAGTGGTGGTTGGAGTATTAGTGGTTGTAGAGGTGGTAGTGGGTGTGGTAGTGGTGGTGGCTGTGGTAGTGGTTGTGGCAGTGGTGGTAGTGGTTGTGGCAGTGGTGGTAGTGGTTGTGGCAGTGGTGGTAGTGGTTGTCGCAGTGGTGGTAGAGGATGTGATCAATGTGAACCTTGGTCTCTTACTCTTTTTGCCATAAGGATGGGCCATCCTCTTCTTCCTGGAGCCCTTGGCTGTAGGGTCTCCCCTTGAGCTGATAGGCTGGTCAGGTGTGTAGGTTGGATCAGTGACATCCTGGTCATCACCTGTAGTACCAGCTAGGCATTCACCAACCACCTTTATCCCCTTCTCAGTAGCCACAACCCTACTCCCGACTGTCCTAGTGAGTGGCTCATCATCAGACACCTTTTCTTCATCTATCAAAAAGTCCTGGTGGAAAATAGCCTGCTTAGATCCACCAGGAGTAGTTGTAGTACTATGAAGAGGTGGTGGAGATATATTAGACGTGTCAGCGGCCCATGAATGACTGGGTCCAGCATCTCTACCACCTTGACTGTCATCAACATCGTTATCATCATCGTCATCTTCATCAGTGGGAACCACTATGGGCTCAACATCAGAATCACTATCATCGTGATGCCACTTCTTGCGAGAGGGCGTCACATAATCCTCGTTGGCCAGATGACCAAACAGTCTCCTGACCGGGGGCTTCACCTGCTTCCCCCGGTGCACCTTCATTCTACCCAAAGTAGTGTCATCCATCACCTCTAGAACAACAACATCATCCTTCTCTATCGGCAGCAAAGGAAGCTTCTCGTCTATGTCATCTGTAAGAACCTTGGATACATACAGAAGCCTTCCTTGCCCTTGGCCTTGATGTTCTCGATCATGTAGGAGAATAACATGCGGGAGAAACTGAACGGGTGGTTTAGTACTAGTGCAACGTATGAATTCTGGATTTGATCAGACATCTCATCGAATCCTCCTCTCCTTGAAGCTATGCACTTAAGAATAACATGAGCCAAGTACTTGAACTGGGGGCACATGTTGCTCTTGTTGAGCACACCTGCATTGATGTCCCCAGCGTACTTTATCCTTAGAAAGCATCCTCGAACAGTTAGGGGATGCAGCCTGGTTGGGTAGGCACCGTCCTCACCCAGATCCAAGACTCGCCTTAGATTGTCTTCAGTAATCCTAATCTCTTTTCCAAAGATTGAGCTCCGAATACAGTGGGGCTCAACGGACCTGTCAACCGAGTCACCTTCCCAGAAGGCATGCTATATAGATCGATAGGGTGTGCATGGAGCAGAGATAGACTTGTAGATCCTCGATCTACGTAGAAAGGCTATAATCCTAGCAAACTCAGAAGCGTTCCAAGAAGTAGCTTCTAAATGAACACAGATGTTGTGCTTGGTGCTCATCGCCCATCTATCAGCCATGTTGCTGCAACACAAGAAACATATACATTAGATTTGTGCATAAGAGAAGACAGTTGGAACTTAAACTATTTTGATCAAACTAGTTCAGTCGTGCGATTGAACCATACGACTGAGTTTTAGTCGTACGATTGAGTTCAGTCATACGATTTAGCTTGCGGCTGAGTTCAATCGTGTGATTGGGCCTGCGATAGAACTTAGTCGTATGCTACACCATGCGGTTAAGTCAGTCATGCGACTGAGCCACCGATTGATTCACTCATGCGATTGAATCGTGCGCCTGGCTCAATCGTGCAACTGAGGTTCATCAACATGTCCATTCGCATCTTTCACTGTTGAACCCCATGGATTCGAATCTTTTTCAAAAACATGACATTATACTTCGTGTTTAAAGTTATATGGATCGTAGAGAATCGAAATGGCACTTAGTTTCATTTAAAGCAACATTAGTGTCCATTAAAGTGGTCTATTCTTAGGTTTTAGTCTCGGTTCTAGGTTTTAGCATTATTAGTCCTTAAAGATGCGATTAAGACATTCATTTGGATCGATTTCAGTTGCCAGTACCTGTAGATGAATAGAACACACGTTAGGATCACAATCAATCGGTAATATCAATTAAACGAAATTCGAGCAGAGTATGTGTGTATGGCGATTTCAGAGAGTTTTGAAGGGTGGTAAGGGTTACGACCGACTGAACCCCTTATTTATACTATTTTAAATTTTAGTCGTGTGACTGGATCCATACGCATTCTTCATTCATGCGACTGGGGTTCAATCGTGCGACTGGCTTATACTCCTTCATTCATTCGTATGATTGGTTCAGTCTTGTGATCTAATCGCATGGTTGTCTTATACTCATGGTCCAATCGTGTGACTGGCTCATACGTATGGTTCAAACATGCGATTGGCTCATCCTTATGATTCAATCGTGCGATTGGCTCAAACTCATGAGCTAGAACTCATACACTTTCAAACGCTTAAAATGTTCAAATTTTGATGTATAACATTATGACCTTTGATTATCTCAGACATGACCTTTTTAATTTAACATCATTTGATCACCTCGAACATGATCCTTTTAGTTTGGAACCAACTTGTCACCTTAGATGTGACCCCTGTTAGTGATTGATTCACAGAATTCATCTAGTTGTAAAGTCCTACATCTACACAACAAAAGGCTTCTCTGGTTAATACCCTGTAAAGGATTATGTGGTGTCCACTCCTCTAGTTAGTGATCCTGATTCCACGAGCAAATCTGTGAAAAACATCACTAAACAGAAGAAAACTACTTTGAAATCAATAGAGAAGATGCCCAATGAGTATTTGGATGATAAAATTGAAAAGGTTAATGTAGGGTCAGGTTCACACACGTCTACTTCTGAACACAAAATGAATAATCTAGTTAACCAAAATGTGTTATTCATCAAAGTCCAAATAAACTAAAAGTTAAAGATGTTCAAAATGTTAAAACAATTAATTTTGTTAAAGAAGCCGAAACATCTAAAAGAGAAGTGACAAAACCCAACCAGACACACCTCACACCCTTACCAAACTCAACACCAGATAAAAATTTTCCTCAATCTGTAGAAGGAAGATCATGCTATGTCCTCCTAATTGTCCTTATTATTAGACGCCCAAAAAGAAAACTAAACTTTATGATGCAAAACCAAGTTTTTCTAAAATGAGATCTAATACTCCACCTAAGAGTATTAGTGAACCTAAATTCAAACAATAAGCCAGTCATCTTTTAACCATAAACAGGCCTTACACAAAACTGGTTTATGGAAAGAAAAATCAAATAATGTGTTTGATAGTGAGGACAAGAAGAAGAAGGATATGCCCTCATCCTCTAAAGGAAAGTGGGTTGAGTTCGTGTGATTCCTCTAGGTCACCCAAGCCAGTTAAGGCTTGGGTCCCAAATCTGAACTAATAAATTTCTTTTAATGTGCAAAGTGTCCGCTACAGCACTATCACTAATACCTGCATTATTGATAGTGGGGCGTCCTGGAACATGACAGGGAATTCGTCTCTCCTTTTTAACGTCAAACAAATTAAAGGGGGACATGTATCATTTGCTGGAAATAGAGGAGGTTACATCACTGATCAAGGCGACGTGGGAAACGAGAAAGTGAAGTTTGACAAGGTCAACTATGTTCAAAAACTATAAAACAACTTGCTTTCAGTCTCCCAGATCTGTGATAAAGGATTCTAAGTTGTGTTTGACAACAAGAAGTGCTATATGTTGAAGAAGGATTATGTTATCGAGGAGGATAAAGTTCTAATGTCAGCTTCAAGATATAACGATTTGTATGTCTTGGATCTATCAAAAGCCTCCTCAATTAAGACCACTGTGCAATGCTTCTTGTCAAAGACAATAAAGAGGGATTCAGTTTGCTGGCATAGGAGAATAGGACACATTAATCCTAGGAAGATGAATCATCGAGTACAGAATGATTTAGTGAATGGAGTAACTGTCAAGAATTTCCAGCTTCCGGATTTTTGCATGGAATGTAAGAAAGGGAAACAGACCAAGAAGTCTTACAAGGCAAAGAAAGTGAATTCTATTGATATTCCTCTCGAGCTTCTACACATGGATCTATTTGGCCCGGTAAGCACAAAGAGCATTGTTGGAGATCTGTACTGCTTGTAGTAACTGATGATTACTCAAGATTCTCATGGGTGATGTTTCTGAAATCCAAATCAGAGATTTTTGAATCATTCAAACATCTAGTACTACTTTTGAATCACTCTACAAGCTGAAAGTAAGGCAGATTCAATCAGACAACGGAACAAAGTTCAAAAACTAGTGGATGGAGGTATACTGTAGAGAGAAAGGAATTGTACATCAATTTACTTCTGCCTACACTCCAATATGAATGGGGTTGCTAAAAGAAAGAATAGGAGCTTGAGAGAGACAACTAGGACTATGCTAGTCGACTCTAAACTGCCTATTTAATTCTAGAGTGAGCCAGTGGCTAATGCATGTTACACGCTCAATCAAGTCTTAGTGGTCAAACGCCATGGGAAAACATGTTATGAACTACTCCAGCGACGTAAACCTAACTTAGAGTATCTAGAACCGTTGGCGCACCATGCATGTTGTTAAAGAAAACTCAGACTGGGAAGTTTAATGAGAAGGCAGAAGAAGGTATCTTTCTCGGATACAGTATACCAGACAAGAGAGTTTATAACAACGCAACAGGTCATGTAGAAGTGTGGTGCAATGTTGAAATTCAAAGATACACCACCCCCTGCTGGAAAAGGACCTTCCTTCTTCTTTGACTATGATGGATTTTTTAAGTCCTTAAACTTACCTCCCTCTATTCCTGATGATGAGTTATCTGCTACAATGATGTATGATGCTCTGAACACTCCTCCACAAGACTCGACACCATCGGCTCCATTAGATGATACATCTAGCCCTTCAGGGTGAGAGCTTGATGTAAGTGACTCCTCCTCTGATGATGAAGTAGTTGAGACTGCAAATGTGGACCAGGAGGAACAGGTTCCCACCAATGAAAGTACACAAGCATCAGATCTTGATGCCGCTGACACTTCTGAACCTCATACTCCAACAGCTACGGATACTGAACCTGGGATTCAAAATTTGGATACTGAGGTAGTTGTTCCCACCACTCCCGGATCTCTAATTAATGTGTATCGTCTCTTGGACAACGTCATTGGGGATGTTCGATCAGGAGTACAGACACGAAATCAGCTATACTTAGCTGATTATGCCTTAGTCATGGAAAAGGATATCTTCATGATGGTGCATATCAATGTTTTGTGTCTTAATTTGAGCCAAAATATGTGAGTGAAGCCTTAAACGATGAGGCATGGGTTAGTGCAATGCAAAAATAACTCCTACAGTTCAAGAAGTTAGGAGTATGGACCCTTATGGACAGACCAAAAGGTGCTAAGGTAATTGGCACTAAATGGGTGCTGAAGTGTAAGAAAAATGACCAAGGGGTTATAATTAGAAATAAAGCTTGGCTTGTGGTTCAAGGGTTTCAACAAGTCGAAGGCATAAACTACAATGAAGTATTTGCACCTATGACACGCATGGAAGCAATACGCATCTTTCTAGCTTGTGCATCATACATGAAGATTAAAGTTTATCAATTGGATGTGAAAAGTGCATTTCTTCATGGTGAAATCCGTGAAACAGTCTACGTCAGTCAACCCGAAGGATTTGAGGATCCGTATCATCGAGTTAGAGTTTATAAACTGGACAAGGCTCTTTACGGGCTCCATCAAGCCCCTATAGCCTGGTATGAGAAACTCTCAACTCATCTTGAGAACCATGGTTTTCACAGATATATGTGGATGATATAATCTTCGGTTCGAAAACTGAAGAATTATGTAAAGATGAAAGCAGAGTTTGAGATGAGTGCCATGGGGGAGATGAAGTTCTTTCTTGGCTTACAGGTGGATCAGACACCAAAATGAATCTTCCTGCATCGGTCCAAATATGTAGTAGATATCCTAGTCGATTCGACATGGAAAATGCTACAGCTACTGGAACTCCACTTGCCACGAACCATGACGTTGCACCTGACGAAAATGGTGATCTGGTCGATGCCACCATGTACAGAGGAATGATCGGATCTCTAATGTACCTCACAGCCTCTCATCCTGATATCATGTACGCCACGTGTCTCTAGTCCAGATATCAGCCAAAACCAAAAGCAAATCACCTTATTGGAGTTAAAAGGATTTTTTGTTATCTGAAGAGAACTCCAACACTCGGGTTGTGGTATCCTCATGATGATGACTTTGAGCTTACAACGTATAATGACTTGGACTGTGGTGGTTGCAAGATGAATTACAAGTCAAAATCTGCAGGATGTCAGTTCTTTGGTAGACGGTTAGTCACCTGGCAGTGTAAGAAGCAGACATCAGTTGCTCTGTCAACATGTGTAGCTAAATATGTTGTTGCTACAAGTTGCTGTTTGCAAATCATTTGGATTCAACAGCAAATGCGCAACTATGGTTTGTAATTTTCTAACACCCCTATCTTTGTTGATATTCTGCTGCAATTGCTGTTACCAAAAATCCGGTCCAACACCCTAAAACAAAACACATCGGTATTAAATATCACTTTATACGTGACTGTTTTGAAATGCAATTAATCGATGTTGTTAAAATTAATACGGATTTCTAACGCGCCGACCTCTACACAAAAGCATTTGACAAACCTTGGTTTTATATCTTTTAGAGGTTAATGGCATGAAAAAGAAAAGTGATGTGATTCAAGAAGAAGAAAGTTTGTAGTCCGACAAGTAGTTTCTTAGTTTATTATTTATTTTCTTTTATTTTATTTTCTTGTCTATTAAAATCCAAAAACACAAAAAGATTTTCGGATTTAGAATTTTAGGGGGATAATAGTTTAGTTTAGTATTTACTTTGTTGCATTACTTATTTACTTAAAAAAATGAGGGGAGGGTAGTTTAGCTGAAAGAAATGAAATCAAATCTGTGATTTTGATTCAAAGTTTATGAAAAATGATAGTACACAGGGAAGAAATGTTTAGGACTTCAAAACTAATTTGTTCAACACGCTAAATTCAAATTACAAGCCTGAGAAGTCTAAGCACAACAAAAGGAAAATGTTAGTAAAACTAGTCTGCTACTGAGGTAACATAGAGAAAGTAGACCTAGAGGTTGCTAGTTCATTAGATGATGTGTCGGTAGATTCAACACAATAGATGAGTAGACTTCGTTGGTGAATTAAATTCAAACTAACTTGTTCAACTTGCTATGGGTTCTCATCTTATCCCTGGTTAACACAATCAACGCATTTCCAATAAGAGATGACGAGCAAAATAAATGCCACAAATGTGTGCAGATGACCATAAAAATGAGCATAGCACATGGAAAAACAGCTAAGTTCAATCACGCTAATGACTAATGTTGTTGGTGTGTTATGTGCAAAAGAAAAACAAATGCTCTAACAATAAGATAGGTTGTGTGCCTCTCTGCTGTGCGGTGGCACTGACCTAAGGATAAGCATAACCTAAATATTCTAAAATTCATTGTTGTTTGCGCCTCTCTGTTATGCGATGGCACTGACCTGAGGCTTGGCATCTCTTTGAAAGCTCTTAGAATAGTTTCTTGTCAAATACTTGTAGACCACTCAAAAATCTCCTAAGAAATGTTGATTACCATATATGTGTGGGATCCACAAATTCTTGTTGAAATAATTAAACCTAACTAATCACCAATGTGAGTCAAAAATCTATGTATGGATTTAAGTTGTAACACCCGGATATTTCCTTTGAAGCCGGCGAAAGAAGAAAAAAAGAAATAAAGTCCAAAGTCGAGGGACCAAACTCGCCAACAAGAGAAAATTGAGTGAGTGGAGGTATTTAAGGGATAGGGCAGCCCTCACCCTTTCCTCACACTTGCAAAAACTCAACCAAAGAGAGGAGAGGAGAAGAAAAGGGAGAAAAGGGAGAAAAAGCTTGGTTCGAGTGGATTCAGACATGCAAAATTGAAGTGTAGCGGGTATAAACGAAACTCTACTCGACAGTGTTGCTTGTGTGAGTTCTAGGACCCCTCTTTTACATGTTTTTGAATGATTTTAGGGCTGGTACACATTTGAAAATCGTTTTTGAAGTGTGTGTGTGTGTGTGTGTGTGTGTTTGACCCGTGTGTATGCGTTTGTGTATGATGCGAGTGATGTATGATTTCAGGCTTGTGTGTGCTTGTATGGTGTTATGGTGTGCATTCTTAAGGTTTAGGATTGTTGATTTAGGCTTTGAAGAGGTTTGGAAGAGCTTGGAGGTCGAAAATGGCAGATTGGGTTTAGGAGGAATCTGCATTCTACACAGTTATGGCTATGCGACCGAATGGCATGTGAGTCGTGCGACTGGAGTCCACACGCATGCCAGCCATGTGATTGAGGTTCAATCGCATGTGAATCGTGTGATTGGAGCCCACACGCCTGCTAGTCGTGCCACTGAGGGTCATTCGCATGGGGAGTCATGCGACTGAGGCCCATATGCCTAGTTCCATCCGCATTAGGTCCATTCGCACAAGTATTCATCCGCATTAGTTCATTCGCATATTATCCATCGCATGGTGTTCAGTCACACGAGAGGTCATGCGACTGAAAGGTGCACATACGCTCAAGTACGGCCGGTGTACCCGAGGAAAACGTACTTATTTACTGATTTTCGGGGGAAAGTGCAGATGTAAGTTTTGAGGTGGAGGTTCCCGTAAATTCATATAAGTTGACTTTTGAGGTCATAGACGCTATGTTGGGCATGATGTTGATGATGATGATGTATGATGTTGCATGTTTATGCATGATGTATGCTATGTATGTATGAAGATGCCCTGTATGATGTTATTGATTGTGTATGATGATGTTCCTTATTATGATGTATGCTTATCTTTCCCGTGACTTTACGATGAATGTTAATGAATGAAATGAAAGGATTATGTAATGTAAAGTGGAAGATAATGAAAAGAGGAACATGATGAATGAATGCATGCATTAATGAACGAATGAATGTAAGAAAGGCTTGCAAGTAAATGTATGGAGGTGGACACCCAATGAAGGGTGTTAGCTCAACGGTGTGCGGGTTAGCTACCCCATAAGGATGCACACTGGGGTCCAATCTTTGTGATTGACCATATGTATGGGATCCTTACCGCTTGCCCTAGGTGCTGGAGTTAGCTTCATGCACAATATTCAAGGTCTATGAAAGGCCTCAGGCCCAATTACCAGCTTCGTGCACAATGTTTGGGGTATAGCGTATGGCATTGATCCGAAATGAAAGAGAAAAGATAAGTGGTGAATGTACTTACCCTAGGTACTGGAGTCAGCTCCGTGCCCAATGTTCGAGGTCTATGAAAGACCTCAGGCTTAGTTACCCGCTTCGTGCACAATGTTCGGGGTAATGTACATGTCATCGAAAGTAATGAACATGCGAATGAAAGAATGAAAGTATGAATGATAAACGAAGATAATAATGACATTATCTATGTGTACGTATGATATATGATCGCATGAAAGTAAAGAACGGTTTAAATGAAAGGAAAGTATGTTTTATTATAAAACTAGAACTCACTCAAGAACGCTGACTTTTATGTGTTTCCAGTTGGCAGGTAAAGTTGTTGAGGATAGCACGGGATGGATACTCAGCTCTTTTGGGATGACATCCATTTTTATAATGCTTTTGTGATGTAATGCAACATATATTTTTTTGTAACTGGATAACGATGTATTGTTTTGCAAAAGCCTTTATAATGAAATGAAATGTCATTTTTAAATGTTTCCGTTGTGGTGTTTATTTAAGATAAATGTAAATATATGTTTTATGTGCAATGATCGACTAGCTGTAAGCGTCCCGAGAACAGGGCCTTACAAGTTTGTTTCAAAGCCAAAGTTTAAGTGAAACGGGTAAATTTTCAAAATAAACCTTAACTTAAACTGAGAATGGGACGGAAAGGGAAGGGATGCCAGTCTGAGTAGCTGCGTACCATCAGGTATTTTCGTAATGTTAACCAGTATTACATGCGCATGGTATGTGGTTATGTGTTGTTTGTAGATTTAAATACTGATGTAGTCAGGATAGGTAATGCTTGGGGTACGAAGAGTAAAGTAAGTGGCTAATCACAACTGGCCACTATAATTAGGGACTTACTATACTTGACATAAACTGATTTGTTCCCTTGAATGATCGTGTTGGTGTTTGAATCTTTCAGTGTGCGTGTGAATGGCCGGTGGTAGATTTTCAAAAGCTTCACGTGGTGGAGGTCGTGGTGCTGAACCACGACCTAAGAGGGGAAGACCCAGAATGAAAAAGGTGGTTCACGAAGAACCAGGGACCCCTCATCTGGAGGGTGGTGATAAGAGTGCAAACTTAAGGGCCTCAGTGAAAGAGGCGATGGTTGAAGAGGTGCATCAGGTCATGCAGACAATCTTACCGTCTGTAGTGACTGAAGTTATCAAGGCGGTATGGGAAGGGGAGAGACAAGAGAGGAATAGGTCCTCGGGAGGACGGGAGCAACCAGAGACTGAAACGGTTCTCTCTGATGATAAGGAGGAGGAAGATGAGCCCGTGTAGGAGGTGACACGAGGCTGTAATTATGGGGGCGTTTTAACGATGCAAGCCCCTTCCTTTTGATGGTAACGGAAATGCTGCTGCTACTCACTATTGGTTGAGAGAAATGGAAGTTGTGTTAAATATCAGTGAGTGCTGGGAGGATCAGAAAGTAAAGTTTGTTGCCCATTCTTTTGTGGACCTGGCTCTGTGCTGGTGGGATAATCTAGTCCAAGCCGAGGGTAGTAGTGCTATTGGAAGAATGAGATGGTCGGAGCTGAAGAAGTTGGTGATCGAGGAGTTCTATCCTAATAGAGAAATGAATAAAGTTGAGAGAGTCCCTGCAGCTGGAGGCGGGAACCATGACACATCAGCAGTATACTACCAAGTTCAACGAGATGGCATGACTGGTGCCGGATCAGGTGACACCTCTGTCCTGAAAGATCAAGATGTATATTTAGGGTTTGCCAGCGGATATTCGCAGGAACATGATCGCTAGCCAACCGAGCACGTTTAGGTCGACGGTGGATTTGGCAGGGAGACTGTATGATGAGAGAATGGTGGTGGTGACTGAAGGTAGCAAGAAGGGTGGTGGTGATCGGAACTGGAATGGGAAGAGGTTTGGTCGAGTTGATGCCTCAACGGGTAACAAGAAGGCACGGGTGGATGATCGCCATTTAGTCACACCGGGTACGAGGTCGAAGAAGTGTGGCAAATGTGGGAAAGAGCATAGTGGTGAGTGTAGGTGGGGGTTGAACGTCTGTTTTAAGTGTGGGAAGCCTGGACATATGGCTAGAGATTGCAAGGGTATGAGGTGTTTCACCTGTGGGGAAAGTAGTCATATGAGTAAAGACTGTAAGAAGCCGAGGGCTGAGGTTTCCGGGGTGAAGAAGGCGGGAAGTGAAGGACCGAGGGCGAGCGCCAGGGCATTCACTATGACACAGAAGGAAGCTAGGACGGACCCTGATGTTGTGTCCGGTATGTTTCTCGTGAACCAAACTTTAGCTTCTGTGTTATTTGATTCGGGTGTCGGTAAAAGTTTTATTTCTGCTGCTTTCTGTGCTAAGCTGCCTGTCAGTAGTAGATGTGTTAATGCGCCCTTTGATGTAGAAACTGCCATAGGTAAGTCTACCAGGATTTCCAAGATGATAGAGGGTTGTGATGTGGAACTTGAGGTCATAAGTTTCTTGTTAGACCGTTCGTGATGACCTTAGGTGGTTTCGATTTGGTTCTGGGGATGGATTGGTTGGCGGATTACGAAGCGAACATTGTCTGTCGCAAGAAGATGATTTGTCTGACAGCGCCTAATGGGAGTTCAGTAACTGTTTATGGGGATCGGGTCATGACGATCCACAAAGTAATCTCAATGGCGGTGGCGGGAAAGTGTATGAGGCATGGATGTAGCGCCTATTTGGCTTATGTAAAGGATGTAGTATGCTAACACCACAACTGTCTGAAGTACCGGTGGTGTGTGAATTTCCAGACGTGTTCCCAAAAGACTTACCAGGAGTGCCACCTGATAGAGATATCGAATTCCATATTTATCTGATATCGAGTGCCCAACCTGTTGCCAAGGCACCATATTGGTTGGCTCCGATGGAGATGAAAGAGTTGTTGGAGCAGTTGCAAGAGCTGCTTTATAAGGGGTTCATTAGACCAAGTATCTCTCCATGGGGTGCTCCGGTCTTATTCGTAAAGAAGAAAGACGGTAGTATGAGGATGTGTATTGACTACCGTGAGCTGAACAAGTTGACGGTCAAGAACCGATACCTCTTACCGAGAATCGATGATTTGTACGATCAGCTTCAAGGTGCCAGTTGGTTTTCAAGGATAGGCCTTCGATCGGGCTACCATCAGTTGAAGGTAAAGGAGCAAGATATCCCTAAAATAGATTTCCGCACACGTTATGGTCACTACAAGTTTCTTGTCATGTATTTTGGTTTGACCAATGCGCCAGCTGCTTTTATGGATTTGATGAATCAAGTGTATCGGCCGATGTTGATAAATCAGTGATTGTGTTTATTGATGATATCCTAATTTATTCGAAGAGCAAGATTGAGCATGCCGGCCACATTCGAGAGGTCTTGGAGACGTTGAGAAAGGAGAAGTTGGACGCTAAGTTCTCCAAGTGTGCGTTCTGGTTGCGCGAGGTTCAATTCTTGGGTAATGTGGTGAATCCTGATGGGATCATGGTGGACCCGGCAAAGGTGGAGGCGGTGATGCAATGGAAGTCCCCAAAGACGTCATCCGAGATTCGTAGTTTCTTGGTTTGGCGGGCTACTATAGAAGATTTATCCAAGACTTTTCTAAGATCGCCTCTCCACTAACCAAATTGACCCAGAAAGATGTAAAGTTCGTATGGAGTCAAGCTCAAGAGAAGGTGTTCGAAGAATTAAAGGCGAGATTGACTCAAGCTCCTGTTCTGTCATTACCCGATGGGAGTGAAGATCTAGTGGTTTATTATGATGCTTCCTACTCAGGGTTGGGGTGTGTATTAATGCAAAGAGGTAAGGTTATAGCCTATGCATCCCGACAGTTGAAGGTTCATGAGGTCAATTATCCTACTCATGACTTGGAGCTAGCAGTCGTGGTCTTTGCACTAAAGATTTGGAGGCACTATCTTTACGGGACGAAGTGCACCATTTTCACTGACCATAAGAGCTTGACGTACTTCTTTGAGCAGAAAGATCTGAACATGAGATAGAAACGATGGTTGGAGCTCATAAAAGATTATGACTACGAGATCCATTACCATCCGGGAAAAGCCAACGTGGTGGCAGATGCCGTTAGTCGGAAAGAGAGACCCGAACCGATTCGGGTGAAAGCGTATCATATGATCATGACCTCCGATGTGATGAAGCAAGTCAAGGAGTTCCAAGATGAGGCATTGAAAGAAGATCATCTTAACTCCGAAAGAATGAGAGGTCTGGTCGTAGAATTGGGTGAGAAAACGCTTGGTGTTAGAACTCGATTTTGGAGGATATGGATTCCTCGTTTTGGGGATCTACGGGTGAATATTTTGGATGAAGCTCACAAGACTCGATACTCCATTCATCCAAGTGCCACAAAGATGTATCAAGACATGAAGAAGGATTATTGGTGGCCGGGTATGATGGTGGAGTATGTGAGTAAATGCCTTACTTGTCTACAGGTGAAGACCGAGCATCAGAATCCGTATGGGAAGATCCAACCTTTGGATATACTAGAATGGAAGTGGGAGCACATCACCATGGATTTCATTACGAAGCTGCCGCGTACCCCGAAAGGGTATAATGCCATATGGGTGATAGTTGATTGTTTGACTAAGAGTACTCACGTCCTATCAATCCGCGAGACATATTAATCTGAGAGGTTGGCAGATCTTTTCATTAAGGAGACTGTAACTCGTCATGGTGTACCGGTGTCCATTATTTCTGATCATGACACCCGGTTTACATCCAAATTTTGGAAGAAATTCCACGATGCTATGGGGACGAGGTTACACATTAGCAGGACTTATCATCCCCAGACTGATGGTCAGTCAGAGAGGACCATTCAAACATTGGAGGACATGCTTCAGGCATGTGCTATTGATTTTAGGGGAAGTTGGGATGACCACTTACCATTAGCTGAGTTCTCATACAACAAAAGTTATCATGCCAGCATTGGTATGCCACCTTATGAGATGCTATATGGTAGGAGATGCAGAACACCCGTCTGTTAGGGTGATATTGGTCAAAAAGAACTAGGGAGCATCGAGGTAATCGAGGCTACGACTGAGAAGCGTGAAAAGATCAAGGCCTTCATGAAGGCAACCAAAGATAGACAGAAGTCGTACGCTGATAAACGACGTAGACCAATTGAATTCCATGTGGGTGACCGGGTTATGTTGAAGGTCTCACCTTGGAAGGGTATCATCTGATTCAGAAAGTGGGCAAGTTGAGCCTAAGGTATATAGGGCCTTTTCGAATCATTGCTCGAGTAGGAGAGGTGGCTTATGGACTGGAGTTACCAGATGAGTTAAGTGGAATTCACTCGACATTCCACGTATCTCATCTAAGAAAGTGCTTGGCAGATAAAGATATGATTGTTCCACTGGAGGATATCGAAGTAGACGAACGGCTCAATTATGTGGAGCAACCAGTGACAATCATCGATCAAAAAGAGAAGAGGCTGAAAATAAAGTGGTTCCTCTTGTGCGTGTACAGTAGAAGCACAGGAAGGGATCCGAGTCAACGTGGGAGACTGAAGAAGAAATGAGGCATCATTACCCACGCTTGTTCGAAGAATAACAGGTTTCAGGGACGAAACCTATATAAGGGGTGGACTTGTAACACCCGGATATTTCCTTTGAAGCCGGTGAAAGAAGAAAAAAGAAATAAAGTCCAAAGTCGAGGGACCAAACTCGCCAATGAGAGAAAGTTGGGTTAGTGGAGGTATTTAAAGGGAGAGGGCAGCCCTCACCCTCTCCCCACACTTGCAAAAACTTAGCCAAAGAGAGGAGAGGAGAAGAAAAGGGAGAAAGGGGCGAAAAAGCTTAGTTCGAGTGGATTCAAGCGTGCAAAATCGAAGTGTAGCGGGTCTAAACGAAACTCTACTGGAGGCCATACGACTGAAGGGTGCCCATACGCCCAAGTAGGGCTGGTGTACCCAAGGAAAACATAGTATATTTACTAACTTTTGGGGGAAAGTGCAGATGTAAGTTTTGACGTGAAAGGTTCCCGTAAGTTCATGTAAGATGACTTTTGAGACCATAGAGATTATGTTGGGCATGATGATGATGTATGACGTTGTATGATTATGCATGATGTATGCTATGCATTATTATGATGCCCTTTATGATGATGTTATTGACTGTGTATGTTATGTTCCTTGCTGAAAGGATCGGGATCTAGTTTGATCAATTAGATTAAGATTTGCAGCGGAATAGCGCAAGAATTAGACGAAATTTAAGCAAGAATAATATGAATATTCAATCAAACAATGACGTTATAGAGAGAGAAAGTTTTCTGCAAAGAGAATGTTTTCATTCACGCACATGCTTCCCAGCCAAGAAATTAGGTCAACATTCCTTTTATAAATGAATGTGACATCAGCTGACGTCACTTGATAGTGACAGCTAACTGAATTATACAAACAACTGAAAGTAAACTAAACTACTGAAGATGTCCACAACAACTGAGGACACCTTCACAAAAAGCTAAGTACAAGCTAACATTACAACTACTGAAGTTATAACATCTGAAGTGTAAACACTTCAGATATTTTACATAAAATAAAACTACTTATTACAAACTACTAAAAAGTAAACCATCACAACTACTGAAAAGAACTACTTCAGCTGTTGTGACAACTATTGAGAACTTGGTCTTCAGACTTTGTCTTCAGCAGTTGTCTTCAGACTTTGTCTTCAGCTGTTGTCTTCAGACTTTGTCTTCAGTAGTTGTCTTCTGACTTTGTCTTCAGACTTTGTCTTCAGCTGTTGTAGACCACTTCAGTTGTTTTGATGTCTGTGGGACTTAAAGGTTTTTCTGATCTGGCTCATTGGTTCTTTTGGTCCAACAAATTCCCCCTGAACCAATACAGCCAAAACCTTTAAGATTATTGAAGACCCACTTATTGGCAGAAACATTTTCTGGATCAGCTCAGAAATCTCCAAATTAAGCTTAGGCCAGGGAAGAGGTTTCAGAAAGTTTGATTGGCAACATGATGAATGGGAACTCTGTCTTGGGGAATTGGACACAGAGCTGTTACCCCATCCATGAGACCTACTTCCCAATGATGAGTCTGTAAGACTCTCTGACATAGGCCTCAAGGAATACAACTTGTTCTTCCATTGTGAGTTCTTCAGCTTCACTTTCAAAGAAGAACTCAGGCCCATAGTACTCTGATAAGTACTTAACATTCTTTCCATTCTTTAGCTCCACAGTAGTTATTTCTCTGTATGCAAACTCATCAGGATGAGTGCCTTCAAGTAACAACTGGAGCTTATTTCTTCTTATTTCTTCAAGCTTCTTGTAGATCAACCCCTTCTTTACCATTTTGTTTTCTAGTAAAGTTTGTGGAGTCATCTTAGACTTGTAAGCTCTCTTGAAGTCTTCAAGGATTTCCCAGGGTGACACTACAATGGCCAGCATTATCTCAGCATCTACAGTCTTCTTTACTTGGCCATTGTATCGACTTGGAATATTCTTTTTATGAATTCTGTCACTTACTTTGGGGTCAGGCCAAATTCTCACTCTCTCTTTCTGATATTGAAATGTGAATCTGAGAGCATACAACCTCTAAGCATGTTTCTTCATAGCATGTATGGATGAAGACTTAGGAAACTCTTTATCAACAATCCTTAATAGTTGCTCATCATGTTGTTTATGCTGTTCTTCTTCTTCTTCAAGTTTGACTTTTACCATTTTCTTTGGATGTCAGGTGTGATTGTTGTTGGTTGACTCCTGGGCTCAGGCATCTTTATTTTAAGAACAGCAGAGATTGGCAGACTATCATCCTCATCTTCTTCTTCTTCTATCCTCAACACCCTTCTCTTCCTCTTGGGTGCATCATTGGTAGTGGTTTGAGTAGGTTTCTTGGGTAAAGGAGTTGGTTTTGAGGGTTGTGAAGTTGGTTGTTTTGGTGTAGGAGATTGTGCAGGCTGCTCTAGCATCTTGGTTGTGAGTGAAGCTTTGGATAACTTTGCCATATCAGACCTTTTCCCAGCACCAGCTTCATCAAGAGCTTCTATGATCAATCCTTTGTTGAATACTTCAAAAGAACAGATTCTGGTGGTTATCTCCAAAATACTGTCTCTGGACCATGACTTCACTTCAATGATTGATCTTCCCAAATGCTTTGATATGAATCTTGTCATAGCTTCCAGCCTTTCCCTTTCTTTCTCACTCCAACTTGCCCATCTAGGTTCAATCTCTTGATCCCTTAGAATTGGACTCGTTTTCTCATTGAGCGAAGGGTACAACCAATCAATTATAACTAGAAAGCGATAAAAATATAAAATTTTTCATCATAGTAAAAGCAGGATCTTTCTGCATAATCTCGAATGTTAGCCTTCTGATTTCAGAGTCAAGTTTGGCTGTGTCAAAACCTTGTCTAAAGAGTTGATCAATGATCTTATCCATAGATCTGCTATGTTGCTCATCAGCTTCTTTGATCTAGTCTTCTAACTTTTTCTCATCTTCAGTCTGTTCAGCACTCTTCTTTCTCTTGTATGTGATCATCTCCTTTTCTTTCTTCTCTTTTTCTTCTTCCTCTTCAACTCTCTTTCTTTTGTCTACTTTCATTGACTTAGACTCCCCCTTTTTGGTTGCATTAGGTTCAGGGGTTTGAATGTCAGAAAGTCTCTTAGAAACAGCAACATCAACTAAGGTTTGAAGATTTGAGGAAAGCCTCTCATCAATGGCTTGATGCACAATGTTAGTGATGATGGAAGTGATGAGAGGTAAGGAGGATTGAAAGGCAGCAACCATTTGCTCAGAGGGGTTCTGTCCCTGAGAAATGGTACCTGAATCAGAGGCTGGTGGCATAGTTGTTGGGAGTGGCTCAGTGTTTGGGAGAGCTTCAAAAGAAACTGCCATCTGTGGGTGAATTTAGGCAGATGGACTTGATTCGTGTGACGTTTTGGCAAGCAGTTCTTGTAGTCTGCATACCTCAGTCTCAAGAATGGTGTTGTGGGCTAGAACATCAAAGAAAAAGCCCAGGTCATCATCAGTCTTTGCCGAATCATCTGACCTCCTGATTAAATCAGGATGAACATGTGCTGAGTGTAGATCAATATTCACATGTGCCCCTTTTTCTTGGAAGTGGGGACTTCCTGCCTCAGGATTATGTCCTTCATTGGCAGTTGCCTCTGGTGAGGTCTTAGAAATGATACCACCTTCATCCTGTTCATGTGCTGAAACAGGAGAAGAGACAGCCTCACCAGATGTTCGAATCTCCTCCTCTACACAGGGAGATTGAAATCTGTAATCCCTGTGTTGTGGGTTATCAGCCACATTATAATCCTCTCCCTCAACTATTGAGGTTTTCCCAGTGGTAATAGGTTTTTGGGGAGGGTTAGAGGAATGTAGTTGAGTCAGCACTTGTGCAATAACCACAGTTGGGCTTGTAGGGGTGGCTTCAGTGGGAGATAAGGATGAAGAATATTGCACCTGGGGTGAATGGTGCTCTTCAATGGCAATCTTCTCAAGTGACAGAGATTCCAGTAATGTGGTTTCCCTATTTTTGGTTGCATCAGGATCCTGTTGAGAGGATACCTGAGCGGTTTCAGCTGGTATAGTTTTGTAAATCAAACTTTTTCAACAAATCCTTTGTATATTTTGACTGATGAATGAAAGTTTCATCAGCCATTTGTTTGATTTGCAAACCCAGATAGAATTGTAATTCTCCCATGCACTCATTTCAAACTTTTGTTGCATCAACTTAGTAAAGGCATCACACAACTGTGGATCAGAGGATGCAAAAATAATATCATCTATATAAATTTGAACAAGGAGCTTATGCATGCCTACTTTCTTAATGAACAAAGTTTTATCTATGGAGCCTCTAGTGAAATTATTTTGAAGAAGAAAGTTAGACAGTGTTTCATACCAGGCTCTGGGATCTTGTTTTAACCCATAAAGAGCCTTATCAAGCTTATACACCCAATCTGGATGTTTATGATCTTCAAAACCTGGTGGTTGACACACATAAACTTCTTCTTTTATTTTACCATATAAGAATGCACTTTTGACATCCATTTGAAAAACTTTAAGATTATGGAAATCAGCATAAGCTAAGAACAATCTGATTGCCTCCAGTCTGGCTACAGGGGCAAAGGTTTCATCATAATCAATACCTTCTTCTTGTGAAAACCCCTGTACAACCAGTCTGGCCTTGTTCTTGACAATTTGACCTTTTTCATCAGTTTTATTCCTAAACACCCATTTAGTGCCTATTGCACACTTACCTTGGGGTAGAGGAACCAGTTCCCACACTTGTTGCTTTTGAAACTGAAGAAGCTCAAGTTGCATGGCTTCAACCTATCCATTATCTCTTAATGCAATATGATAGTTCTTTGGCTCTTGCTGACTGATGAAGAGAGCATAAAAGCAGAAATTGGACAATTGACTTCTAGTTAAGACACCAGCATTGATGTCACCAATGATTTGAGACATGGGGTGATTCTTCAGTTCTTGGTACTCAATAAGATCTGTGCAAGTGTTTGTAGGAGATTCAGCAGTAACAGATGTTGATCTAGACTCTTGAAACCTAGAATGAGATGGCAATTCAAATGATGTAGAGGAATCAGATATCTCATCAGCATTTGTTATGGATGGAACTGCTGAAGCTACAGGAACATCAAGGTTAGTAGACTCAGGCAGGTGATCACTAAACCTTGCAATTGTACCATCAGATGGATGGCTAGTTGCAAAAGATGATGGATTCACAGAATCTGCAACAGCTGGAGGCTGATAAGGAACATATTGCAGTATGTCCAAATCAAATAACTCCACAGGGTCATTAAACTTTACATCCAAGGTTTCTTCAACTATCTTTGTTCTACAATTAAAAACTCTGTATGCCTTTCAAGTAGATGAATACCCAACAAAGTACCCGGCATCCACCTTTGATTCAAACTTCTGAAGTGGATTCTTTATGTTAAGAATGTAACAGGGACACCCAAATGCTCTAAAGAAGGAAATCAAAGGAGCCAAATGATGTAACACTTCATAAGGAGTCTTCATCAACCTCTTATTTACTAACACTCTATTTTGCACATAGCAAGCTGTGTTTACAGCTTCAGCCCAAAAGGTTAGTGGCAAACCAGAATCAGCCAACATTGACCTTGCGGCTTCAATAAGGGTCCTGTTCTTTCTCTCCACCACTCCATTTTGTTCAGGAGTTCTTGGAATGCTATACTGCCTCTTGATTCCCTTAGATAAATAGAATTCATTAAGTGTGTGGTTTCTAAATTCTGTGCCATTATCACTCCTCACACACTTGACTGGAAGGGTGTACTGCTTTTCTACATACAACACAAAGTAGATAATGATTTGACCAGCCTCATCTTTTGAATTTAAGAATAAGGTCCATACAAATCTGGAATAATCATCCACAATTACCAGACAATATTTTTTCTTTGCCATGCTCATCACTCTTACTGGACCAAAAAGATCCATATGCAGTAATTGCAAGCAGGCATTGGACTTTGGTTCTTCTATTGGAGGGAATGATACTTTATGTTGCTTTCCTTTTAAACAAGCAGAACAGTTGTCATCACATTTGAACTCCTTTAATGGCAGACCTCTCACTAAACCATGATGGATAAGCTGGTTCATGTTTTTAAGGTTCACATGACCAAGCCTTCTGTACCATAGTTCAGATTCCTGAGGAGAGGCCTTGGAGAATAGACATGGATGGCCTTTTAGATCAATTTTCTTTGATAAGTCTAAGGCATATACTCTTCCAATCCTGTTGGCCTTCAGGAGAGTATATTCATCCAATATCTTGTCAATCATTCTCAAAACATTGGAAGACAGAATCCGACAGTTCTGACTGGTGAAAAGTGCAACATGCCCTTTATCACACATTTAACTGACACTCAACAAGTTGTACTTGAGATTCTCCACATGGTTAACATCATAAAATCTTATCTCACCATTTGACACCAAGCCTTTGTCGATGATGTAACCCTTAGCATCATTACCAAAAGATACAAATCCCTTCTTTCCTTGAGAGTTGTCATGAAGAAGAGAACTGCTCCCTGTCATATGCATAGATCCTCCACTGTCCACATACCAGATGCTTCTATGGCATGCTGAAGAACCCTGCATTTGTCACAACAAACTAGTTAGCTTTTGAGACCCAAACCATTTTGGTTTTGGGTCTGTTCTCATCAACAGATTTTATACTAACTGATTTGTCATGATTAACAGCCTTTGAAGGTGGAGATGGTGCTGAAGAGGATTCCTTTGATTTTGGCTTGGTTTTCCTTTTCAGTGGTTTAATCACAGGTACATTTATTTGGTTAACTCTCCCCAACAGATGTTGAACCATCATAACAAGTTATATCTGATTGGTTGTTAAAGCCTTCAGTTCAGCAGACACATTAGTACTTGTTTTTATTGGTTCCTGTGACTCACCATGTCCTCTTTTTTGAAAGACACAGACTTAGTCTGGTGTTTTGATATTCCATGAGGAATATTTTCAGCTGTTTTAGGATAAACCCCTTCCTTCTTTTTAGATTTTTGTAAGAACTTTAGGTTATTAGATTGAGATGATTGTGGCACAAACTTGATTTCAAATTCATCTTTTATTTTATTAATTTTCTTTTTAATGATTTTATCTTTATTGAATTTGGAACCCTTTCTGTACCAACATTCATCAGTGAGATGATTGAATAGACCACATATTTCACATGGCTTTTTCTTCATCTTCTGTTGTTCAACTGTTGAAGAAGATGAAACTACTGAAGGTGTGTTCTTCAGTACTTTCTTCCTCTCAGTACTTATGTTAAGTACTAAAGGATTTGTAACAACTGAAGACTTGTTCTTTAGAAGTTTTCTATCAGTACTTTTGGATTTCCTGATAGACTCTTCAGCAGTTGTCAAACCATGTTTGTTTTTATTTGGTTTGAAATGCTCTTCAGGTGTTGTTACTTGCCCTTTAGTACTTTGAATACTTTGTGACACAACACCTAAAGTGCTCAGCTTTTCATTGATCATGTGTTTATCAGCAGTGAGACCATCAGCAGATTGATTAGCTGAGGTACTAATACTGACTTCATCCTTTGATTTTGGATTATCACTTGAGGATGAGACACATGATGATGTAGTTTGGGAATTGCTTTCACCTTCAGATTTTACTTCTATCTTGGGAGTAAAATCTGTAGGAGGTACAGTGTGATTATACCCAATCCCAAACTTCACATTTGAAGTTGTTTGCTTGTTGAGAAGCATTTCAAACCCCTAGATGTTACCCAGCGTTTACACTCTACTTGAGTAGCTGCAAGTGTTTCTTTGAGATTCTTATGATTCTCTAAAATGACCTCTACCTTTGCCTTTTCATCAGTGATTTGGCATTTTAATTTGTAAATCTCATCATCTTTTTCTTTAAGACAGACTCAAACTCAGCTTTTCTTTTGGAAATCACTTTCTCTAAGTCAAGATTTTGATTAATTAAAGCTACATTTGCTTCTCTAATTGAGACAAAAGCAGCTATGCATGACTCAGAACACAACTTGGCCTTAGCCTCAGAAGATACCTGTGGTACCTGTGATGATGAAGCATTTGAGCATGAACCATCAGTAGACTCTAGGGCCATAAGAGCAAGATTTCCAAAAGGATTTTCACAATCATATTGACCAGCACCAGAAAATAATTGTTCAGGATAACCAGAAAGATCATCTGGTAAGCTACTCCAGTCAACAACTCCAAGTGTGAAAAAGCTTTGATGTGATTGAGATTGAGATTGTTGATTTGATTGAGATGGTTGAGGCTCAGGTAGGGCTTGTGGTTGTTGAGCTATGGGTACAGGAACCTGACTGGACTGAGGCATGTAAAAACAGGATAAGGATATGGCATTTGACCTTGAGGGACAAAATATGCAGGAGATGATTAAATTTTTGAATGATGACCAGAACTGGTAGAATGTTGCTCTTTGTTTTGTGAGCTATTGCATGGAAAGGTCACAAAGGGTGCAGAAGAGTTAGATCCAGATGATCTACACTCTCTTGAAAAATGTCCAAGTCTATGGCACTTGTGACACCTCAACTTGCTCTTGTCAAAACCAACTTTGGTTTTTCCAGAGAGACCAGGAAATTTTCTACCTGTCCTTTTGTAAAAATTTTGAGATCTGATATTGATTAATGTCATTTGGCTCAAAATATCCATCTCTTCAAATCATCATCAGCAATTCCTTTCAAATCATCCATCAAAAAGCACAAATTATCACTACTACACCCTGAATTACTATCAACACCAACAAAAGCAGGATCTCCACTATTTGAAGAGAAATCTATATGCTCATCATAAGAACTTTCTGATGCAGCATATTTTGACTCATGACTGACCAGAGCAGTATTCCCTGGTACAAAATCATCAGTGAGCTTCCCAGATGAAGCCAGTTTCTTTTTCTGTTCTATCTCTCTTTCAAATGTTAACAGTTTCCCATGAAGTTGGGTGAGAGATAGATTGTCCAGATTTGCACTGTAGCATAGGACAATAGTATATGTGTCCCATCTCTCAGGCAGGGATCTGAGGAATCTGTTGTTCATCTGACTGTTTGTATATTCATGTTTAACCATTTTCAACTCAGATATCAAACAGGAAAATCGCTCAAACTGTTGAGTTAGTGACTCACCCTTTCTATGAGAGAATGTCTCATATTGCTGGGCAAGGATCTCTCTATTGTTTGCCAAGACCTCATCAGTTCCTCCAAATTGTTCTTTCAGAGCAACCCAGAGGTCATGAGTAGTTTCATGATGCATAAGTCCAGAATAGATTTCATTAGGTAGTGCCATGGCCAGAATTCCATGGGCTTTAGCATCAATTTCAAACAGTTTCAGATCTTCATCTAAGTATTGCTCTTTCTTCTTCGAAACCATCTCATTGGTTTCCGGATTACTCACCATAGGCTTATATGGTCCATGAACCACAGATTTCCAACAACCTGAACTGTTGACAGATAGGTGATGGAGCATTCGGCGTTGCCATATGTTATGCTCACTCCTAACAAGCATCGGAGGCTTTGTTAAGGAGCCAGTATTATGAGGATCATTGATTGATGTAGCCATTTTCACCAATTCAAACAGGTTCAATGAGATTTTAACAGATCTAGCTCAAAAAATCAACAACACAGTTTGAAACAATACAAATCTCAAATTAATTTACCGGAAGCAACAGAAAATCAAACTCTATAACCAATTCTTGCAAATTTGCTAATTCGATCAAACTTAGATATCAAAAGAGCAGTTTCAATGATCAATTGTTAAATCGATCAATGATTAACAAGCTCTGATACCATTTGAAAGGATCAGGATCTAGTTTGATCAATTAGATTAAGATTTGCAGTGAAATAGCACAAGAATTAGACGAAATTTAAGCAAGAATAATATGAATATTCAATCAAACAATGACGGTTATAGAGAGAGAAAGTTTTCTGCAAAGAGAATGTTTTCATTCACGCACATGCTTCCTAGCCAAGAAATTAGGTCAACATTCCTTTTATAAAGGAATGACATCAGCTGACGTCACTTGATAGTGACAGCTAACTGAATTATACAAACAACTGAAAGTAAACTAAACTACTGAAGATGTCCACAACAACTGAGGACACCTTCACAAAAAGCTAAGTATAAGCTAACATTACAACTACTGAAGTTATAACATCTGAAGTGTAAACACTTCAGATGTTTTACATAAAATAAAACTACTGATTACAAACTACTGAAAAGTAAACCATCACAACTACTGAAAAGAACTACTTCAGTTGTTGTGACAACTACTGAGAACTTGGTCTTCAGACTTTGTCTTTGGTTGTTGTCTTCAGACTTTGTCTTCAGACTTTGCCTTCAGCAGTTGTCTTCAGCAGTTGTCTTCAGACTTTGTCTTCAGACTTTGTCTTCGGACTTTGTCTTCAGCTGTTGTAGACCACTTCAGTTGTTTTGATGTTTGTGGGACTTAAAGGTTTTTATGATCTGGCTCATTGGTTTGGTCCAACACTTGCTTTGTATGTTTATCTTCCCCGTGGCTTTACATTGAATGTTAATGAATAAAATGAAAGTATTATGTAATGTAAAGTGGAAGATAAAGAAAAGTGGAACATGATGAATGCATGCATTAATGAACGATGAAAGTAATGAAAGTCTTGCAAGCATTGTACACGCCCTATTGTAAGGTGTTAGCCTAACGGTGTGCGGGTTCGCTACCCCAGAAGGATGCACATCGGGGTTTTTCTTTGTGATTGACCATTTGTATGGAACCATTGTTTCTTGCCTTACGTACTGTGGCCAGAAGTGTTGTGCACCATGATGGAAGGTCTATGATAGGCTTAGGCCTAGTACCACAAGACTGAAGGGCATAGCACATGACAATGGTACACCTGAACTATATCTTAGGTACTGTGGCCAGAGGTGTTGTGCACCATGATGGAAGGTCTATGATAGGCTTAGGCCCAGTACCATGAGACTGAAGGGTAAAGTTCATGGTTTTGATGGAAAGAAAAGATGTAATGATGAACGAATGAATGAAAGTAGACGTATGAATGAATGGAAGTTAATGGACGATGAAGATGATAATGATATTATCTATGTGTATGTATGATGCATGATCATGTGAAAGTAAAGAACGGTTTAATGAAAGAAAAGTATTGTTTTATTATAAAACTAGAACTCACTCAGCAACGTTGACTTTTATGTGTTTTCCAGTTGGCAGGTAATGATTGTTGAGGATGGCACGAGGCGGCTACTCAGCTCTTTTGGATGGCATCCATTTTTATAATGCTTTTGTGGTGTAATGCAACATGTACTTTGTAACTTGATAACAATGTATTACTTTGCAAAAGCCTTTATTATGAAATGGAATTTTTTGTTTAAATGTTTCCGCTGCAATATTTTTATGTAATATGATGAAATTATATGTTGTATGTGCGATGATCGAGCGGCTGTAAGCGTCCCGGGAACGAGGCCTTACACTCAGGCCCAATTACCAGCTTGCAGGATCGGTTAAGGGTCACTTAACACTTAGTTTTTCTCTCAAACCCACTTGAACAACACTCGGATGAAGATAGAGTCAATAAGAGTTGATCACAATATAAGTAATACAGAACACAGAAAGTAATTTTCAAGGTACTTGCATATATTGCTTCTCAACTCAAATATTACAAGACTCTTACAAGCTTTTCTTTTTGAGTTACAATGAGAAACTATATATAATACTACCTACAGCCAGATATACTTTGATACCAGTTGGGATCCTATAACTAAAGCCTATACTACAAGACTATAGTTTAAGGTATCCGGATAAAGTCTTATCTGAGATTTGGTAGTCAGGACATGTCCATCACTTACCTTTTGTCACCAACTAAAGTTGGTAACATGTCTATCAAAAAAAGGTAAACAATGGAATAAAGTATGGTCAACCGCATGGCTCTTTGAGAAAATGCTATACAGTATCAGAGGTCTGCAGCGAAGTGTCAGAGACCATACTTATGTCCACTGGTTCATAGCAGTGTCTTCCGAAGGTTAAATGGCTTTAGAAGAACAAGTACTTCTGAAGCCATTTATACTTCGGAAGAGGCTGCTTCTTCTAAGGCTTGGGAACTTCTTCTTTTCTTATTACTTCAGAAGTAGTCTTCTGATTGCTCTTCTAAGACTTAACCTTCGGAAGCATGCTCTTGACTTCGGAAGTAGAGTCTGTCTTCAGAAGCTGATCTTTCACTTTATCTTCAGAAGAACTCTACAACCTTCGGAAGTTCCATGCTAAGCTTCGAAAACCTTTGCATGTAGCACCAAAATTATCTAAGTGGTTTGGTTTTGGTTGCACCAGCCTTCTTCTTGATCTAACACAGCTTTGTGCACAATGTTCGGGGTATAGCATATGGCATTGATCCGAAATGAAAGAGAAAAGATAAGTGGTGAATGTACTTACCCTAGGTACTGGAGTCAGCTCCGTGCCCAATGTTCGAGGTCTATGAAAGACCTCAGGTCGAGTTACCCGCTTCGTGCACAATGTTCGGGGTAATGTGCATGTCATCGAAAGTAATGAACGTGCGAATGAAAGAATGAAAGTATGAACGATAAACGAAGATAATAATGACATTATCTATGTGTACGCATGATGTATGATCGCATGAAAGTAAAGAACGGTTTTAATGAAAGGAAAGTATGTTTTATTATAAAACTAGAACTCACTCAGCAACGCTGACTTTTATATGTTTTCAGTTTGTCTGGCAGGTAAAGTTGCCGAGGATGGCACAGGGCGGCTACTCAGCTCTTTTAGGATGGCATCCATTTTTATAATGCTTTTGGTGATGTAATGCAACATATATTGTTTTTCTAACTGGATAATGATGTATTATTTTGCAAAAGCCTTTATAACGAAATGAAATGTTATTTTTAAATGTTTCCGCTACAGTGTTTATTTAAGATAAATGTTAATATATTTTTTATGTGCAATGATCGACCAGCTGTAAGCGTCCCGGGAACGGGGCCTTACATAAGTGGACAAATATACTGACAATCCTTGTGGCTGCAACACTTGACAGTCAAAATCATTATGTGCATCTTATAGCTCTAGTATGATTTTTTGAAAGTGCTATTGACTCTCAGACCAAACATGAATCTAGTATCAAAGTGCACATTGAAAAGGGTCCCAAATGATTATAATATACCTGTATGATTTCATAATGAATCTTTCCAGAAATGATCAAATTAACTTGAAGCTATTTTGCTCAGGAAGTAAAATCGGTTAGATGTAGTCTAAAACGTTTCCATCCATCTCAAACTCAAAACAACAAAAATATGTTTTGTTTTCTTTTAAATTTCAAGTTTTTTTCTATTTTCTAGTTTTTGTTGTGTAGATATTGGACTATACAACTAGATGAATTCTATGAATCACTCACTAAAACGGGTCACGTCTGAGGTGACCAATCGATCCCTAACATAAAGTTTACCCCCTTTTTAAAACTTCTACAACTTTTTTTATGCATTGTTAGATTTATTTACAAAATTTACACTATGAATCATGAGTCATTTTTATATTTAATTTCAATATAGTCTTGAAAATTTTTAAAATTTTCTTTTCGAACGTTACTTATTACCTATAGAAACATGCATTGTGTTAATGTAATTTTATTGATGCAAATACAATGCAACACGCAGATATAATGGATTACATCATTGTCATTTATGTGCAAATCCTAATACATAAATGAATTACATCATATTGTAATTTCTTAATGTGAATTACATCAAGAACATACATAAAAGCCAACAAAAGTAAAATCTAATTAAATGGGTTTAATAGTATTCATAGTGGAATCCTTAAAAATATGTTAATGTGTTTGGTATATTATATAGAATGGTTTTGAGTGGTTGTGAGTGAAGAAGATAGAAAATATTATTATAAATTGATATATTTAAAGAATCACTGTTCAATTCATATAATTTTTTAATATTTTTATGACGGTTATGAGTGAAGGAGAGAGAAAAAAATAATGATAAGGGTATAAAAATTATTATTTAATTAAAAGGGATAGAAACAATATAGTAATTTTTAGTGTAATTATATGAATAAAGATAAAAAAAACTCACTATAAATGCCTTAAATCCATATTTCAAATGTAGATCAAACTTCATTTCATGACAAGATAGTATATGTTTCCTATCTATGAAAGTTTGTTAAACATTTAAGTGAATCAAAATCAACTTCCGAGCACCTCTAGTTGGTTTTCTTGAAGATGACTTACATGTTAGAGCACTAAATGTTGTTGTCATCATCATCTTTAAGGTGTTTAGTTTAGGCCATGTTTAAGATTGCTTATATTGGTTGGAAAGATTTTATAATAAAAAACAACTTATTAACTTATAATTTTATAAAATTAGTTGTAAAACAAATGTTTGGATTAACTTATAATTTAAAAGGTTGTAAACTAACAAAAAAAATACTTTTAAAAATAAGGATAGTTAATAGAATATAGTAGTAAGGTATAATCTATAATCTATAATTTATAATTTATAATCTATAATCTACAATAAAAAAAGTTTTCTTAAGACACGTGTTATTATTTTAACATATTATATGACACGTGTCATCCAACTAGCATATCAAATAAATTATTTTCTTACCTCTCTCTCATAATAAATACAAAAATTATAAAAAAAATTAATTTGACTTTTCTTTTTAACTAAAATATGTTTAAAAATATATATTTATATTTGTGTTTCTTTTCTCTCTCATATTAAATGATAATTATTGTAAATAAGTAAACTTAACTACTAAATGATAAAATGTAAATATAGTTATTTTAATAATTTATTAATACATATTAAATATAGAGTAATAATTTTAATTCATTATGTGTTATAACTTTTAAATATTCATTATATTTTTATTTCATTAATGGATAATAACATTTAAAAAATAAAATATTCATAAAACTAATGATTTAAATATGTTTTATTTAATCCATTCATGTAATACATGGGCTCTAACGTAGTAGAAAAGTAAACTAAAACGAGTTTTTAAAGTTAATAAGTAATTATCTTTTTACTTTCAAAACCTTATTTTTCCTATATATGATAAATTAGTTTAAAAAAGTTTTTTCTAAAATCAACAAATACTTTTTAAAAACTTATCAATTTCTCAAAAATTAAAAAAGCAATCCAAACACCCACTTATTATCTTTCTAATGCATCTTTTTCTATCTAATCATTGTTTCCACCCTCAAATTTGTCTTCCTACAACATTGCTACACAATTTGATTTCCTTATAAGTTCAACATTAACTCAACCACTTCCTTTCCTACACTCTTCTCCCATAATCATGAATCAAACCTTGATTTTAGGGTTTCGAAATTTCATCATCCACAAAAGGTATCACCTTTGTAAGAACCCTAGAGAAATGAGGTGTCAAAGGCTTTCTTCAAGTTCAAAGATTAACAATAGATGTATGAAATCCCCTTTTAATTGACTTTTGCCTGCCTTGTTTTGCTTAGGATTGACCAAATTGCAGCAAATAGATAACTACTTTAACTACCTATGAATATGATCCATGGGCACTAAATAATAGTTACTACTTACAGTCTAAAATCAAAGTGAGTATTTGCCTATTTGGGTAAATGTGAATGTTATTTGTAATTGCTATGTGGCTGAATGCTTTTATATTGGTTTTATAAGTTGAATGATTGTTGTACAATAATGAAAGGAGAGAGTATCACCACATGCTTGAATCCAATAAGTCTTGTGAATTCATTTGTATTTAAACTGTCATGTAGTAACTCATCATGCTATTCACATAAGTTGCTATTCACATTCCTTATAGTATTTCTAAGCTTGTCTTTAATCTGCATATACCGTAAATTTGTAATTGTCATTATTTTTTTCATCACTTTTGTTTCAATTTAAATGTAATGCAGGAAACTATAACAAAAGGTGGAATTGCTGAAAATTCAAGTGCCAGCAACAATCCAGATGCCTTGCAGAGAATGACAGTTCAAGAGCTAAAAACAAAATTGAGGTAACTTCTCTATTGGAAATCCATTGAATGGTAAATTGGATAAATGATGTTGGTTAAAGTTGCATTTTGTTGAAATCATGCAGCTATAGGAGGCCGTAAAGCATTTTTGAATAATCATTGGCATTTAGTCTGCCGCCTTCAAACTGATTCTTAATTTTTTTTTCTTTTATCATGTCAAGATTTTGTTCAAAGGGAAGAAATTTTAACGTATTTTAATGACATTAAGTATTCTAGTTAATGTTTTTGAATTGTAGGAGCATTGGGGGCTCAACGAAAGGTTCTAAACGTGATCTTGTAAATGCCTTCCAAAAGTTCTTTGATGAAGAAGTTAATGGTACTCAATCTTGTAATTATACATTGTTAAATATATTCGGTATAAGTTAAAGGCTATAAATTGAATCAAGTTGGATTACAGTTTCAATGATTACAATTCTAAACTTTCATTCACTTGTTAAGTTTATTCTTTTTTATTTATATACCAAGATTCTCAAGAGATTGTTGAAGATAAGGATCCCTTAAATTGAATCAAGTTGGAGGTGAAAAAAGTTCCAAAAAGACAGCAAAGAGTTTATGCAGTAAACAACATACTGAGGTTGTGAGCACAGTTTCTGTAAATATAAGGATAAAGATAAGAGTAAAACAAACTACAAAAGCTCAAACTGTCACTTTGGAAAATTCCAAGGATATTAAAAATTGTGATAAGAATGATATTTTAAAACATGAAGTTGAACCATGGACTGTTCTTGCTCACAAGAAACCACAAAAAGAATGGGTACCTTATAACCCTAAAACCATGAGGCCTCCTGCTCTTACTGGTGATATAAAAAAATATGAAGATAATGTCTTGGAATGTTAACGGTCTAAGAGAAGATTTTGATATACTTTGCTTGCAAGAAACCAAATTACAGGCCATTTACTTCACTTGCTATCCATAACATGATGTGCAAATGTGAGATGGAAATTTACTTATGACTGGGTCAATTTGGATTGTGTTCTACCTCAAATGGTTATGATTAACTATATATTTACAGTAAAATATAACCATAGTGTTGTTAACCATAGCTAATTAGCCATTAAGGGCTATGGCTATCATTTCCTTGATTTATAATGTCAAAATGTGTGGAATTTTGTTTTGTTTATTTATAAAAGCTGGAGAAAGATGTTGAAGCGATAAAACGACGTCTTCTAGAAGGATATGATAATAGCTTCTGGACTTGTAGTGTCTCTAAGCTTGGCTACTCTGGTACTGCAATTATCTCTAGGGTATGCTCTTCCCTGTTTGCAACATTTTTATTTACAACATAACATATGAATGTGGGACTTTATTTATTATCTTGATATTTTGTTATTTCGACACATACCACCGCTTTCTGTTAGATATGGACTTGGCATACCAGATCATGATAGTGAAGGAAGGCTTGTGACAAATGAATTCGATTCTTTTTATTTAATAAGTGGATATGTACCTAATTCTGGTGATGGTCTTAAAAGGCTGGTAATATATCAAATTTTTACAATTTGAGTTTCTTTATCGTTGAAGTACTGATTTTTTGTGCCTTTTATTCTAGTCATACAGGATAACAGACTGGGATCCGAGTCTTGGCAATTACATGAAGGTAAGGCCTCTGCAAGTCATATAAATATACCCAATGATGATTACAAAGTCTCGTCTCTTTTACTCCATATATGAATTTGTTCCTACAGGAGCTGGAAAAGTCAAAACTGGTTATCTTAACTGGTGATCTGAATTGTGCTCATGAGGAAATAGACATCTACAATCCTGCGGTAATCAATCTGTACTAGGGGATAATTTCTTTCCAAATGTTTTTCACTTGTAATTTTCTTATTTTCACAAAATCATTCTTTATAAGCAATTGAAAGATTCTTGATTAAATCAGGAACTCTAATTCTGAATTAAGCTAAAACTCAGCCACATATGTTGGGCGCGCCAATGTACAACCAAATAAGTTTTATATGCAACTAGAAGTACATGTAAACCCATTCATCAAGTACATATTTCATAATGTCTTCATCCTTTGGCTGTTTCACATATAAACCTCCTACACACCCTAATCTTGACCAAGTACGACCATTTTTGATCCTGAACTACATGAGGCACGTCTCTTTGACCCTAATGCTTTTTCTTGAGCGCTTCGCGCCTCAGATGCTTCTTTTTAATCAAGATCATGATTATCATCTTTTGAATTGAACTTGATAGTTATAACATTTGTTTGAGACTCATCTGATGTATGATTATTATATATATTAAAAAGTAACGCCAGTGCTTCAGTAAAGTTTTGGGCTTTTCTGATTTGACCACTGTATTTGGTGTTACAGTTAGGTTTTCAATTATAATTATTATACAATATGTTATGTTTGGTGTTATCTTTTGTATGGTAAATCATAAACAGGATGGAGACCAGACTACTTCCTTGTATCAGAATCAATTGAAGAAAATGTACATGATTCCTACATTCTCCCAGATGTTGCAGGAAGTGATCACTGTCCATTGGCCTTGTTCTTAAGTCGTAATCCAGACCACTAGGATGAAGTTGCAATTTTGATGACATCACTAGATTAAATGATAAATACTAGCACTTTGTTAAGCTTGTGGCTTTTGTAACAGGTGTTTATCTTTATTATTTTCTATAATTTGATAAAAATATGATCTGCTTTCTCTCTTGATTATTACCACACTTATTCTTATTTTTAGGTTGGCATATGCTGGGTTTCAGAAGGACATCCCAGGACCTTGAAGTGGCGCATCATATACGTGGGTCTAGATTTATCAAATTTAGATTGCGGTAAAATCAACTAAGAGGATGAAGCTGTTATGAATGGTACTTAACATAGAAGGCTTATGTGAGAGAAAAAAAGTGACCCATATAACTTTATGTAGAACGTCTCACATATGTGAAGCTTTTGTCTCACACCTTGAATTTTAGAACCTAAACGCTTTGAAATGCCAAATACTTTTTTAATACCAGGGATATAGATTTCTTAAAAATCATTGAAGGAACGAATTTCATTCTTGAATATTACAAGTAAAGTTACAAATAGTACATAGTCTGTGTGTTCTACGGGTCTTTCCAGAGGAAACAATGAACACATCTCAAGTTACAAGAATCTGGATGTCGCAAAAAAAAGGTTGGCTAAACATATTCTCAGTATGTCTTCCTTGAAAAGTAAATCGAATATGTCTTTCTTGTCTTTTAGTATGAAAATAAGAAAATTGTTTATTTAGAAAGTTGAAGGAAAAGATACAACAAGTAAAAGTGAAATAGAATGTACGATTAGCATATCTCAACAAATTATCCCATCACTAAAGATTGACTTATCAGTTATCACTAAGAAAAATATACAAACTACTATTCAAACTCTCCAAAACTCATAAATCACTACCCAAAATGTCCCTAGAAGACTTGCATTATTCAAAGAATCAACCTCAAAAAGGTACAAAACATACTGGCAAAATTCAAGAGCATATCATCCATCTGCAACTCATCCTGATGAAACTAGGACTCACTGATGCACATGAATACGTTGACTTCCATGAGCATGGAAAGTTGACCCGTGACCATGTTGCTTCTCATAGCTTTCACCTGTTGACTTCTTCCAACTGCCATTGTTCATTCGCCGATTATTTCCATTAAACCTCCATGTTTTATGACTATTCCGCTTGTTATTAACATTGCTACAAGCATAATAATTATTATCATCATAAGTAGTTGTATTCCAACCTTGATCTCCTGCTTTATTATCATCTTCATTCCAAACCCACCAATTATTACCACCTCCAACATCACAATTATCCCAAATAATCCTCCCATTATCAATATAATCATCCCAATTAATCGCGCTTTGGTTTCTCTTCATGTCATCACTATCTCCCCAACCATATGGCGAGTAATCTTTATATGGGTCTGGGAGTACATCGTCAAATATAACAACCGGCTCATGCTGGCTACCATCATCAGGGGCTGTGGGTTCAGACTCAAGATCATGTATTAGATTATAATCCATTTGAGCATTCCAATCGATTTTGTCAAGGTATAAATCTGGATTATGTGATTCATCATCACAGGGAAGACCGTGAAATCTTGCATAGAATCTATCTTTTGCAGTGCGGAATGCTTCTTCTCCTGCATAATCATCCCACTTCATTATACTGTCATAGAGATGGGTGAATTCCTTTGCTTCCAAGAACTTTTTCCAGGAAAACGATCCAACTGAAGACACAAATCTTTTCTCCCAATATGGAACGTTATGATGCCTATTTGAATTCCCACCTGGAAGATGTAATAAAATGTTTTTTACTTTCAGTGAATGCTCTTTTGGGATCAAATGATATACTAATTTTCACAATAAATGAGCATATTCCTGGTTAGAACTTCTATGTAAAGTGTAAAATTTACCAGTTATCGATCATGAAATACATACATTGAATTCAAGGGTAGTTACGCAGGCAGATTCATATGATCTAAGAGGGATTTATGAGAAATAATGAGGTAAAAAAGGATACAACAGATGACCCGTTATCCACCATGAATTATAGGCATATCATCTACATGCCATCTCTCAGTTTTCAACAGGTTTTCAATACACCATATATTACTCTATTCAAAAAATTTAAAAGATATCCCAGCAAGCTTTCTGTATTAAGTGTACTTGTGAATTCTAATACAATTTTCATATTCAAGCAAAAGTCTTGCACATAAGGACACTATATCGAAATTGCCAAAAAAAAACTCTGAGGAAAGCAGATCATGGCGTACGATTATCATGACATAAAAGTAGGAAACAAATATCCATTTACAGAACAATTGAGAACGCGTATTAATGTTCAACGAAATAAACATCATAAAACAAGAAAGGAAGATAAACGTGAGACATAGGAACAATCACAAAAGTAAGGATTTAGAACAAAAACCAAAGAAACATCAAGAAAAACATACAAAATGTAACACTGAGTGTGATATGCTTCATTCAAGGGATTATCATTCAAAATGGGAAATCTAACAAGGGGTTTTGACCCAAAAGACAACACAAAGTAACACACACGTGATGATCTTGTAAACTAGTCCTTTTGCCATTATTCAACACAAAATTCATGCATATTTCGAATTCTTTACATGTTTACTAAAGGGCATTCCTAATAAACTTCGGAAGTTTTGATAATAGCTTTCACAAATTGAAAGGTAATGCTGAAATTACAGAAACATTTATTTAAACATGCATAGGGTTAAGTAATCTCTCATAAAATTTTAACAAAATCAACTATGGAAAAAAAACACAATCATGAGCACCAAATTCATATAATTTACCCTAAATTTTGAACCCCAAAATGCATGCAAACAAACTTACAGACACAAACTATATAATTTCTAACATATTGTCACAAAATCATACCAACAGGTGGCTTTCTGTAATGAAAATTAGACTTTGTTTTCGCGAATTCTTGATTACATTTATCACCCTTTCGTCTCCACTTCTCCATGATCACTACACCACAAACGACACCCAATCAAACACTCATTCAAACACCAAATCAAAACGAAACATCAATTACAACATCGATTTGGCGAAATCAAACATGAATCAAAGATGGGTACCTGCAATTTGGGCGTGAAATTGAACGAACAACACGATTTGGGGGCAAATCTTGATGTGGGTATTGTGAAATTATGGTTTTTGGATGATCAGTGATGAAGATATACGTCTCTTATGATTCTTTTTCTTTCGGTTTGGTGTGGCGTTTTGTGTGTTGTTAGAAGAAAGTAAAAGAATTCTGAATTGTGGTTTTGCATAAAGACATTGAGCTTATAAGAGTACAGATGGCAATATGGCATACACATGATACATGTTTAGAATTCTTTAAAAGAATTTGTGTTTTCAAGATAATAAATATATTGGATTTTGTATCATGAGTTTTGGGTAGGATAGTATTACAAGAATATCACATTTCTATTTTATAATATCTAATAAGAGTGTATTTACTACATAAAAACATACACTCGAGTTACATTAAGTGATGCCTATTATGGTAAAAATTGCGTTGGAGGGGCAGTCGAAAGTGGTAGTTATGTTTGTCGTTTGGAATTCCACACATAATGGAACGGATAATGCTAGAGGCCTTTAACAGTGTCAATATATATATATATATATCTGTCTATCTATACATATTGGTGTGTTATTTTGATTCTCTTTGAAAAAATGAGTGTTTGAAATAGATGTAATGTTGACGGAAGATGAATATGTTTAAAGTACGTATAAAAATCTAATGTAGACTGATATGACACGCATAAAAATTATGCGTTGGAGACACTTTTAGTTAACATAAAATCATTACCCTATATGTTTAAATTACAAGTGAAATGAATAGTACAAGCAAGTTGGCAAGCAATTGTGTGGCATAACACGTCTCCCCACAGTCCCATGCCTTTAGACACATGTCCGCGCTGTTGTGTTTATCTATTTTCTCGCACTTCATTAGCTTCTTCAGGAGGGTTTCTCCACCGCCTCGAATCTGTTTTTCGCTTCTCTGCCTCTCGTCTGCTTCCGGTTGCTTTGTTTGTTTGTAGAGAGAGAAAGTGGCGATGTCGTGCCAGTTTTGATGGTGTTTTGGGGGTTCCTCGGTAGATCTATTTTTCTTGATGGTTCCTCAACTACCGGCTGTAGAGTGGTGTGTCGTTGCATTTGGCCGCCAGCTACCGGTGCTGATATGGTCGGCTTGTGTTTTGTACATCACTACTTTGTGTTTGGTGTTTCTTTCTGTTGCATCTGTAGTTTTGTGTTCAGATCTGGGTTTTTTATGATATTTGTTCGACTTTGGCCGGTGGTGCAAAGGTTGTTGTTTTCTACTAGGCCGACCGCATTGCTTGTGGCTGGTGATTGCACGGCGGAGCCATTAGTATGGATGTCGTCGGTGGAGGAGAATGGAAAATATTTGAGGATGAAGGGGATGGTGGTGGTGTCTATGGGTGTGAAGATTAACTACGGTGCACATTCGTGGTTTATGTTAGCACATAATGGGTGCACATTTTATTGTAAATATCTTGTCATGTTTGTCGAGTATCACTGTTTTAGATCTCGTCTTTCTACATCAAGTAAACAAAAGTACCTTTCTTAGAGTACCATTGATGTAACATAAGGTAAAACTTTGATATTTGTTTCTTTGTGGTGTTGTGAAGGAGTTTTATTTATTGGTATAGTTTGACGATGGTGATTATGTTCACTTTTGAGATTACGTCATGATGTTGCACTCAGACATGGACTGCTGCTTATTTCAAGTCAGTGATGATGAACGTATACATGTGATATGGTGTTGTACATTTTATATATAGTATTGTGTCGGGCCCGTAACCAAAAGATGGTATCGGGTTGCTTTGCAATTGCTATCGTTAATGGTTAGCAACCACACCCGAAAATCCTATTCTGAGCCCCATTTATCATACGCACAACGCGCGTGGCCGTAAACCACTAGTTGTTTTAAATTTGTAAATGGTTAGTTTAAAATTAATTATATCTTTCTTAAAAGGTTTTAACGAATACTTGTAGATACTTGGTAAATACAATAACTATTATGGTAAAAGTAATGGTTTTATCAAATAGTTGTTAAACTATTTGAAAAGTTTTATACAAAAATGCCGAGTTATTTCACTTAATTTATTACATAAGCATATTGTAGAATACGTCCAGAACAAATTTAAGTGTTGCTCTTAAAAAATACAAGCATATTACAACTTTGTCTTTAATAAGAAAATGTATACACGGTGCCATGTGTATCTTGGAACGATGGTAAATATGTCTGTTAAATTATAAATGGTCTTACATATATTAATGTAATGGATTGCCATTATTAGGTAGACTTATGGTTGCAGAAAGATTACACACACTATTTTATCAACATTAGATACAACTCGTTTAGTGAATCATAATTTTTGAAAACGTCAATAAATATACAAAAGTTTTTGAGCTAATTAAACTAATGAAAGTACATTTAAACCAAAAAAGTGGACATATGCTTCTAATATTTTTTTATCCTTTTAACCATTAATAACTCTATTATTTACAATAATTTCAATTTTCATTTTTCAAGACTAAAAATTACAATATTCATCGTTACTTTCAATGGAGTGACAAGCAAGAGGTATTATCCATAGGCTAATCAAGTACAATCAGTGTTTATCAAGTTAGTAAATGTTATAGATACAATGTTTTATATATGTTTAAAAGATGTTTTCCCAAAAATAATATATGTCCGAATTGTTTACTTATTATTTCTCTTCTGTCACTTTCTCTCTCTTTTGGTATATACTAATTCCACTAAATGCTACATGAAATATTCTTTACAGTATTCTTTTGTCGTTGTTCAAAAGAATTAACTTGCTTATTATAGTTTGACTTTTGCATTATTGATTCAAATCAATTTTCTTATTAAATGATTTACCTAATTAAATATTGGTTATTTAGAAATATATAGTCTAATTTTAAGACACTAGCCTTTTATATATAGAAATATATAGTCTAATTTAAAGACCAGCCTTTCTTTATATTCAAATTCATTGTAATCCAAATGTTGATTGAAAAGGTAATCATGGGATTAATTTCTGAAATTTAATGCCAACTAATAATAATTCATTTTTGTTTTGGAACAAACTTAGTCACTAATAAGTTTAATAAACAACTTGTTGTACAACTTTTTCGTTGTGTACAATCAAAGGTTGGTCATACATTTGATTAGGTTAACTGAATTTGAAATATGTAATTCATTCTAAAACATGTTTCGTTCAACTATATTTTACAATGTGTTGTGTTAGGACCTGGTATTTGAATGAAATACCGAATGATTAACGTGTAAACCAAACCAAATAGTGCGGAATCCTATTTGATTGACGATCCAATCAGTGAAAACACACGTAGAATCAATAAAGTATTGAATCAAATGTTAAGAATTGATTCGGAATCGATCTACAGCGTTCTATGAACTTGGAGTATCAACTTGGAGGCTTCTGGACGGCTAGGGTACGTCTGGAGCGAAATAGAATGAAAAGCTCTCTTTTTCCACGAATTGGGTTGCATTTATAGGTTAGTATTGTTCATTCGTGCGACTGAACCATTTGTATGGTTTAGTCGTGCGATTGAACCATGCGGTTGATTCATCCGCACGACTGAGTGTTCAGTCGTGTGACTGAGCCAATCTTATGTTACAATCATACGACTGATCTAGTCTTCTGGTTCAGTCGTGCGACTGAGTCATTCGTATGAAGTTATTCATGCGTATGGTCCATTCGCATGGGCCATTCGCATGAGAACTTCATTTTGTTAAGTTTGAATGTATTAATTAATATAACATTATGTGTAACAATTCAAACAACCACAAACCTAATTAACTAATTCAACATTGACTCATTAATGAAATATTAAACATTATAAATAACAAACAAACAATATCATTTCATTAATCATTCCAAACATTACCTCAGAATCAGACGAACAAAATCTATTACATTCATATCATGATCTAGGGACATACATGTATCAACAAACTCCCCCTTGGACCTAGATCTCTCTAATGTCTTGTTTTCTTCATTACCTCCTCATACTTCTTGTACTTATCCTCTTTTGTGACTCTTGCATGAATCTCAAATGCAAAACAGAGTCTTATGACATTCTGGAACTGGAGAGCTTGTACTATATCCTGCGTATCATAGAACAGTGGCCACTTGTATAGAGTGTAGACATCATTAGCTGACAAGTTGGTAAGCCATATTGGGTCAAATACCCTGATAGTATCCATTTGGCCCTCTTTGTTTAGGACTATGACCGCTTCTCCTATCCTCCAATCGTAGTACCACCACTTAAAGTGTGGAGTGAAGTCATGTGGCATTTCCCTGAGTGGGATTCTTGACATCGTGCGTGGAGGACTCCACTTCAACACTATCTTTGGCTTTCCAGTAATGGCATCAACTTCAGACCTTCTGATGTACCTTGTAGGCTATTAGGGTCTGAAGTTAACCCACCTGGTGTGGTACTCCTTCCTTTGGGCAGCCTCAAACCAGCCTGACATCTTTCTCGGGTCAGCATACAACAGCTTCAGTTTGGCCAGCTGGTTGAGCTTAAAACCTGGTAGAGTCTTTAGATCACTTAAGCTTTAGCATGATGGTCTTCTTAGCCTCCTCCAATTCCTCAATCTTCTTAGTAGATGTGACATTGTGCTCTTGGAGTTGGGCGATCTCGTGGCTCTGAGCAGCCATTTGTTGGGCCTACTCATCTAGCAACCGACCCTGCTCCGAGATCTGCTGAGACTGCGCTGCAGTAAGATTGTCAGATGACGGATCTGCGCCGTCTTCTCCTCATCAGCAGCTAATAAACGCATCACCATCCGGTTCAGCACAGAAAGCTGTTCCTCTACCCCAATTGGAGGTAGAGGAGATCCATATATATGTGCGGGATGGGATGAGGGTCCTGCTTGGTGGCTAGTGGTGGTGGTGGCTGTGGTGAAGATGGGGTTAGGTCTGTGAGATAGTGGAGGTGATGTAGAAGTGAAAGATATGGTGGTGGTTGGCATATGTACAGTGGTGGGAGGTGTGGTGGTGGTAGTGGTAGCTGTGGTGGCTGTGGTGGTGGATGGTGTGGTTGTAGAAGTGGTAGTGGTGGTGACGAAGGTTAGTCTTCTCTTCTTCTTTTTCTGGCCGTGGGGCTGAGCCATCCTTTTCTTCCTCGATCCAGTCGAGGTGGATGCTCCCCCTAGAACACGGCTAGCTGACTCAAGGGCATAGCTATGATCTGCAGTCGTCTCTCTTGAATCCCTAGGGCGTTCACCAACCGCCCGGAGTCCATACTCTATGGGAACAACCTTGCTTCCCACAGTCCTCGTCAAGGCTCCTCATCCGACTCTTCTTCCTCCTCACCAGGTATGAAGTCCTGGTGGAAACCTGCTGACTCAGCTATGTCGCCTGTTGGGGCAGATACTGGAGGTATAACATCTAAAGTTGTGCCCCTCGGTGGAATAGGAATATCATCCCCAGCATCCCCACTGTCATCATCGTCTGAATCATGCTCTGGGAGCAATAGCCTCTCATCGTCTGAATCGCTGTCATCATGACGCCACTTACGTCCCGCCACATATCTTTCATTGGCCAGATGGCCGATCAACCTCTTTACCTTGGGCTTTACCTGCTTGCCCCGATACACTCTCATGCGACCCAAAGTCGTGTTATCCATAATCTCTAAGGCAACCGCATCATGGCTCTCCTTGGGAAGTAATGGCAGCTTCTCGTTGAAGATCAGCTGCAGAAATCTGGGGTACATACAAAACCCTCCTTCCCCTTGGTCTCCAGATTCTCCACCAGATATGAGAAGATCATGCTCGAGAAGCTGAAGGGGTGGTTCAGCACCAGTGCCACATAGGCATTCTGAATCTGGTCTGACAGGTCATCAAACCCACCCCTCCGAGAAGCAATACACTTCAGGATCACATGCGCCAAGTACTTATACTGGGGACACAGGTTGCTCTTGTTGAGCACACCTGAGTTGATGTCCCCAGCGTACTTGATCCTGAGAAAGCAACCTCTGACTGTAAATGGATGTAGTCTGGTGGGGTGATCAGTATCGTCCCTAAAATCAAGTACTCTCTGGATGTCAGCTGCTGTAATCTCAATATCATGACCATGAATGGAGCTCCGTATGCTGTAAGGCTCACGTGAACGATCTACGGAGGCATTCTCCCAGAAAGCCTGATGTAACGACCTGTAAGGAGTACACGGTGTGGATATGGCTTTATGTATCCGAGAACGTCGAAGGAACGCAATAATCTCTGTAAACTCGGCCCCATTCTGAGTCGTATGGTCCAAATGAGCACATATATTGTGCTTTGGATTGATGGACCATCTATCAGCCATTGACCTGAAACACAAGACACAGAACCATTAGACAGTCATACATTCAAAATTCAGTTCAAGGTGTATAGTTTAAATTCAATCTGATTCATTCGTGCGAATGAATCATGTGACTGAAGTCAGTCGGTTGTCCTTTCATGCGACTGAGCTCATTTGGGTGAATGAGACATGCGACTGAGTTCAATCTGTTGGCTGAGTCTGCGATTGGTTCAGTCGGCCGACTGAGTTCATTCGCATGGTGCATTCGGCCGATTGACCCAATCGCAAGATTCAATCGTGTGATTGGAGTTCATCCTGACGACCAGTCGCTTGTCCCACTGTTCAGTCGCCTGTGGTTCGAATTTTGACCAAATCAAGTAATTTAACATGGTTTAATGGTCCATTAGACTCGCCATCTTGTCACTAATAACCTATTAAACTTAATTTTAACATTTTGCTTAGTTTATGTTGGTTATTAGGTCATTTATAGTCCGGTTCTTGTTTCACTCGAATATCACGAATTTGGGTTCAATGTCTTCTGATTTCGGTAAGATTTCACTGCAATATACCTGTATAAACGTCAACACACGTCAGAAGATCAATAAAGATGTAAAAAACAAGGTCGAGAGGAATTTCGGCACAGTAACGGTACTTGATGCGATTTAGGAGCGATTGAGGGTGATGAGTGGAATGCAATCGACTATGGCCCTTTAAATACTGAAGCTGAGTTCAATCAGCCGACTGGCCTCATTCGCTCAGTTCATTCGGGCGACTGAGGCTCAATCGTGCGATTGGCCCAGTCAGTCGCATTCAGTTGGACGACTGGGTCTCAGTCGGTCGACTGACTCATTCGTGCGCTTTCATTCGTACCCTCAGTTAACCGGCTGAGTCTCAGTCGGTCGACTGACTCATTCGCACCCTTTCATTCGGTCGAATGGATCATTCTGATAAGCCATTCGGGTGAATGGCTCAATCTCATGTTCAGTCGTGCGAATAGGATCCATTCGCATGGTTGGTCCATACTTATGATCCAGTCGTGCGAATGGGTTACACTTATGAACATTTAGCACTTAAACCCTTTTTACCTGTTGAAATTAATATTATGAGCATTTGATCATCTCAGACATGATCATTTTAACTTGAAAACCTTTTGATCACCTCAGACGTGATCCTTTTAAACAATTTAGTCACCTCAGACGTGACCCTTTTAAACTTTGAAATACATGTGGCCATCTCAGACATGACCCTTTTAGGTGAGTTAATCCCATAATGATTTTCATGATATAGTCCGACGAACAAACAACCTAAAATGACTAACTAACTAGAAACTTAAACTAAATACAAAAATAAAGCTTGTTTTTGACTTTTTGTGAGAGATAAATCCTAAGATAGACATCTACAGGATTTGGTTCCAGAATAGGCAGCTTCAATTTAGTTTGACCACACCTGGACCAATTCAAATTTGGAATCATACAGGCAAGTCAAATCATTTGGGACTTGTTATCAAAACCTTTTGATGCTCAATTCTTGGTTTTCGTCCAGAGTCGTTAGCAAATTTAGGAAATCACACTGGTACTATTAGATTTCCACATTGATTTGAACTTTCAAGAATTGCAGCCACAATGATTGTCAGTATATTTGTCCTCTTAAATCCATACACAGACTTTAGACACAAACTGGTGATAGTTTTAGGTTTAATTATTTCAACTAACATTTTGGATCCCACACTTATATGGTAATCAACATTCCTCAGGAGCTTTTGAGCGGTCTACGGGTATTTTTACTAGAAGAGACTATTCTTAGAGCTTTCAAAGAGAAGCCAATCCTCAGGTCAGTGCCATCGCACAGCAGAGAGGCGGCAAACAACAATGAATTCTAGAATATTTAAGTTATGCTTATCCTCAGGTCAGTGCCATCGCACAGCAGAGAGGCACACAACCTATCTTCTTGTTAGAGCAGCTAAATTTTCTTTTGCACAGAATGCACCAACAACAGATGTTATTAGCTTAATAGCATTTGTCTTTAATTTTTTTCGTGCTTTGCTCTATTTATGGTCATCCGCACACATTTATGGCGTTTACATGCTCATTACCCCTTATTGGAATATTATTGATTGTGTTAACCAGTGATAAGATGGCAGCCCACAGTCAGTTGAACAACTTAGTTTGATCTTGAGATCACCAGTCAGGTCTAATCATCTATTGTGTTGAATCTACCGACATATCATTTGTGGTCTAGCAACCTCTAGGTCTACTTTCTTTGTGTTATCTTAGTAGTTACCAGTTTTTCTATCATCTTCCCTTTTATATTGCTTAGACTACACAGACTTATACTTTGAATTTTGCATCTTTTCTAAATTAAATTTTTAAAGTCCCTTTTGATTTGTTCCTGTGTACTATCATTTTCCAAAAGGTTTGATTCGGTATCACAGATAGGATCTACCTTATATCAGCTATCCACTCCTTCTCCTCGTTTTTTTAATATTACTAGCTGACCTACTCTCCCCCTAAAATTCTAAAATCATACTGGATTTAATTATTTTAGGATTTTAACAGACAGCTAAATAACATGAATTTAATTTAAACAGAATAAAATAAATAAGGAAAATTAAAAAATATAACTACAATGTATCGGACTACACATGATCAACATCAGGAATAACATCACTTTTCTTTTTAACGCCGTTGACCTCTAACAGATATAGAAAACGTGGTTTATCAAAGGCTTTTGTATAGAGGTCAGCGCGTTGAAAGTCAGTATTAATTTTTACCACATCGATTAAGTTCTTTTCAAAACAGTCTCTTATGAAATGGTATTTAATACCGATGTGTTTGGTCTTTGGATGTTGTACCGGATTTTTAGTTACTGCAATTGCAGCAGAGTTATCAACAAATATAGGAGTAGAAGAAAACTTTAAACCGTAATCCTGCATTTGCTGTTGAATCCAAATGATTTGTGAACAGCAACTTGCAGCAACAACATATTCGGCTTCACAGGTTGACAATGCAACCGAGGTCTGCTTCTTACACTGCCAGGTAACTAATCTCCTCCCAAAGAATTGACACCCTGCTGATGTAGACTTGTAGTTCATCTTGCAGCCCCCGTAATCTGAGTCACTATACGCCGTGAGCTCAAAGTCATCATCATGAGGATACCACAACCCAAGTGTGGGTGAAACCTTCAGATAACGAAGTATCCTTTTGACCCCGATCAGATGGTTAACCTTAGGCTTAGCCTGATATCTAGAACATAAACATGTAGCATACATGATATCAGGTCTTGAGGCAGTGAGATACATGAGGGATCCAATCATTCCTCAGTACATTATGGCATCTACCAGATCTCCATTTCGTCAGGTGCTATATCATGATTTGTAGCAAGTGGAGTCCCAGCAGTAGAAGCATTCTCCATGTCAAACCGACTGAGAATGTCTCCCACATACTTGGTCTGATGTAGAAAGTCCCATTTGGTGTCTGATCCACCTATAACCCGAGAAAGAATTTCATCTCCCCCATAGCACTCATCTCAAACTCTTTCTTCATAACTGCTTCAAACTCTTTGCATAATTCTTCGTTCTTTGAACCAAAGATTATTGCATCGACATAGATTTGTACTAGCAGTAGGTCTCCATCTTTTCTTTGATGAACATAGTGCAGTCAGTGACTCCCTTGCGAAAGCCATGTTTCACAATATGAGTTGAGAGTTTCTCATACCAGGTCCTTGGAGCTTGATGAAGCCCGTATAAGGCCTTGTCGAGATTGTAAACTATGTCCGATGATAAGGATTTTCAAATCCCTCGGGTTGACTGACATACACTGTCTCTCGAATTTCCCCATGAAGGAATGCACTCTTGACATCTAGTTGATAGACTTTAATCTTCATATACGATGCATAGGCAAGGAAGATACAGATGGCTTCCATCCTTGCCACGGGTGCAAACACTTCATTGTAGTCAATCCCCTCGACTTGGAGAAATCCCTGAATAACCAGTCGAGCCTTGTTCCTGATAATGACCCCTTGGTCATCCTTCTTGCAATTCAAGACCCATTTGGTGCCAATGACCTTAGCACCTTTAGGTCTATCTACCAGATTCCATACTCCTAACTTCTTGAACTGAAGAAGTTCTTCTTGCATGGCACTCACCCATGCCTCATCGTTTAGTGCATCACTGATGTATTTTGGCTCAAAATGCGAGACAAAACACCGATAAGCACCATCATGAATGTATCCCTTTTCCATAATAGAGGCATAATCAGCTGAGTACAGCCGATTTTGGGTTTGTACTCCTGATCTGACATCCCCAATGACATTTTCTAAGGGATGATAGACATTTAGACGTGATCCTGGAGTAGTAGGGACAGCTACCTCAGAGCCAAGATTATGAACATTTGGTTCTGCATCTGAGGTAGAAGGAGTTTGAGGTTCCAAAGTCGAAGGTGCATCACCGTTAGATGCTAGTGGACTTTCAGGAACTAGAACCTGTTTCTCCTGACTGTTCTGGTCATCTTCTTCAGCTTCATCTTCAGAGGAGGAGTCACTGTCGTCGACTACTCCCCTGATTGAGTAGATGATTCTCCTTGTGAACTCGATGATGTTGAATCAAGAGATGGTGTATTCAAGATATCATACATCATTCGAGTAGCTAACTCATCATCAAAAGGAGAGATAGGGATGTTGAAGGACTTAAAAAATCCATCATAGTCGAAAAAGTAGGCGGGTTCTTTGCCAGTAGGTGGTGTGGTATATCTCTGAACATCAACATTACACCACACTTCTACTAAACTCGTTGAGTTGTTGTAAACTCTCTTGTTCGGTATGTTGTATCCTAAGAAGATCCCTTCATCAGACTTCTCGCTAAATTTTCCTTCATGAGTTTTCTTCAGAAGTGTGCACGGCGCACCAAATGGTTCGAGATACTCCAGATTTGGTTTACGTCGTTGTAGTAGCTCGTAACATGTCTTTCTGTGGTGCTTGACTATCAGACTCGATTCAGTGTATAACATGCATTAGCCACTGCCTCATTCCAGAATTGGATAGGCAGTTTCAAGTCTGCCAGCATTGTCCATGCTGTCTCTATCAAGCTTCTGTCTTTCTCTCAGCAACACCATTCATCTGAGGCGTGTAGGCAGAAGTGAATTGATGCACAATTCCCTTTTCCTTGCAGTAAGCCCCATCCACTGATTCTTGAATTTAGTCCCGTTGTCTGAGCGTACTTGTCTCACCTTCAGCTTGTAGAGAGATTCCAGTGTGGTTACTAACTCCTTGAATGAATCAAATGTTTCTGATTTGGACTTCAGAAACATTACCCAAGAGAATCTTGTGTAGTCATCAGTAACCACAAAACAGTACAAGTCGCCTGCAATGCTCTTTGTACTGACTGGACCAAACAGATCCATGTGAAGAAGTTCAAGAGGAAGCTCGATAGAATGAACTTTCTCTTCTTTATGAGTCTTCTTCGTCTGTTTGCCTTTCTTGCATGCTACGCAGAAATCAGGAAGTTGGAAATTTTTGACGTAAACACCTCGCACTAGATCCTTCTGAATCAAGTGATTCATCTTCCGTTGATTTATGTGTCCCATTCTCCTGTGCCAGGAAATGTAGTCCTTCTCAGTAGCTTTTGATAGGAAGCACTGAACTTCATGATCCGTTGTAGAAGCCGTTGAGAGATCCAAAACATAAAGGTCTTTATATCTTGAAGCTATCATCAGAACTTGGTCCTCCGGAATCACATAGTCTTTCTTTAGGACGTAACATTTCTTGTTGTCAAATATGACTTTAAACCTTTATCACAGATTGGGAAACAGAAAGTAAGTTGTTTTGAAGTTGTTGAACGTAGTTCACCTTATCAAACTTAACTTTCTGATTTCCAACTTCTCCCTGAGCTGTGATATAGCCTCCCTTGTTTCCAGCAAATGAAACATGCCCTCCTTTTATTTGCTTGACGTTTGATAAAAGACCCCTGTTTCCTGTCATGTGCCTGGATGCTCCGCTGTCTACAATCCACGTGTTGATTTCAGCACTGTAGCGAACACCCTGCACATACAATGTAAACATTAGTTTAGGTTAGGAACCCAAGCCTTTACTGGCTTGGGTTTCCCAAAGGCATCAAACATCATGAATTCAACCCATTGACCCTTAGAGGGTGAGGGTAGCTCAGGTTCCTTCTTGTCATTATTATCAGACACAGAGGACGACTTCTCTTTCCATAAGCCAGATTTGTGCAATGCCTGTTTGTGATAAACATTCGACTGGCTAATGGGTTGAACGTTAGGTTCACTAGTTCTTCTTGGTGGAGTTAAAGAAATCCTCTTAGAATACCTAGGTTTTGAATCCTGAAGTTCAATCTTCTTCCTAGGTGTCTGATAGTAAGGACAAAAAGAAGCAATGTGTCCACTCTCCACAGTTGTAGCACGACCTGCTATCAACTTTATGATTAAACTTTCTTTGTGGAGATGTGTGTGACACCCTAGTAACATCACTTAGTTTGGGTTTTGACTCTGTTTCTTTTGATGTTTTCTTCTGTTTAACAAAGTCAATTGTTTTAACATTTTTAACATCTTTTTCCTTTTGGTTAACTGGTTTTTGACATGAAGCTTGTGAAAGATTAACATTAGCAGTCCTTTTAGATTCAGTTTTTACCTTGTTTGACTCGGACTTTATATTAACCTTTTTAAATTCTTTTTCCAGATTAACACAAGGCATTTTACCCTTTGCCTTTGAAGTGGCCTTCTTTTGTTTTGTTCTAGAGTCAATTGATGAACATGAGGAATCTGGATCACTAACAAAAGGAGTAGACACCACATGATCCTTGATGGGGTTGTTATTTATTGGTCTACTCTTAGTGTTTATCAAGGTCTCAGGTGATGGTGGAACCACTATATAACCCAAACTCTCCCCGTTGTTACGCTCTCTCACTAAGTGTTCGACAATATGAGATGAACTTGTCCAACTGTGCAGTTTTTGCTTTAATGAGTTTACTTCTACTTCTAAGACTGCCTTTTGCTTCTTAGTGTCTTCTAGGGAGTTAAGATAGTACCTAATGTCATTAGCTTGGTTAAATGCAACTACTTCAGTTTCCCTAAGCTGTTTGGTCAAAAGGTCTATCTTTTCTTTGTAACTATGCTCATTTTGTTTTAAAACTCTATTAGCCTTAGTGCACAGTTGCAAATCCTTTACTAAGTTATCATTATGATCTAATAACCTAGCAAATTTCTCATCTATGCTATCTCTAAAAGTATCACAATCAGAACAAAAGTTGGTCAGTGGTACTTACCTGAGGAGGTTTAGAAGAGTTAGCCATCAACGCAGCATCAGATGTCTCTGGTCTGGTGATTCTGTCTTTGCTGTTGAAATCACTTCTTCAGGCTTGTAGCTGACCTCAGTTGCAGTTGTCTCTTCAATATATGGCATCACTATCTCAACTGCAATATATCCCTCACTCGCGGAATCATCATCTAAATCTTCTACACTGGCAATATTAGATTCCCCTGGAAAGACAAACCGAAAGCTCCAGTCCTGTCCTTCATCATCATGAGCAGTCAAGGCTTTTGGATCCTTGCTTGATGAAGTAGAACTGCTAGCTTGCTTGTCTTGACGAGTGAAGGACGAGAATGGGTTCTCGTTCCCAGTCTTCTTTGGCTTCAGACATTCTCTCTTAAAGTGCCCCTTTTCTCCACAGTTAAAACAGGTCACTTTACTCTTGTCAAAGCCAAATGTGGTATCCTTAGTAGCAACCAAGTTCTGTCCGGTCTTTTTCACAAACTTCTTCGCCCTCTGGACAGCACTAGCTAAGGCCCACATAATGTCCATTCTCTCCAGCTCCATTTCATCCACCTGCTCGTAGTCCTCATCTGTTAGATGGTAGTTTCCAATCTTCCCAGCAACAAGTCCATCATAAGAATGAACCACTGCTGCCAAAAGATCCATGTGCTCTCGAGCTACTTCCACAGTCACATTACCGAGGTTCTCGTCTTTAGTCTAGTAGCATTCGCTTCAGTTCCAATGTAATGGGTACAAGAAGACCCTAACGTTTCTGAACCTGAAGGAGAAGCTTGTGAAGGACCCGATGAGCTAGACACAAATGCAGTCTGAAGAGGTGCTCCAGACGTCTTAGCTTGAGGTGTGGCATTGTACAAAGCTGGATTCTGAGTGTGCGAAGACTTCTGAGCTCTGTACTTCATCCTAAGTGCTTCTTCTCGCAGCTTTAGAATGAAGTCATTGATATCCAACTTTGCCAGCATCTCATTCTGTCTCAGATTTGACACAAATGAAGCCTACTTTTCCGGCAATCCGTCTATGAAATTTGACACCTTTTCTTCCATGGTAGTAGCAATACCATGTGTATGCGTTTCACTCATCAGATGGTAGAATCTATCAATGACATCGTCCAAACTCTCATTTCCCATCGATGAGAAGTGTCAAATTCTTTCTTCAGTTCCTTAGCTTTAATTGCCTTCAGCGAAGCATTCCTGTCGTATCTCTTTTCCAACTCATCCCACAATTTCTTGGCCTGCTTATTCTCCGAGTGCTGGTGGAAAATATCTTTAGGAATAGACTGTGTAATTGTAGAGATTAATGAAGAGGCTGATGCAACCTAAACATCTTTAGTCTCTCCTGTATGCTGCACAAGTGCATTGAAGTGGAATGCTTCAGAAGTTTCACATGTGCAACAGAAATACTCTAAGTGTGAAATCTTCCGAAGCCAAGACCAATATCTTCCGAAGCCAAAGATGAAGTCTTCCGAAGCCTCAGAGACAAAGTCTTCCGAAGCTTCAAGTTCATGAAGACAGATTTCTTCCGAAGACTTTTAACATATGCTTTATCTGATGTACTGTTCCATAAAGCTGGACATCTTTCTGCTGCAACTCTGCAAGTCACCAACTAACATGGTTTGGTGATAAGGTCCATGCTTTTGGTAACTGTACATTGAGGTCTTGAGTCTGTATTCTTTCTACTTTATGTACTTTATCCTTTTTGTAATAGAAAAGGATGTGAGCTATGGCATGTCATAGTCACAAGTCAAAAGGCAATCTGCCTTTTGACTCTACAATTGATTTTGTTTGTGTTTAGTCAATTGTATCCAGCTGGCTTTCAAAGTATAGCCAACTGTAGGATGTAGTATAAGTATCTCATGTTCTTGTAACTTTTATTTATGCTTTGTAACACTTGTAATAGAACATAGAGAAGCAATATACTGCATTCTTGAAAATCATATACTTGTGTTCTTTGTGTTCTGTATCTTTCATTACTTGTGTTCTTAGTGTCTTATCTTGGTTAATCCAGTACACTGCTTAATTAAAGCTTGGTTAATCTCCTCTTTGTGTTGTTATGTTGTAACTCACACCTTTCAACGATCCTGCATTTGGTATCAGAGCATTCAGGCTCTTGATATAAGATCTCCCCATCTTAAGATCCCTCACACACACAAATACCAAACTTTTCAAATGGCAGCCATTTCCAAAACCGATATGGAAACCGGAACCATGAACAAGTCCCCACTAATCACTCTTGATGAGTTTGACACCTGGTGTTTAAGAATGGAATGTTTCATCAGGTCTCTCGATTCAAGAATGTGGGAGTCTATTGAGAATGGACCTTTCATACCCAGCACACCCTCTGCTACTGGTGCTGGTATGATCCCCAAGGATGTGGCTAACTACTCTGATGAAGATAGGAAGAGAGTAGAGATAGACAGGAAAGCCATGACTGCTCTTCAAACTACCCTTCCAAACTCTGTATACAGAGGTTTCAAGAAGTGCAAAACAGCTAAACAGCTGTGGGATGCACTGAAACTGATGTATGAGGGTTCTTCTGAAGCCAAGGAGAACAAGAAGGATCTCCTGAAGCAGCAGTTTGAAAACTTCACCTTCAAAATAGGCGAGACCATGACTCAGCAATACTTCAGGTATGTTGGGATTGTGGATACCCTAGTGGATGGAGGAGTTGCTCTTGAGAATAGAGACATTGTAAGGAAGTTCATGTCCTCACTTCCTAGGCAATGGACACACTACTGTGTGATGATCAAGAGAACTGAAAATCTCAAAACTCTCACTTTGACAGAGTTCTATGGGATTCTCAGTGGCTACTAGATGGAAATGAACATGCAGGGTTCATCTGGCAACTCCAACAATCAAATGGGTTCAGCCCTACATGTGGTTGAAAGGGATAGCATAGAACCCAAACATCATCTTATATGCTACCCTGACAACTCACCCAAGGGTCCTTTCATCACCTTCCCAGAGACACCAAGGGAGAACTACACTCAAGGAAGCCTATTCCAAGAGACAAGCTCTTCTCAAGCATTTGTGTCTTCTGATGAAAGCAGTGGCAACTCTCTTTTCACTCTTGAAGACTTGGACTGTATCCATCCAGATGATCTGGAGTACATGAAAATAGTCTAGCAGATGGCTCTTCTCACTCATAGAGCCAAGAAGTTCTACAAGAGGACTGGAAGGAAGTTTCCAAGCAATGCAACCGGTGGAAAGTTTGGACTAGACAAAGGCAAAGTCAAGTGTTACAACTGTAACTTGATGGGCCACTTTGCCAGAGAGTGTAAGGCACCTAGAACCAATGGTGGCCAAACACAATCCAGACCAAACTACACTGACAAAGCTCTTCATAATGAGAAGTCAAAGCAGCAAGCTACTATTGCTATGAAGAAGGAGGCTTTGACTGGAGCTTTCAGGTGGAAGATGCTTCTCCAAACCAAGCACTGATGGCAGATCATGATGAAGCCAAGGTATTGGAACATCTCTGTACTCCTGAATGCATTGCTAAAGTTAATAGGTACAGGTCCTATAACTTGGAATTGAGATCTGATATTGAGTCCTTAAATATTTTAAAATCTGATTTTAGAAAGTCTGAAAATGATTATAAGCTGAAAATAGAGGACTTAGAGAAAACCATTTCAGTTCTAAAACCTGAACACACAGATTTTAGAACTCAAATTCAAGATCTCATAACCAAGCTAACTGAGTGCCAGGCTGAGCTTGTGATCAGCAAAGCCAGGGCAAAAAAGAATGTTCTTGAAGAAGAGACCTTCAAGAACATGATATCCTCATCCCTGCACAACAAAGTGTGCTATCAAAACAGACAGGGACTGGGATCAAATGAGATAGCTCCTCCACACACAAACTTGTCTGTAAGACCCCCTAGGTGTGGAACTTGTGAAGATGAGCTTCCTCTCATAGATCTATGAGTGAGGAGGATGAAGAAGAGATAGTGAAGAATCCCTCTACTAAGAGTGAGGAGGAGGATTCCAAGAAGGGCCACTATCCTTCTGAGGAGAAAGTGAAGACTGTGATGACCAAGTCCATGAGAAAGAACTTGATCAGAAAGAGCAAAAGAAAGGCAAGGAAGGCTCAAGAGATCAAGGCTGCTTTTGACTCTAAGCAAAAACAAGTTTTTATTTATGTAGGGTTTAAAGTGGTAGGGACTAAAGACATCAACCAAAACTCTTCTGCTAAGAGTTCTAGTTCTTGTTCAACTCATCTCAGTAGCAAGAAGAAGACTGATTTGCTGTGTACCACTGCTGCACAGCCTGGACCATCAAACTCCAAGCACAGTCCTCAGCCAAGAGGACTGTCTTAGCATCTGTAAAGATGAAGGTGGAGAAGGGATGTGACCAAAAATAGTTTATTCTCATGAAAAGGCTCTTGTGAAGAAGAAGATGAATTGTGTTATGTGTGACAGCACTACTCACATTGCAAAGGATTGTCCCTTCAATCCTAAAGGTACTGTCCACATGGCCAAAACAAAGGCTTCAAAGAGTTCCAAGAAGATTCAGGCTTCAGAAGGAAAACCAGTTTCCTTCGGAAGTCTCAAATCTAAAAAGAAGGGAAATGGAAAATTACCTTCGGAAGAAATTTGGTCTCGGAAGAAAGGAATTCTTCCGAAGCACTGAAATCTGCTACAGTGTCTGCAGAATCTTCCGAAGTATCAGTCATCAAAACTTCCAAAGTTCCACAAGCTTCCGAAGTTTTGAAGGTCAAGTCCAAGACTCCAAAGGTGGTGTGGATGTCTAAGAAAGATCAAGTGACTGAGATTTCTCCATCTACAACAGCTCAAGATCCTCTTAGTACAACCATAGGATCTATCACTATTGAATTACCTTTTGTAAATAAGCCCAAGACAAGCAAGGATTGTGTTTCCAGATGTAACTAATCATTCTTTTTTGTACAGGGACAGCTGAAGACAAACAGAAATGTTTGGATCATAGACAGTGGCTGCTCCAGGCACATGACTGGTAATAGGTCACTACTCCAGAACTTTGAAAGGATTGATGGAGGACCTGTTGCTTTTGGAGGAGATGAAGGTGGTTACAGGAGCAAGGTCACAAATGGTAAGCTCAGCATTGAAAAGGTAAACTTTGTTAAAGAGCTTGGATACAATCTTCTGAGTGTATCTCAATTTTGTGATCAGAGTCATAACATGCTCTTTACTGAGCATGAGTGCATTGTTCTTAAGCCTGGTGTGGTCATTCCTCATGAGCATATCCTGCTTAGAGCCCCCAGGAAAGGAAACATGTACAAGATGGACTTGCAAGAAACCTCTCCCTCGGAGAAGTTTCATGCTTTCTATCTAAAGAATGTGCCATGTAAACTTTAAGAACATGAATAAATTGATTAAGCATGATCTGGTAACTGGAATGCTAAAGAAAGAGTTTACAAGTGATGATCACTGTGTTGCATGCCTGAAAGGGAAGCAACATAAGGTATCTCATAAGCCTAAGGAAATGAACTCCATCACTACATCCCTACACTTGTTACATATGGATCTCTTTGGCCCCACCAGTGTAATGAGTTTAGGAAGGACCTCATACTGTCTAGTGATCACAGATGATTTTACAAGATTCACTTGGGTCTTTTTCCTTAGAACTAAGGATGAGACTCCTGAGATTCTGAAGAATTTCATCAGTCTGATCACAAGGTCAAAATCATAAGATGTGATCAAGGAACAGAATTCAAGAATCAAACCTTGATACATTTTGTGATGATAAGGGTATTGCAAGACAATTTAGTGCTCCCAGGACTCCTCAGCAAAATGGTGTTGCTGAGAGGAGAAACATGACACTGATTGAAGCTGCAAGAACCATGCTGTCTGACTCTAAACTGCCCACACCTTCTGGGCAGATGTAGTCAACACTGCCTGCTATGTGCGGAACAAAGTTTTAGTAGTTAAGACTCATGGGAAGACTCCTTATGAACTTTGGCATAAGAGAAAACCTTTCATTGGTTTTCTCAGGTCATTTGGATGTCCTTGCACCATCTTGAATACCAAAGATCAAATTGCCAAGTTTGCTGAGAAATCAGATGATGGATACTTTATTGGATACTCTTCCCAAGATAAGGCTTATAGAGTGTACAATCTTAGAACTAGAATAGTTGAGGAGTCAGCCAATGTGACCTTCAATGAACACAACCATGTGTTGCTGGTTCTGGTCTAGATTGGCTATTTGATCTTGATTTTGTTACCAACTGTTTTAATAAATCTTATGAGAATGTTCAGGATCTACAGTAAATTTAAATACAGGTGATCCTGACCTAAGATTTGAGCTATGAAGACCTTCAAGTCATACATCTTCAGCTCCAGTTGGAACTACTTCTGCAAATGAGGTTTCTATCAGCACAACAATGACAAATTCAGCTGATACATCTGGTATGCCTTTAAATTCTAGCTTAGAGGCTCTACAACCAGATAAGAACACCTCAACTGTGGAAGACAACAATAGTGATAGTGACAGTGACCAAGGATTTCTTGATGCCACTAACCACACCATAGATGAGAACATCAATGATGTCACACACTGCTTGGATCAAGTTTTACTTGAAAAATGTGCTGATGTGGTGGGAGAAACATCTATGCCAGATCTAAATGTTTCAAATTTAGATCTTTCTCAACAACTTGCTGTGATTCCTCAGCTTAGGATCCACAAGTCTCATCCTCCACAAACATCATTGGAAATGTTGTCTCCGGGGTAAAGACAAGAGGACAAACCCATGAAGCAAATGTTTGTCTTCACTCTGTTTTTTATCCCAGATAGAGCCAAAGAAAGTTGAGGGGCTCTAAAGGATGGAAGTTGGGTTGAAGCTATGCAACAAGAGCTGCTTCAATTCAAAAGACAGAAAGTTTGGAACCTTTGTCCTCTTCTTCTGGGAAGACTACAATAGAACAAATGGGTATTAGGAACAAGAAGGATGATAGAGGCATTATCATCAAAAACAAAGCTAGACTGGTTGTTCAAGGATACACACAAGAAGAAGGGATTGACTACACTGATGTCTTTGCTCCAGTGGCAAGATTAGAAGTGTTAGGATATTCCTGGCATTTGCTGCATCCAAGAACTTCAAGGTCTTTCAACTTGATGTGAAATGTGCCTTCTTATATGGAGTGATAGATGAAGAGGTTTATGTCAAACAACCACCTGGTGTAGATCCTGATCATCCTGATTATGTCTGCAAGCTTGACAAAGCTCTCTATGGGCTGCATCAGGCACCCAGGAAGTGGTATGAGACACTATCTGAGTATCTCTGTAAACATGGATACAGGAGAGGTACTATAGATGGAACTCTCTTCATCAAAGGACAAGGAAAAGACATATGCTAGTTCAAGTATATGTGGATGACATCATCTTTGGTTCAACTAATCCAAAGCTCTGCAAAGACTTTGAGAAGCTGATGAAAGACAGATTTGAAATGAGTGCCATGGGGGAACTCAATTTCTTTCTGGGAATTCAAGTGAAGCAAGTGAAGATGGCATCTTCATAAGTCAGTCAAAGTATGTTCAAGACATACTCAAAAGGTTCAATATGACTGACTGTAAGATTGCTAAGACACCCATAGCCAGAAATCACTCCCTTGGTCCTGATCTTGAGGGGGAGTGTGTAGATGAACACTTATACAGGGCTATGATTGGGTCTTATGTATCTTACTGCTAGTAGGCCTGATATCATGTTTGCTACATGCATCTGTGCAAGATATCAAGCCAACCCTAAGATGTCTCATCTTATCACTGTCAAAAGGATTCTAAGATACCTCAAAGGTGCATCAACACTTGGTCTATGGTATCCCAGAATTCTGACTTTAATCTGTATGCTTATACAGATAGTGATTATGGTGGTTGCAATATGACTGCAAAGTCTACATCTGGGGGATGTCAATTTCTTGGTGGAAGGGTTGTCTCATGGCAATTCAAGAAATAATCCTATGTCTCTGCATCAACTGCTGAAGCTGAATACATTGCTGCCGCTAGCTGCTGTGCTCAGGTGCTTTGGATTCAGAATCAAATGCTAGACTATGGGTTAAATTTCAAGGAGACTCCAATCCACATAGACAACAATAGTGCTATCTCAATTACAGAGAACCTGTGCAGCACTCAAGGACAAAGCACATCAATATCAGGTATCATCTAATAAGAGATAATTATGAAAAGGGATTAATTAAACTAGTCAAGGTTCACAACAGTGAACAATATGCAGATTTGTTTACAAAGGCTTTTGATGAACAAAGATTTAAATATCTAATATCAGCTATTGGGATGATCAACCTTGAGTAAATTTTTTTAAAACTAATTCTTATTTCTTAAAACATGTGTGTTCTAAGTTGTAATCTATCATCTCATAAGCTCATGTTTTTTCCTGGATTAAAGACTTTCCTTAGATTAATTGATGATTTTATACTTCGGAAGTTATACATTTTAACTTCGGAAGAAAATCACACCTTCAAAATATTTAACTGTCTAAGAAATTTACCTTCTGAAGAAGAATTTCAATTTTATCTTCCGAAGCTTAAATAGTTATCTTAGACACTTACTTATTTTCAAGGACCTTTTCCTTCCGAAGCAATAATTAACTCTCAAAGCTTTGTTGATCTCTATACAAAGCACTCAAGTCTTAATTTTTCCTTTCGAAGCAAAATCATCAAATACTCTCAGGAAATTCTTCCGAAGTCATTTTAGCTTCGGAAGCTTTTTCATTAAAACTTCCGAAGATAATTTACCTTTGGAAGCTTGTTTATTTCCAAGAAAAATACTTTTTGAGCAAAAAGTAAACTACTTTTTCAGAGGTGGGACCGACATCCGGATTTCAAAGTTTATCCTCTTTCATTAAAATTTATCTGAAATCCCTCTCTCTCATATGAACCCAACGGTTTCCCCTCTTCTATCATCTGCTCTTCCTCCAAACCTAACCCAAAATTTTCTCTCTGAAATTCTTTCTTTCTTCTTCTTCTTCTTCGTTCTTAGCTACTCACAATGGCTAACCTGCTTCACAGAAATGATCCCAACTTTACCATGCAGCTACACAGACAACACAATCAAGTTGCTCTGTTATGCTCTGAGAAAGATCCTCATTTCTCAGAGGTTTGCCGTTTCTTGTCCTGTCCCACTACTTCACCTCCCTAACCATTGATCCTCCCCTCTATGAGGATCAGTTGCTTGAATTCTGGAAGACCTGCCAAGAGGTCATTATGGACGGGGAGAAGGCACTGTCTGCCACAGTGCAGGGGAGAACAATCTTCATCACTCCGGCCATCATCAACCGACATCTTCAGCTGGATGATGAAGAATGTGAGGTGTTCTTTCCAAAGGAAGCTGTAAATCATTCCTTTGAGTAGATGGGCTGCGAGGGAGATTTCTCTGTAAAGACCTTCAGGAAAGGGAAGGTCTCATCCAAATGGAGATTCCTGCTCCATGTGGTCATTCACAGCTTATCAAACAAGCATGGTGGATGGGACCAGATTCCTGAAGATCTCTCCTTCATAGTCCATGGAATGGTTCAAGGGGTCAAATTCAGGTACTCTCAATTTGTTTATACAAATTTGCTTGCTAATTTAGACTCCTTAGAGTACTACATGTTTCCTAGATATGTCCAGTACATTCTAACTGTGAACTGGGCTCACAGTTAAGGGAAACAGTAACACATCTATAAATTGGGACAGAGAAGCCCGGCATCTTTAAAACATTGAGAAAGTCCACGTTGGATTCTCTGGGGTAGAAACAGCCCTAGTCCCAAAAATGTTAGAGCTCATTGCTCAAGGTGACAACCTAGCAGCACAAGCTAGTGTTGAACCCACACCTGCTGCTTTTCAACCACCTACACAGCCTCAAATATCCATCACCTACCAAAGAAAATCCAAACGAACCCCTGCTCAGACTATTCAGTCTAAGGAGGCCCCCATATACTCACCAATACTGGAAGAAGTGGATACTGGAGCTCCCATTTCTCCTAAGGAGCAGACCACTCCCATCTTTTCTAGAATCAGTGCTGAGGTTCCTCATGCTCAGCCTGATGAGCTCATTAGCCTACTGCTTTAAGCCATCACTCTGAGTCTCAACACTCAAGTGATCAACCTTCAGGGGACAGTTACCATCCCCAGTCTATAGATCTCAACCAACCAATTCCCAACCTTGACTTCTACACTGATGAAGATCTAGGTTTCAGTGAGTATAATGAGTCTCTCTTCTTTTCCCCTACTCCAAGAGAGATGAATACTCCTGAGTCTCCTACATCTATCCCACATCAGTCACCTACAACTGAGGTGGATACTTCTGAACTTGTTTAGGATGTCCATATAGAAGAGGCTCTCACTTCTGCAAGTGATTACATCATTCAGACCTCAACCATGACAACTCAGCCTGCTGACATCTCAACTGAGACTGCCAGTAAGCAAAAGAAATCCCGTAGCCAAGAACTAAGAACTGGTCATGAGAGAAAAGACTCGGGTCCAATCTTCTCCACCCCTAGTGATTCTTCTGATGAAGATGAGGGGGATCTGAGACTAAAAGTGCAACAACTATCCAAAACATGCACCTATTTAGTGTCAAAGGTCAGTCACCTTGAATCTCAGGTGACTACCTTAAACAATAGGATCAATGATCAGCAACTTGAGATTTCATATCTTAAGGAAAAACTAGCTGGGAGACCCTTAAGGAGAGCTCAACAGGAACATAAGAACTTGTGGATGTGATTGATCTATCCTCCAGCTCACCTATGCAAGTGGGTGATGCTACCAAAAAGGGGGAGGAAGTCTTTACAGCCACAGAACCTGGGAGTTCCTTTGAGAGAATGGACATTGAGGAATCACCATCCTCACTTGCAACTGTGCATTCTCAGCAACCTCCTCTAGATCACATTGATGTGGACTACACAGACTCCTTCATACAGAGTCTATTTGAGGATGGGATACCAAGAGCCATGTCACCTTCATCATCCTTTAATCACATCATTGGATGGAGGTATGACAACAACTGGAAGGCTCTCATCATCATAAGAGTTCAAGGACAGCAAGAAGTTTTAATTTTCAGACCTTGAACTACTATGAAGGTCTAGATCTAGTCAACATGCCACTTGTCAACCCAAGCCAATCAAGACAAGCTGACAGAACAGCTAGAAGAATCCAAGACAGGATCATTGCAGAGTTCAGCCTAAGAAGGAGACTAGACAATCAGGCAATGTCATCGGTCAACTGGATGTTGAGGCAGACCCTAAGATTAACTTCATAGGGGAAACCTTGACTAAAGGCCCAGTGATAGAACCTGAGAGCCCTGTCTCATCATCTCAAACTGCTGCAGAGATCCATATTCCTTCTGAGACACCTGCTGGTGAAGGTGCTTCTCAACCTCTCTCTGGCCTGAGCTCAGATGCTGCAATGAGCAATGAAGACCAAAGCACTCTCCACCCTGAGTCACAAAGGTCTGTGAGTGACAAAGGGAAAAGAAAAATGACATCTGAGCATTTAGGAGGAGGAGAGAGAGAGGAAAAGGAGGCTAAGGGGAGAAGGTTCCTCTACTGAGTCTCCAAGACTCATGGAGTCTGCAATCAGGGCTGCCCCCAGACCAGACACTCAGAATGATGAGTTAAGGGCAGTCAGGATTAACTATCTGCAGACTAGGAACTATGACATAGATAATATCATTTCTCTCCCTTGGATGAATTGAATGAGCTGGTTGATCTGGAAAGGTCAAGAGAGAAGAAGGAGGCAGAAGATGCAGAACTCCTAGTATAGATCAAAGAAGAAAGAAAACGAAAAAGACTACAGAGGTATGCCTACCCTCTCACCAGTTCAAGAAAGCCCTGAACAAGAGGATGTGATTCAACAAGAACCTCAGGTAGATAAGGAAGAAGATAGAATCAAGATGATTAACTACCTGAGTGCCATAGGTCTCTATCAGGCAGATGCACTCCTTCCCTTACCTCATGACTATGTTGAGTTTGAGTATTTAAAACAACTTGAGCTTGAGCTAGTCAAGGAAAGAAAGACAACAAAGAGGAAGATGAGGGAAGAAGCTGCAAAGTTAAGAGCCATCATCCAAAAGAGCATGAAGAAGTCTGCTGATAGGCAGAGGATGATGAGCTTCTTGAAGCTGTATGGATTCTCTGGAAGGAGACTTGGACCCATGTCTCTATCCACTATGGATGAGCATATCAGGGTAATCAAGCAGAAGATCAAGAGTGGAGTGCTCACAGACTTACACTCCACTCCAAGTCAGGCCCCACCTGAAGTGGAGGTTAAGGTTGAACAAATAGACACAACACAACCCGGACCTCCTGCTAATGCTCAACAAGCTTCATCTTCTGATCCACAGCAGGGTAAACCTCCCTCTCCTTCTGAGCCTGAGAGAAAGGAAGTCCCAACTGAGAGAGACAGTAAAGATCAATCTGGTGCTGCAGGCCAGTCTTCTCAGTTAAAATTTGGAAAGAGAAAGAAGAGGATGGCTTCTAAACCAAAGTCTAAGAAGAAGAACAAGCCTGCATCCTCTTCTGAACCTCAGGATGAATCAGAACAACCTGAGGATGTGCAGCCAGAGGATGCTCAACCAACTCCAACTTTAGTAGCTCCTCTAGCATCATGAAGACCCATCTTGTCTTGGACATACACCACAAATCCAGAAAGATGGCATGTTATTAGAGATCAAGGCATTGAAGACATTTATACATGGCAAGATATGTTTCAGTTGCCTCTGCATGATATCTTTGACATGAGAAGACACTTTAACAGCCTGAAGGATCCTGATCAACTTATGAAGAAAGGAATGGTGATCATCCTAATGAGGACTGTAAAGATCTGAAGTTTTTTAAGTGTTTTGGTAGCATCAGCCTAGGGGGAGTTTGTAGAGATTAATGAAGAGGCTGATGCAACCTAAAAATCTTTAGTCTCTCCTGTATGCTACACAAGTGCATTGAAGTGGAATGCTTCGGAAGTTTCACATGTGCAACAGAAATACTCTAAGTGTGAAATCTTCCGAAGCCAAGACCAACATCTTCCGAAGCCAAAGATGAAGTCTTCCGAAGCCTCAGAGACAAAGTCTTCCAAAGCTTCAAGTTCATGAAGACAGATTTCTTCCGAAGACTTTTACCATATGCTTTATCTGATGTACTATTCCATAAAGCTGGACATTTTTCTGCTGCAACTCTGCAAGTCACCAACTAACATGGTTGGTGATAAGGTCCATGCTTTTGGTAACTGTGCATTGAGGTCTTGAGTCTGTATTCTTTCTACTTTATGTACTTTATCCTTTTTGTAATAGAAAAGGATGTGAGCTATGGCATGTCATAGTCACAAGTCAAAAGGCAATCTGCCTTTTGACTCTACAATTGATTTTGTTTGTGTCTAGTCAATTGTATACAGCTGGCTTTCAAAGTATAGCCAGCTGTAGGATGTAGTATAAGTATCTCATGTTCTTGTAACTTTTATTTATGCTTTGTAACACTTGTAATAGAATATAGAGGAAGCAATATACTGCATTCTTGAAAATCATATACTTGTGTTCTTTGTGTTCTGTCTCTTTCATTACTTGTTCTTAGTGTCTTATCTTGGTTAATCCAGTTTACTGCTTAATTAAAGCTTGGTTAATCTCCTCTTTGTGTTGTTGTGTTGTAACTCACACCCTTCAACGATCCTGTAGTAATCAATGCATAAACTCTTTTCTCTGCATTATACTTAACTTTCTGAGCATCAGTCATCCCTCCCAAAGTAAGCTTTACCCCATCTGCTCCCACCGACATACTATACCCAATCTCGATAGCTTCCCACAAATTTGGATCCACTCCATTAAGGTAGATCTCAAAATGTTGTTTCTAGTGGGGAAACTCATCTAACGTTAAGAGTTTTGGTGGTTTATTATGATTCCCCACTTCACTCTCAAGCAACAGTAGGTTCTGGATCCTTGAGTCCTTGTCGACATTAAACGCTGACATTTGATCTTCCATCACGATTAACTTTTATGTGTACTAAACAAACTATCAAACTGGTGCGTGGGGTGATACGAATGGGCTATCCTTGCGAATGAACTATGCGATTGCTTCAATCGTGCGGCTGAACTAAGCGATTGGTTCAGTCATGCGAATGAAGCTGATGCGTATGAACACTGCGAATGGATGGTTCAGTCGTACGAATGGAGATGCGACTCAGTCCAATCGTGCGTCTGGTGTATGCGAATGAAGTCCAGTCGTACGAATGGCTCATTCGTGTGACTGAAGCTGCTGTTTTGCGAAAATTTCTAGGTTAAACGTGTTTTAGCCGTAAAAATTCGAAATTTCGCAAACCCTAATCGCCTAAGGCCGTAGAAACCGAAACTTGATGAGCAGGGAACGTCCAAGACAACTTTTGACACAAAAGATTGTGTTTTTTTAGTGTAAAAACACAAACTTTTTATCAATCTTGATTGAATCACACGTAATCAAGAGCCAGGGCTCTGATACCACTTGTTAGGACCTGGTATTTGAACGAAATACCGAATGATTTGTACTAGAAGCTCTGCATCTTTTGCCTCCTTCTTCTCCCTTGACCTTTCTAGGTCAACCAATTCATTTTAACTCCTCCAAGGGGAGAGAGATGACATTGTCTATGTCACAGTTCCTTGTCTGCAGATAGTTTATCCTAGTTGCCCTTAACTCATCATTATGAGTATCTGGTCTGGGGGCAGCCCTAATTGCAGTCTCCATGAGTCTAGCAGACCCAGAAGAGGAACCTTCTCCCCTCAGCTTCCTTTTCCTCTCTCTCTTCTCCTCCTCAATCTTCTCAGATGTCATCTTTCTTTTCCTTTTGTCACTCACAGACCTTTGTGACTCAGGGTGGAGAGAGCTTTGTCATTCATTGCTTGATGCGGCTTCTGAGATCTGGCTAGAGAGAGGTTGAGAAGCACCTTCACCAGAAAGTGTCTCAAAAAGGGCATTTATTTTTACAACAGTTGTTGGTGATAAGACTGGGCTCTCAGGTTCTGTCATTGGGCCTTCAGTCAAGTTTCCCCTATGAAGCTAATCTTAGGGTCTGCCTGAACATCCAGTTGACCAATGACATTGCCTGATTCCCACAGTCTTCTTCTTAGGCTGAACTCTGTAGTGATCCTATCTTGGATTCTTCGTGCCAACTTGCCAGCTTGTCTTGATTGGCTTGGATTGACAAGTGGCATGTTGATAAATCCAAACTGTCATAATAGTTCAGGGTCTAAAAATTAAAGATCTTTTGTTATCCTTGACTTTTCATGATGATTAGGGCTCTTCTGTTGCTGTCATACCTCCACCCAATGATGTGATTGGAAGATGGTGGAGATGACATAGCCCTTGGTATCCCATCCTCAAACAGACTCTATATGAAGGAGTCTGTGTAGTCCACATCAATGTGAATATGAGGAGTTGATGAGTAGGCACAATTGCAAGTGAGGATGGTGAGTCCACAATGTCCATACTCCCTAAAGAACTCCCAGGTTCTGTAGCTGTAATGACTTTCTCCCCCTTCTTGGTAGCATCACCCATTTTCATAGGTGAGCCAGGAGTTAGGTCAATTACATCCATAGGTTTTTGTGTTGTTTTTTGAGCTCTTCTTAAAGGTCTCCCAACTAGTTTTTCCTTAAGATATGAAATCTCAAGTTGCTGATCATTGACCCTGTTATGCAATGTAGTCACTTGAGATTCAAGGTGCTTAACTTTGGAGACTAAATAGGTGCATGTTTTGGACAGTTTGTACACCTTTAGTCTTAAATTCCCCTCATCTTTATCAGAAGAATCATTAGGGGATGAGATGATTGGACCAAATTCCTCAGTCTCACCACCAGCTTCAGCTTCTTGGCTGCTGGATTTCCTCTGCTCACTGGAAGTCTCAGTTGAGATGACAGTGGGCAGAGTTGCCATGGTTGAGGTCTTAATGATGTAATCACTTTTAAAAGTGAGAGCCTCTTCCATATGGACATCCTGAACAGGTTTAGAAGTGTCCACCTCAGTTATAGGTGACTGATGTGGGCTAGAAGTAGGAGCCTCAGGAGCACTCATCACTCTTTGAGTAGGGGAAAAGAAGAGAGAATCATGGTACTCACTGAAACCTAAATCTTCATCAGTATAGAAGTCAAGGTTGGGGATTGGTTGGTTGAGATCCAAAGGCTACGGATGGTAAGTTTCCCCTGAAGGTTGATCACTTGAGTGTTGAGACTCAGAGTGATGGCTTAAGGCAATTTGGCTTATGAGCTCATCAGGCTGAGCATGAGGAATCTTAGCACTCATCCTTGAAGAGATGGGAGTGGTTTGCTCCTCAGGATAAGTGGGAGCCCAAGTTTCCCCTTCCTCCTGTATGGGTGAGTGTATGGGGGCCTCCACAGACTGAATAGTCTAAGCAGGGGTTCATTTGGATTTTATTTGGTAGGTGATGGTGATTTGTGCTGTGTAGGTGGTTAGGATGTAGCAGGTGTGGGTTCAACACTAGCTAGTGTTGCTAGGTTGTCACCTTGAGCAATGAGCTCTAACATTTTTAGAACTAGGGCTGTTTCTACCCCAGAAAAGCCAACAGTGGGCTTTCTCTGTATTTTAAAGATGTCGGGCTTCATTTGTCCCAGTTTAAGAATGTTACCTGTTTTCCTTAACTGTGAGCCCAGTTCACAGTTAAGAATGTACTGGACATATCTAGGAAACATGTAATATTCTAAGGAGTCTAAGTTAGCAAGTAAATTAGTATAAACAAATTGAGAATACCTGAACTTGACTCCCTGAATCATTCCATGGATAATGAAGGAGAGATCCTTAGGAATCTTGTCCCATCCACCATGCTTTTTGATAAGTTGTGGATGACCACATGGAGCAGGAATCTCCACTGGGATGAGACCTTCCCTTTCCTAAAGGTCTTTATAGAGAAGTCTCCCTCATACCCCATCTGCTCAAAGGAATGGTTAACATCTTCCTTTGGGAAGAACACCTCACCTTCTTCATCATCCAGCTGAAGATGCATGTTGATGATGGCCGGAGTGATGAAGACTGTTCTCCCCTGCACTGTGGCAGACAGTGCCTTCTCCCCATCCATTACAACCTCTTGGAAGGTCTTCCAGAATTCAAGCAGATGATCCTCATAAAGTGGAGGATCAATGGTTAGGGAGGTGAAGTAGTTAGACAAAGCTAAGAAGCGACAAACCTCTGAGAAATGAGGATCTTTCTCAGAGCTTAACAGAGCAACCTGATTATGTTGTCTATGGAGCTGCATGGTAAAGTTCGAATCATTTCTGTGAGCAGGGTTGGCCATTGTGAGGTAGCTTAAGGATGAAGAAAAACAGAAGAAAGAATTTTCAAAGAGAAATTTAGGGTTTTAGGTTTGGAGGAAGAAGCAGATGATAGAAAGAGGGGGAAACCGTTGGGTTTATATGTGAAAATGATTTCAGACAAAGTTTAATGAAAGAGGATAAACTTCAAAATCCGGATGTCGGTCCCACCTCTGAAAAGTAGTTTACTTTTGCTCAAAAAGTAGTTTTCTTGGAAGTCAAAAAGCTTCCGAAGGTAAATTATCTTCGGAAGTTTTAATAAAAAAGCTTCCGAAGCTAAAATGACTTCAGAAGAATTTCCAGAGAGTTTTGAAAAATTTGCTTCGGAAGAGAAATTAAAACTTGAATTCTTTGTACACAAAAGAACAAAGCTTCCGAGAGTTAATTTTGCTTCGGAATGAAAAGGTCTTTGAAAACATATAAGTGCCAAAGAAAATTTAAGCTTCGGAAGATATTTTAGAAATTTCTTCCGATGGTAAAATACTTGGGCAATTATTGTTTTAAAAGCATAAATTTCTTCCGAAGTTAAAAGCATAACTTCCGAATGATCAAAATTTTCATAAATCTAAGGAAAGTCTTCAAAAAGATTTTTATCCTAAGAAAACAAGAGCTTATGAAAGTGATGAATAGACAACTTAGGACACACATATTTTAAGAAATAATAAGAATTAGTTTTAAGAAAAACCTACTCAAAGTTGATCATCCCAATAGCTTATACAAGATATTTAATCTCTATTCATCAAAAGCCTTTGTAAATAGATCAGCATATTGTTCATTTGTGTGAACTTTGACTAGTTTAATTAACCCTTTTTTCATAATTATCTCTTATTAAATGATACCTGATGTTGATGTGTTTGGTCCTTGAGTGATGCACAGGGTTCTCTATGATTGAGATAGTACTATTGTTGTCTATGTGAATGGGAGTCTCCTTGAAGTTGAACTCATAGTCCAACATCTGATTCTGAATCCAAAGCACTTGAGCATAGCAGCTTGCAGCAATAGTGTATTCAGCTTCAGCAGTTGATGCAGAGACACAGTATTGTTTTTGCATTACCATGAGACAACCCTTCCACCAAGAAACTAACATCCCCCAAATGTAGACTTTGCAGTCATGTTGCAACCACCATAACACTATCTGTATATGGATATAGATTGAAGTCAGGATTCATGGGATACCATAAACCAAGTGTTGAAGCACCCTTAAGGTATCTTAAAATCCTTTTGACAGTGATAAGATAAGACATCTTAGGGTTAGCTTGATATCTTGCACAGATGCAAGTGGCAAATATGATATCAGGCCTGCTAGCAGTAAGATACATAAGAGACCCAATCATAGCCCTGTATAAGTGCTCATCTACACACTCCCCTTCAAGATCAGGTCCAAGGGAGTGGTTTCTAGCTATGAGTGTCTTAGCAATCTTACAATAAGTCATGTTGAACCTCTTGAGTATGTCTTGAACATACTTTGAATGACTAATGAAGATGCCATCTTCAACTTGCTTCACTTGAATTCCCAGAAAGAAATTGAGTTCCCTCATGGCACTCATTTCAAATCTGTCCTTCATCAGCTTCTCAAAGTCTTTGTAGAGCTTTGGATTAGTTGAACCAAAGATGATGTCATCCATATATACTTGAACTAGCAATATGTCAATTCCTTGTCCTTTGATGAAGAGAGTTCCATCTATAGTACCTCTCCTGTATTCATGTTTGCAAAGATACTCAGATAGTGTCTCATACCACTTCCTGGGTGCCTGATGCAGCCCATAAAGAGCTTTTTCAAGCTTGCAGACATAATCAGGATGATCAGGATCTACAAAACCAGGTGGCTGTTTGACATACACCTCCTCATCAATCACTCCATAAAGAAGAGCACACTTCACATCAAGTTGAAAGACCTTGAAGTTCTTGGATGCAGCAAATGCCAGGAATATCCTAACAACTTCCAGTCTTGCTACAGGAGCAAAGACATTTATATAGTCAACTCCTTCTTCTTGTGTATATCCTTGAACAACTAGTCTAACTTTGTTCTTGATCATAATGCCTCTATCATCCTTTTTGTTCCTAAACACCCATTTGGTTCCAATGGTAGTCTTCCTATGAGGAAGAGGACAAGGTCCCAAACTTTCTGCCTTTTGAATTGAAGCAGCTCCTCTTACATAACTTCAACCCAACTTCCATCCTTCAGAGCCTCATCAACTTTCTTTGGCTCTATCTTGGATAAGAAAAGAGAGTGGAGACAAAATTTGCTTCAATGGTTTGTCCACTTGTTCATACCCCTCTGACAACATCTCCAGTGATGTTTGTGGTGGGGTGGGACTTGTGGATCCTTAGCTGAGGGATCACAGCAAGTTGTTGAGAAAGATCTAAATTAGAGAAATTTAGATCTGGCATAGATTTTTCACCCACCACATCAGCACACTTATAAAATGAGACTTGATCCAAGGAGTGTGTGACATCATTGATGTTATCATCTATGGAGTGGTTATCAGCATCAAGAAAGTCTTGATCATATTCACCACTACCATCATTGTCTTCTGCAATTGAAGCATCCTTATCTGGTTGTGGAGCCTCTGAGCTGGAATTTGAAGGCATACCAGATGTATCAGCTGATTTTGTCATTGTGGTGCTAATAGAAACCTCATTTGCAGAAATAGTTCCAACTGGAGCTGAAGATGTATTACTTGAAGGTCTTCTCAGCTCAATTCTTGGATCAGTATCACCTGTATTTTTAACTTTTCTATAGATTCTGAAACAGTCTCACAAGATTTGTTAAAACAATTGGCAACTAAATCAAGATAAAAGAGCCAATCAGGACCAGAACCAGCCACACATGGTGTGTGTTCATTAAAAGTCATATTGGCTGACTCCTCAAAAATTCTAGTTCTGAGATTGTATACTCTGTACGTCTTAGCTTGGGAAGAGTATCCAATGAAGTGTCCATCATCTTATTTCTCAGCAAATCTGGCAATTTGATCCTTGGTATTCAATATGGTGCAAGGACAACCAAATGACATGAGAAAACCAATGAAAGGTTTCCTCTTGTGCCAAAGTTCATAAGCAATCTTGCCATGAGTCTTAACTACTAAAACTTTGTTCTGCACATAGCAGGCAGTGTTGACAACCTCTGCCTAGAAGGTGATGGGCAGCTTAGAGTCAAACAACATGGTTCTTGTAGCTTCAATCAGTGTCATGTTTCTCCTCTCAGCAACACCATTCTGCTGAGGAGTCCTGGGAGCACTATATTGTCTTGTAATACCCTTTTCATCACAGAATGCATCAAGAATTTGGTTCTTGAATTCGGTTCCCTGATCACATCTTATGATTTTGACCTTGTGATCAAATTGATTCTCAATCTTCAAGATGAAACTCTTCAGAATCTTAAGAGTCTCATCCTTAGTTCTAAGGAAGAAGACCCAAGTGAATCTTGTAAAGTCATCTGTGATCACTAAACAGTAAAAGGTCCTTCCTAGACTTATTACACTAGTAGGGCCAAAGAGATCCATATGTAACAAGTGTAGGGGTGTAGTGATGGAGTTCATTTCCTTAGGCTTGTGAGATACCTTATGTTGCTTCCCTTTTAGGCATGCAACACAATGGTCATCACTTGTAAACTCTTTTTTTGGCATTCCAGTTACCAAATCATTCTTAATAAGTTTATTCATGTTTTTAAAGTTTACATGTCACATTCTTTTATGCCATAGGAAAGACTCATCACTATTGGCTTTAAACAGAAAGCATGAAACTTCTCCAGAGGGAGATGTTTCTTGCAAATCCATCTTGTACATGTTCCCTTTCCTGGGGGCTCTAAGCAGAATATGCCCATGAGGAATGACCACCCCGAGCTTGAGAAGAATGCAATCATGCTTAGTAAAGAGCATGTTATGACTCTGATCACAAAATTGGGATACACTCAGAAGATTGTACCCAAGCTCCTTGACAAAGTTTACATTTTCAATGCTGAGCTTACTATTTGTGACATTGCCCCTTCCTGAAATGTAACCACCTTCATCTCCTCCAAAGGCAACTAGCCTTCCATCAATCCTTTCAAAGTTCTCGAGTAGTGACCTATTGCATGTCATGTGCCTGAAATAGCTACTGTCAATGATCCAGACATTTTTGTTTGTCTTCAGTTGTCCCTGCACAAAGAGAATGATTAGTTACATTTGAAAACCCAAGCCTTACTTGTCTTGGGCTCATTAAGAGAAACAGAAGGTAATGCAACAGTAATAGATCCTATGGTTATGCTAGGAGGATCTTGAGTTGTTGTTGATGGAGAATTCTCAATCACTTGGTCTTTCTTAGACTTCCACACCACCTTTGGAGTCTTGGACTTGACCTTCAATACTTCGGAAGCTTTTCATACTTCGGAAATTTTGATGACTGTGCCTTCGGAAAATCCTGTAGGCACTGCAGCAGACTTCAGTGCTTTGAAAGTATTCCTTCCTTCCGAGACCAACTTTTCTTCTGAAGAAAATTTCTACTTGCCTTCTTCTTAGATTCGGAGCTTCCGAAGGAAACAAATTTTCCTTCCGAAGCTTATATCTTCTTGGAACTCTTGGAAGTCTTTGTCTTGGCCATGTGAAGAGTACCTTTAGGATTGTGTGGACAATCCTTAGCAAGATTAGCAGTACTTTCACACATGACACACTCCATTTTCTTCTTCCCAAGAGCCTTCTGCTAGGAACAAGATTGGCTTTGGTCATATCCCTTCTCCATCTTCATCTTTGCAGATGTTGAGACAGTCCTTTTGGGCTAGGAACTGTTCTTGGAGTTTGATGGTCTAGGCTGTGCAGCAGTGGTACACAATAGATCAGTCTTCTTCTTGGTACTGAGATGATTTAAACAAGAACCAGAACTCTTAGCAGAAGAGTTTAGGTTGATGTCTTCAGTCTTTACTACTTCAAACCCTGCAGAGATAAACACTTGTTTCTGCTTGGAGTCAAAAGTAGCCTTGATCTCTTAAGCCTTCCTTGCTTTCCTTTTGCTCTTTTTGATCAAGTTCTTCCTCATTGACTTGGTCATCACAGTCTTGTTCTTCTCCTCAGAAGGATAGTGGCCCTTCTTAGAATCCTCCTCTTCACTCTTCTCAGAGGAAATCTTCATTATCACTTCTTCATCCTCTTCACTCAAAGGATCTATGAGAGGAAGCTCATCTTCACAAGTTCCACACCTAGGAGATCTTACAGACAAGATTGTGTGTGGAGGAGCTATCTCACTTGATCCTAGTCCCTGCTTGTTTTGATAGCACACTTTGTTGTGCAGGGATGAGGAGACCTTCAAGAACACATTTGTCCGCCCTAGCTTTGCTGATCACAAGCTCAGCTTGGCACTTAATTAACTTGGTTATGAGATCCTTGATTTGAGTCCTAAATTTGTATGCTCATGTTTTAGAACTAAAATTGTTTTCTCTAAGTCCTCTATCTTCAGTTTATAATCATTTTCAGACTTTCTAAAATCAGCTTTTAAAATATTTATGAACTCAAGATCAGATCTCATCTCCAAGTTATAGGACATGTGTCTATTTACTTTAGCAATGCATTCAGGGGTATAGAGATGTTCCAATACCTTGGCTTCATCATGATCTGCCATCAGTGCTTGGTTTGGAGAAGCATCTTCCACCTGAAAGCTCCAGTCAAAGCTTCCTTCTTCAATAGCAACAGCAGCCTGCTGCTTTGGCTTCTTATTCTGGGGAGCTTTGTCAGTGTAGTTGGGTTTGGACTGTGTTTGGCCACCATTTGTTCTAGGTGCCTTACACTCCCTGGCAAAATGGCCCATCAAGTTACAGTTGTAACACTTGACTTTTCCTTTGTCCAGGCCAAACTTTCCACTGGTTTCATTGCTTGGAAACTTCCCTGTAGTCCACTTGTAGAACTTCTTGGCTCTGTGAGTGAGAAGAGCCATCTTCTGGACTATCTCCATGTAATCTAGATCATCTGGATGGATACAATCCAAGTCTTCAAGGGTGAACAGAAAGCTGCCACAACTTTCATGAGAAGACACAAATGCTTGAGAAGAACTTGTCTCTTGGAATGGGCTTCCTTGGGTGTAGTTCTCCCTTGGTGTCTCTGGGAAGGTGATGAAAGGACCCATTAGTGAGTTGTCAGGGTAGCATATGAGATGATGTTGGGGTTTTATGCTATCCCATTCAACCACATACAGGGCTGAACCCATTTGATTGTTGGAGTTGCTAGATGAACCTTGCATGTTCATCCCCATCTGGTAGCCACTAAGAGTCCCATATAACTCTATCTGAGTAAGAGTTTTTAGATTCTCAGTCCTCTTGATCACCACATAGTAGTATGTCCACTACCTAGGAATTGAGGACATGAACTTCCTTACAATGTCCCTGTTCTCAAGAAGAACTCCTCCATCCACAAGGGTATCCACAATCTCAACATACCTGAAGTATTGCTGAGTCATGGTTTCACCTGTTTTGAAGGTGAAGTTTTCAAACTGCTGCTTTAGGAAATCCTTCTTGTTCTTCTTGGCTTAAGAGGAACCCTCATATATCAGTTTCAGTGCATCCCATAGCTGCTTGGCTGTTTTGCACTTCTTGAAACCTCTGTATACAGAGTTTGGAAGAGCAGTCTGAAGGGCTGTCATGGCTTTTCTATCAATCTTTACTCTCTTCCCTTCTTCATCAGAGTAGTTTGCCACAGCCTTGGGGATCGTACCAGCACCGGTAGCAGAGGGGGCGCTAGGTATGTAAGGTCCATTCTCAACAGAATCCCATATTCTTGAGTCTAAAGACCTGATGAAACCTTCCATTCTCATGCACCAGGTATCAAAGTCATCAAGAGTGATCAGTGGGACTTGTTCATGGTTCCAGTTTCCATATCAGTCTTGGAAATGACAGCTATTTGAAAAGTTTAGTATTTGTGTGTGTGAGGGATCTTAAAATGGTGAGATCTTATATCAAGAGCCTAGAATGCTCTGATACCAAATGCAGGACCGGCGAAGGGGTTCACTTACAACACAACAACACAAAGAGGAGATTAACCAAAACTTAATCAAACAGTAAACTGGATTAACCACAAGAAGACACTAAGAACACAAGTAATGTAAGAGACAGAACACAAGAGCACAAGTATATGGTTTTCAAGAATGCAGTATATTGTTTTCTCTATGTTCTATTACAAGTGTTATAAAGCATATTGAAAAGATACAAGAACATGAGATACTTATACTACATCCTACAGCAGGCCATACTATGAAAGCCAGCTGGATACAATTGACTAGACTCAAAACAAAATCAATTGTAAAGTCAAAAAGGCAGATTGCCTTTTTGACTTTGTGACTATGACATGTCATAGCTCACATCCTTATCTATTACAAAAAGGATAAGTACATGAAGTAGAAAGTTACACACTCAAGACCTTAATGTACAGTTACCAAAAGCATGGACCTTTTCACCAACTCATGTAAGTTGGTGACTTTACAGAAATACAACAGAAAGGTGTCCAACTTTATGGAATAGTACATCAGATAAAGCATGTTACTAAAAGTCTTCGGAAGAAATCTGTCTTCAAAAGTTGAGGCTTCAGAAGACTTCATCTTTGGCTTCGGAAGATATTGGCCTTGGCTTCGGAAGACTTCACACTTAGAATATTTTTGTTGCATGTGTGAAATTTCTGAAGCATTCTTCTTTAGTACTTGTGCAACATGCATGCAGCAAGACTTTGGTTGCTTCAGCCTCTATGCATATTCTCTACAAACTCCCCCTAGGTTGATGCTACCAAAACTCTTAAAGACTTCAGATATCAATAGTCCTCAAAAGGATGATAACAAGCCCTTTCTTCATGAGATGATCCGGATCCTTTAGACTGTCAAAATGTCTTCTCATGTCAAAGAGATCATGCAGAGGCAACTAAAACATGTCTTGCCAAGTGTAGACATTTCCAATGTCATGATCTCTGATGACATGCCACATTTCTGGATTTGTAGTGTATGTCCAGGACAGGATGGGTCTTTCTGATGCAAGAAGAGCTATTGGAATGGGAGATGATGGAGCATCCTCTGGATGTACATCCTCAAGATGTTCTGACTCATCCTGAGGTTTAGAACAGGATGCAGTCTCCTTCTTCTTCTTTGGCTTTGGTTTAGAAGCCATCCTTTTCTTTCTCTTTGCAACTCTTAACTGAGAAGACTGGTCTGCAATGTCGGATTGATCTTCATTGTCTTTCTCAGTTGGGTCTTCAACTCTCATAGGTTCAGATTGAGAATGAGCCTGACCCTGCTGTGGATAAGAAGATGAAGCTTGCTGAGATTCAGCAGGAGGTCCAGGTTGTGATATCTCTGGATGTTCAACCTTAACCTCCACTTCATGTGGGGCTTGACTTGGAGGGGAATGTAAGTCAACCAGCTCTCCACTTTTGATCTTCTGCTTGATCACCCTGATATGCTCATCCATAGTGGATAGAGACATGGGGCCAAGTCTCCTTTTGGAGAATCCATACAGCTTCAAGAAGCTCATCATCCTCTACCTGTCAGTAGATTTCTTCATGCTTTTGTGGATGATGGCTCTTGACTTAGCAGCTTCTTCCCTCAACTTTCTTTTGGTTGTCTTTCTTTCCTTGACTATCTCAAGATCAAGTTGTTTGAGATACTCAAACTCAACATAGTCATAAGACAAGGGAAGAAGTGCTTCTGCCTAATAGAGTCATGTGGCACTCAGGTAGTTGATCATCTTGATCCTTTCTTCTTCTTTATCTACCTGAGGTTCTTGTTGAACCACATCCTTATATGCAGGGCTTTCTTGAACTGGGGAGAGGGTAGGCACATGGTTGTACAATCTTTTCTTTCTTCTGTCTTCTTTGATTTGTACTAGAAGCTCTGTATCTTTTGCCTCCTTCTTCTCCCTTGACCTTTCCAGGTCAACCAATTCATTTAACTCCTTCAAGGAGAGAGAGATGACATTGTTTATGTCATAGTTCCTTGTCTGCAGATAGTTTATCCTAGCTGCCCTAACTCATCATTCTGAGTATCCGGTATGGGGGCAGCCCTAATTGCAGTCTCCATGAGTCTAGCAGACCCAGAAGAGGAACCTTCTCCCCTCAGCTTCCTTTTCCTCTCTCTCTTCTCCTCCTCAATATCCTCAGATTTCATCTTTTTTTCCCTTTGTCACTCACAGACCTTTGTGACTCAGGGTGGAAAGAGCTTTGGCATTCATTGCTTGATGCAGCTTCTGAGCTCTGGCCAGAGAGAGGTTAAGAAGCACCTTCACCAGTAGGTGCCTCAAAAAGGGCATTGATCTCTGCAGCAGTTGTTGGTGATAAGAATGGGCTCTCAGGTTCTGTCACTGGGCCTTCAATCAAGGTTTCCCCTATGAAGCTAATCTTAGGGTCTGCCTCAACATCTAGTTGACTAATGACATTGCCTGATTCCTACAGTCTTCTTCTTAGGCTGAACTCTGCAGTGATCCTGTCTTGGATTCTTTTTTCCAACTTCTCTTGATTGGCTTGGATTGACAAGTGGCATGTTGACTAAATCCAAACTGTCATAATAGTTTAGGGTCTGAAAATTAAAGATCTTTTGTTGTCCTTGAACTTTCATGATGATTAGGGCTCTTCAGTTGCTGTCATACCTCCACCCAATGATGTGATTGGAAGATGGTGGAGATGACATAGCCCTTGGTATCCCATCCTCAAACAAACTCTGTATGAAGGAGTCTGTGTATTCTACATCAATGTGAATTTGAGGAGGTTGTTGAGTAGGCATAATTGCAAGTGAGGATTGTGAGTCCTCAATGTCCATACTCCCTAAAGAACTCCCAGGTTCTATAGCTATAATGACTTTCTCCCCCTTTTTGGTAGTATCACCTATTTGAATAGGTGAGCCAGGAGTTAGGTCAATCACATCCATAGGTTCTTGTGTTCCTGGTTGAGCTTTTCTTAAAGGTCTCCCAACGAGTTTTTCCTTAAGATATGAAATCTCAAGTTGCTGATCATTGACCCTGTTATGCAAGGTAGTCACTTGAGATCCTTCTTGTTCTCCTTGGCTTTAGAGGAACCCTCATACATCAATTTCAGTGCATCCCACAACTGCTTGGCTGTTTTGCACTTTTTGAAACCTCTATATACAGAGTTTGGAAGAGCAGTCTAAAGGGCTGTCATGGCTTTTCTATCAATCTCTACTCTCTTCCTGTCTTCATCAGAGTAGTTTGCCATAACCTTGGGGATCATACCAGCACCTATAGGAGAGGGGGTGCTAGGTATGTAAGGTCCATTCTCAACAAACTCCCACATTCTTGAGTCTAAATACTTGATGAAACCTTCCATTCTCAGGCACTAGGTATCAAAGTCATCAAGAGTGATCAGTGGGACTTGTTCATGGTTCCAGTTTCCATATCAGTCTTGGAAATGGCTGCTATTTGAAAAGTTTAGTATTTGTGTGTGTGAGGGATCTTAAGATGGTGAGATCTTATATCAAGAGCTTAGAATGTTCTGATACCAAATGTAGGACCGGTGAAGGGGTTCACTTACAACACAACAACACCAAGAGGAGATTAACTAAAAAACTTAATCAAACAGTAAACTGGATTAACCACAAGAAGACACTAAGAACACAAGTAATGTAAGAGACAGAACACAAGAGCACAAGTATATGGTTTTCAAGAATGCGGTATATTTTTTCTCTATGTTCTATTACAAGTGTTACAAAGCATATTGAAAAGATACAAGAACATGAGATACTTATACTACATCCTACAGCCGGCCATACTATGAAAGTCAACCGGATACAATTGACTAGACTCAAAACAAAATCAATTGTAGAGTCAAAAAGGCAGATTGCCTTTTTGACTTTGTGACTATGACATACCATAGCTCACATCCTTATCTATTACAAAAAGGATAAAGTACATGAAGTAGAAAGTTACGGACTCAAGACTACAATGTACAGTTACCAAAAGCATGGACCTTTTCACCAACTCATGTAAGTTGGTGACTTTACAGAAATGCAACGAAAAGATGTCCAGCTTTATGGAATAGTACATCAGATAAAGCACGTTACTAAAAGTCTTCGGAAGAAGTCTGTCTTCAAGATTTGAGGCTTCGGAAGACTTCATCTTTGGCTTTGGAAGATATTGGTCTTGGCTTCGAAAGACTTCACACTTAGAATATTTCTGTTGCATGTGTGAAACTTCCGAAGCATTCTTCTTCAGTACTTGTGCATCATGCATGCCGAAAGACTTTGGTTGCTTCAGCCTCTACGCATATTCTTTACAAAGCATATCATCAGCACCAGATTAGGAGTCTTAGATGCACGATAGCCATCATCATCAAGCAAACGATGGAAAAAATAGGGCTCATTACCACGCACACCACCAAAGGTAGTCAACCGGCAACCAATGGAGTTATAAATTATAATCGATAGATCTAAGCCAGTACAAATATGCATCACTGTCCATAGCAAGACAACCGACGGTCGCGGCGTTGCAAGAATACCGAAACCTCTCTGTACAAAAGCACATGATTAAAAACCAGATTAGGGCTCTCAGAGTTGCCAGGTATCATATTCATCGAGCAAAATAGGAAAAGAACAGGATGTCATGGTCAGTTAGACGCCACCAAAGGCGGTTGATAAACCACCGACGGCATTCAAATCGACATATATAAGTCGTTTCGAACATGCACCACCTTCCATGGGGGCGATGATACATGGGTCCCAATGTATCATAATTATAATTTATTATTATTTTATTGTAATTATTATTAATATATAATAATAATAATTATTATCATAATTATAAGAATAATAATAATTATACTATAATAATAATACAAATAATAATAGTAGCAGCAGCAGCAGCAATAGCAGCAGCAGTAGCAATAGCAGTAGCAGTAGCTTTAGCAGTAGCAGTAACAGTAGTTGTAGCAGTAGCAGTAGTAGTAGCAGTAGTAGTAGCAGAGTCGATGAAAATCTTAATGGATTTAGTGGAGTGGATGAAAATGACAACATTTAGTAACTACATTGCTGAACTAACAAAAAAAAGTTTTTGGATTGAAATGGAAAATTCAATAAAACGTATTGTTGGATTCTATATGCCCAAGACGCGTAGAATATTGATGTGGTTAGTACGTTATGATCCAAGTCGGGTTATACCTAATAACAAGCTTTGTAAACACAAACAATTATTCAATTGATGATATGATCATGCAATTAATAATCACACCAAATTTAAAAAATAGGTTTTCTAAATATTGTATTTGTGGTTGAACAAATTATAAGGATATTTTATTTATGAATTTTATTATTTGTATTGTTATTTAAATAGGTTTAAGTAACATTAAATAATAAAATGAAAGGGTCATTTAAATTAAAAGGGCTTTAATTTAAATAATATACATGACCCTTTTAATGTGTGTTTTTTTTAAGTTTTGGGTGGGAAAACACCTTCTAGATGGCTGATTTTCAGCCTCACTATGGTCTAATGGGATCATTTTCTTTTGTCTTGAAAACACACATGTGAAGGAGTGTGCATGTGACCCTTTTCACACACATCATTTCACATAAAAACTTTCTCTCTCTCTCCAAAACTCTCTCTCGGCCAGCAGCATCAACAATAGAGGGTTTTGGATTGATCTTGGTGTTCTTCTCCCTAGCAAGAAGGTGTTTGCTATAGTTCTTTGGATATACAAGCTTGAGAGGACCTTCTTTTGGTGCCTTGGTCGTTTTCTTGGTCCATATCATCCTCCATATCCGCCCTTTTTGCTGTTGGAAGGTAGTTCATGGCAGCTTCTTTATGGTTGTCCATATTGTATGTTTATATGTTTCTATAGATAGTTATATTCACATATAAAGATCCTTTGTTCCTGGGTTTGTTTGTAGCTTTATAATATCAAAATAGAACTCGATTTTTCAGTTCATAAATTATGTTATAAAGTTCATTTCCGCTGCGTTTTCACAATGTTTAAATGGTTAAACTATGTTTATGTTCTAACAAACCCAACATTGGCATCAAGAACCGGTTATGTGGATAGCTAGCTTGTTTTGTCCTTGAAAATTCATTTTATGGACTTTAAAACCCCTTTAGGGGCTGCTATATTCATGTATTATGAACCCCAAACTTTCAAGTCATATCACACATGCTTATGATTAAACTTTGAAAGACATGTATGTTGTATTGTTTGTTTGTTTGGACAAGATAAAACCCGAAATTTCAGTTTGTGTTGGCTGAAATTTCGTGGGTTTTAGTGGGGATTCATTGTTGTTTTGGATGATATGATCATTGTTCTTTATGGTGCATAACCTAGCCCTTGACCTTGTGTTATTTGGATGATTGTAATGGTTGTATTTATTCATTCAATTGGATTGTATAATCGTTTATTTGTGCTTGGTTTAAAATGTAATTTATTTATTATCGGGATGTAATAAATAGATTAGGTACTTTTCATTTTACTAGAAATCTTGTATTAGGATAAAATATCTTGTAATATGAAGATGTACGCGTTAGAAGCACAAAGGGAAGACACAAGAAACATGGAGCATTTGGATGCGGTTTCAAGTGGGAGGTTCATGGAAGCCTTTTGTGTTGTGTTTTGTCCCTTAGGAATGTCCTATGGACCACACTTGTGATGGCAAACAAGTGTGGTCCTTTAGATGCTATGGTTATGCACAATTTGTTTGATTATGGTATTGTTGTTGATTGCTTATATATGATGTTTGCTTAACCATCCTTCAATGATCATAACAAACTATCTAAATGAGCATTAATCATTAAAAGTTAATAAAAGGTTATTAATATTGTTTAATGATTTCAAAGATTAAAATGGTTTTAATCAATGTACCATAGGGTATCTTGTATTTGAAAGCATGCAAATATGAATACATAGAGTTTTCTAAACTAGAATTATAAAATCTCTAATATTTTAAAAATAAGATCAACACCGTCTTTTTACAAACACTTGAGTCACTCGGGACTCTTAGTGGGATAAAGGTCACCTAACCATTTTGAGGGAACTTGTGACTTGAGGTGAGAATGTCATATTCGTGGGATAAAGGTCATCTAACGCTTATTTTGGCAAACTCACACGTGTGTGTAAGTAGGGTGTCTTGATTTACAAACCATGTCAAATGGATCACCTACGATATGGTTTCCAAATGGTGTTGATGGGATTAACATGCCGACTTTACATATGATGTTTCAAGTCGATCCCATACCTCTAGAAGTTGCAAATGGTTGCAATCGTCAATCGTTGACCACCTTATTAATTTAATTGTGGGATAAAGGTCACGTAACCACTATTTAAATGTAATGTTGGGTTCTAGATTTTAATATGAAAATGACCTTAAAAGGTATTAATTATTAAAATAACAATATCTAAAATACTAAAATTGATCTTTGTTAAAATTTTGTAGATGGCCACCAATAATAATGATAATCATGATAATTCATCCACGTCCGCCCAATCTTTACGAGCGATTCTCCAAAAGGAACGTCTAAATCATAACAATTTTATCGATTGGTATCGAAACTTGAGAATCGTTCTCAAGCAAGAAAAACGATCATATGTTTTAGACGACCCTATCCCCGATCAACCTAGTGAGGATGATGAGGAGGCCTATAACGATTGGATGAAGTACACTGAGGACTATGTCCAAGTGTCTTGCCTTATGTTGGCAAGCATGACTCTGGATCTCTAGAAGGAGTATGAGAATCACGGAGCTTATGACATGATAACCCAACTGAAGGAAACGTTCCAACAGCAAGCGAGGGTTGAGCGCTTCGAAACGGTTCGAGCACTCCATGCATGTCGTATGGACGACAACCAATCAGTTTCATCTTATGTACTTAAGATGAAAAGTCATTGACCGCCTCGAAAGGCTAAATGTCCCGTCTCAAAGGAATTGGCCACGGATTTGATCCTCAATGGCCTTACCAAAAGGTTCGAGACGTTCGTGTTGAACTACAACATGAATGCTTGGGAAAAAAGCATTGGTGAGCTTCACTCTATGCTCAAAACGGCCGAGGCGGCCATGGGTAAAAGGGTTTTACCCGTTCTTACCATTAATGAAGGTGGGAACAAGAAGAGGCCTCATCCCGCACCCAAGGCAAGAGTTGTCAAGGGTAAAGGACCCGTATGGGGAAAGGGGAAAGGGATGGCAAGTGTGCCACCCAAAGCACAGGAGAAGAAGCAAAAGGTTGCTTCCAATGACCCATGTTTCAAGTGTGGGGAGATTGGACATTAGGCAAGAAATTGTCCTGTCCATCTCCAAGAGTTGAAAGCAAAGAGGGATGCCGGGCAGACCTCAGGTACCATATACATGATCCATATTAATTTAAACTTAATATCCTCTAACACATGGGTATTAGATACCGGATGTGGAACTCACATTTGCAATTTGTTGCAGGGGTTCAAAAGAAGTAGCAACTTCAACAAAAGGGATGTTAGCCTCTACATGGGCAATAGGGCTAAAGTTCAAGTTGAAGCCCGTGGTGACTACATCTTGAAACTTCCAAATAGTTTGGAAGTAATTTTGTACAATGTTTTGTATGCTCCTAGTTTGACTAGGAATTTATTTTCGTAGCCCTATTAAAACATTTTGGATATGTATTATCATTTATTGGAAATGAAATCCATGTTACTTTGAATGACATGTTTTACTTTAAAGTTATTCCCATCAATGGTATCTATAATTGGTTCATGAAAATACATTAAATGATAGCTTATTGTACCAAACTAGTACCAAGAGACTCAAATCGGATTTGAGTGACAGTTATCTTTGGCATTGTCGTCTTGGTCATATAAACAAGAAAAGAATACAAACACTACAAAAGAATGGTCTTTTAAAAACAAGTGAATGTGATTCATTTAATGTATGTGAGTCTTGTTTACAAGGTAAAATGACCAAGGCACATTTTAGTGGCAAAGCCGAAAGGGCAAAGGAGTTATTAGGCATCATACATTCAGATGTATGTGGTCCTTTTAAACCTGTGACAAGGTACAATGAAAGATACTTCATTACCTTTACTGACGACTATAGTCGATATGGGTATGTGTACTTGTTAAGACACAAAGATGAAGCTTTTGAAATGTTCAAGATCTTTCAAAATGAAGTACAAAATCAACTCAATAAGTCAATTAAAATTCTCCGCACCGATAGAGGAGGTGAATACCTGAATGTTGCTTTTAGGGACCATCTTAGAAGTTGTGGGATTGTCTCACAATTATCTCCACCGGGAACACCACAACATAATGGTGTGTCCGAGTGGAGAAATCGAACTCTATTGGATATGGTTCGATCTATGATGGCTAGAAGCTCATTACCTCTATCATTCTGGGGTTTTGCTCTGCTCTTTGCGGCCTGTATTTTGAATATGGCCCCAACCAAGAAAGTGGAAAGGACACCTTATGAAATATGGCATGGAAGGGTTCCATCATTTTCATATTTGAGGGTGTGGGGGTGTGAGGCTTATATGAAGACTCCCACCTCAAACAAGTTAGAAAGTCATTCCACTAAGTGTATATTTATTAGATATCCAAGATATTCTATGGGATATTATTTCTATGATCCAATACAACAAAAGGAGTTTGTTGCCAAAAAGGGTGAGTTCTTGGAAACCAAGTTCCTTATGGAAGGAACTGGTAGTAGAACTGTGGATCTTGAAGAGAATCAAGAACCGCAACCCGATACACGTTTGGTTGACACTAGCACTCAACATGAGGATACTGAAAGTGATCAAATAGTTGATCAATACATAGAAAACGTTCGCAGATCTGGTAGAACTAGTAATCCACCTGAAAGATATGGATTTTTCACTGATGGATGCTATGTGATAGATTCCGATGAACCAATCGCATACCATGATGCGTTATCCAATTCGGATTGTGGCAAATGGCTTGAGGCCATGAACGTTGAGATGCAATCCATGTATGACAATCAAGTATGGGACTTGGTTATACCACCTCTTAACTCCAAAGTAGTTGGAAATAAGTGAATTTTCAAGAAGAAAACCGATATGCATGGAAACTTGGATACTTATAAAGCTAGACTTGTAACAAAGGGTTTCACTCAAACTCAAGGGGTTGACTATGATGAAACTTTCTCACCTGTTGCAATGCTAAAATCTATTAGGATATTGTTTGCCATAGCTGCTCATTATGATTATGAGATTTGGCAAATGGATGTCAAAACCGCTTTCCTAAATGGATATCTTGAGGAAGATGTCTATATGGTTCAGCCTAAAGGTTTTGTCGATCCAAAACATCCTAACAAAGTATGCAAGTTAAAGAAATCAATCTATGGATTGAAATAAGCATTGAGAAGTTGGAATCACCATTTTGATGAAGAAGTAATTAAATTGGATTCATCAAGAACGCTGATGAAGCTTGTGTATATAAGAAAGCTAGTGGGAGCATCATCACTTTCCTAGTATTGTATGTTGATGACATACTACTATTTGGAAATGACATTCCGACCTTGGAAGGTGTAAAAACCTAGCTTGAAAGTTGTTTTTCCATCAAGGATCTTGGTGAAGCTGCCTATATTCTGAAAATAAAGATCTATAGGGATAGATCAAGGCGGTTGATTGGTTTAAATCAAAGTGCATACATTGATAAGATCTTGAAAAGGTTTAAGATGAAAAACTCTAAGAAATGTATGGTACCTATTCAAAGAGGAACGATATTGAGTATGACTCAATGTCCAAGCTCAAAGTATGAGCATGATAAAATGAAGGCAATCCCATACACATCTGCTATTGGATCCATCATGTATGCAATGATATGCACTCGGCCGGACGTTTCATGCGCCTTAAGCATGACAAGCCAATACCAGCAAAATCCTGGAAGCAGTCATTGGATGGTTGTTAAGAACATACTTAAGTACCTAAGGAGGACCAAAGATATGTTTCTAATCTATGGATCTGGTGATGAGGAACTCGTTGTAAAAGGTTACACGGATGCGAGTTTTCAAACCGATCGTGATGATTCACGATCATAATCGAGATACATTTTCATTCTGAATGGAAGAGCTATCTCTTGGAAGAGCTCTAAACAGGATGTGGTGGCTTTATCAACTACAGAATCTGAATACGTCGCCGCCTCATTGGCAGCTCAAGAAGCTGCATGGTTGAATAAATTCATTGCCGATCTAGGGGTTGTCCCTTCCATTCAGGACCCCCTAGAGATCTTTTGTGATAACGAGGGTGCGATTGCTCAAATCAAGGAACCTCGTGCTCATCAAAAGACTAGGCACATTGAGCGGAGATTCAACTACATACGAGATGAAGTTGAGAAAGGAAAGATATGTATTCGCAAAGTTTACACAGATCAAAATATTGTGGATCCTCTTACGAAGCTCCTAGAAAAGGCAAAGCATGAAGGTCATAACTATGTCATGGGACTTCGATATTCTAGTGATTGGATTTGATCTGTAATTTCATATTTGGATATTTGGAACTCCCTTACTACTTGTCATAATATTTCAATGAACGTTCCAATTTAGCATGTTTAATCCATGGGTAAATTGTTTACTCTAAATGTCCGTAGTCATTCATACTTGTGGGAACAAGTATGAGGGTAAGATTATTATGAATTTGGATTGGTGGATATTCATAAGGAATGAATATAGAGCAAATGGTTGCTGCCAAAGTTCATAGATATTTGTGGGATACAATATTGGACTGACCCGCATCTCAAATTTTACTACATGGATCTTCTAGAATGATCATAAGTAAATTTGAGTAAAGGCGAATATCATTTGGTATCCTCAGACCTGAGATACATATTGGGTTTTGATATTCACCAAGTGTTATACCTTGAGCTAGTTCTTCACTGCCCTGAAATAATGAACAGTACGTAAGGCTATGTTCAGGCGTGACACGAGGTGTTTGTGAGAAACGTATGTAGTCAAGATGGAATTTGTTCCTCTTATTCGTTGAGAGCAAGATGTCTAAGGCCTGATTAAGTTAAATCAACAAGGAATGATCATTCTATTTCTTTAGATTTAACATGATATCTGTAACAAAAGGATAAATGATTAATTCACCTAAATCATTTCAAGTGGGATACTTGAATGGGATGATGTTATTGAATGGCTATAAGTCATGCGTATTAAAGGTAGTAAACCGTTGTTAGGCGGTATTTACTGCTTGCATCAATTTTCTATGAATCTTGTGCAAGTGGGAGATTGTTGGATTCTATATGCCCAAGACACGTAGAATATTAATGTGGTTAGTACGTTATGATCCAAGTCGGGTTATACCCAATAACAAGCTTTGCAAACACAAACAATTATTTAATTGATGATATGATCATGTAATTAAATAATCACACCAAATTTAGAAAATAGGTTTTCTAAATATTGCATGTGTGGTGGAACAAATTATAAGGATATTTTGTTGATGAATTTTATTATTTGTATTGTTATTTAAATAGGTTTAAGTAACATTAAATAATAAAATGAAAGAGTCATTTAAATTAAAAGGGGTTTAATTTAAATAATTGTACATGACCCTTTTAATGTGTGTTTTTTTTAAAGTTTTGGGTAGGAAAACACCTTCTAGATGGCTGATTTTCAGCCTCACTATGGTCCAACGGGATCATTTTCTTTTGTCTTGAAAACACACATGAGAAGGAGTGTGCATGTGACCCTTTTCACACACATCATTTCACACAAAAACTCTCTCTCTCTCTCTCTCTCCAAAACTCTCTCTCGGCTAGCAGCATCAACATAGAGGGTTTTGGATTGATCTTGGTGTTCTTTTCCCTAGCAAGAAGGTGTTTGCTATAGTGCTTTGGGTATACAAGCTTGAGAGGACCTCCTTTTGGTGCCTTGGTCGTTTTCTTGGTCCATATCATCCTTCATATCTGCCCTTTATGCTGCTGGAAGGTAGTTCATGACAGCTTCTTTATGGTTGTCCATATTGTATGTTTATGTATTTCTATAGCTAGTTATATTCACATATAAAGATCCTTTGTTCCTGGGTTTGTTTGTAACTTTATAATATCAAAATAGAACTCGATTTTTCAGTTCATAAATTATGTTATAAAGTTTATTTCCGTTGCGTTTTTCACAATGTTTAAATGGTTAAACTATGTTTATGTTCTAACAAACCCAACAGTAATGACAAAAATGTCATTTTACTCTAATCATCTTTATTAAATAACTCATTGTTTAAAAACTCTATGTTTTAGTTAATTTTTAAATTTAAAAAGGGTTTAATATAATTTTTTTTTAAAGATTGTTTTATAGAATATTTCATATGTGCAAAAAGATATGTTATTTAAAAAAATTCGTAGTTTTTAAAAAAAATAATTTCAAAAAAGTATATTTTTATCAAAATATTTAGTTTTTAATTAATTAGAGAGAGAAAATGTGTGTGTTTAAAGATTAGTTATTTTGACTTTTTTAATAATTAATAAATGATTTGAGTGGAAAAATAAATAGAACTAAAATGATGATAACATGTGTCCACGTAATCACTTATTTGTATAATTACTTGTTTGAGTGCTTGATATTTGTATAATTACTAGATTAAATATATAATTATTAATTTATTATTAAATATGTTTGACTCATTATTCAATTACTTGTTTGAGTGCTTGATATTTTATGAAATTTATGAGACCCGGTCCATACCGAAAAATTATCCTTATCGATAGACAACCAACTCTTAGTTATTCATGAAAAAGTTTCCTATGTCAGCCACCGCCTATTGGTGGGGCTAACTTGGAAAGTATAATAGACTAAGTGTTTCCTTGACGACTTGTAAATAGGTCTATTGGGCGTTGATTTCACACTTTGCTTTCATCTCTAATGTTAGCTTTGTTTTTTATTTGGCTCTATTATAAGCACAAACACGGTGGCATTTTTTAAACGTTGAATGTGACTAAATTCAGTATAATATTAGTCGTCATCGTCAATTCAATAATACAAAGAGTTTGACTTAATAAGAACCACTAACTCTACGAAAGTGGTAGTTGTAGGGGATGCCTCAAACATAAGTAACACCAAGTTACACAAGTGTAAGTTGTGTCATACTATAAGCATATAGCATAATGTATTTTGTAGTGTCATACTATAAGCCTATAGCATAATGTAACACTAACATTTCACAAATTTATTAGAAAGGATACATAAGGTTAAAGCCCGAAAAAATGAAGGCCAAATGTGACTATCATCTAAATCTGATTCAACGGGTCAGGGCTAGCGAGGGGCATAACGAATATCGTTTTCATTTTCTTATGATCACGATACCTTGATGACATGGCGTTGTCTAAGAAACTCCTTATTGATGTAATCATTTGCAAATACATAAAAATTCAGGAACCAATTTTATTTTATACATATAATTTGAATGTTTATACCATATTTTTGCATTAGATACAATGTCCATAATCAAACCCATAGAAGCAAAGACAATGAGCTACTTATCAACTTGATTGAGTTTGCCTAAACCATTGCAATTAGCACAAACAATCTGTGCTTGGTCCTTCCTAGCTGCATTTGCATTCAACCTCCCACCCGATTTCCTCACGAACCCCGCACCATCGCACTCCGGGCACCTGCATATCGACCCAAAACACTTTTTGTTCAATACTTATAACCTTTTACACGTAGCTACTGTGTTCAATACGATTACAAAAAATACATTAATTTAATATTCTAAATGATTTTTGGCCCGTTTAGATAAAACATAACTAAACTAGTACATATACCACATTTGCCAGATCGTTAAACGTACGTGTCCTTTCGGGAGAAAATGATCGGGAAGGCGGTTCCCAGAAGCGCGACAGCGGCTGCACCAGCGATGAGATAGGTTGTGCCATCGGATGAGACGTCACCCACGGCTGCAACCACAGTCAGTGATCCTCGCTTCGGGTTCATGGTTAGAGACTGGGGTCTAGGTGCAGCCAACCTGTGACCATGGGCAGCTGGTTTGGTGGAAGAGGTGAGAGTTTGTAGAGGAGATATTGCAGCCATTTTTGTGTAGGTACATTAGATATGAGTTTGCAGTTTTGTAATATGGATCATAGTATAATGTCCATAGATATGTTGGGTCCGAGGATAAGGCTAAAATCAAATAAAACAGAAGAAATGGATATTGTTAGGATAAGGATGGACCCACATCTAGAGTCCAACCAAGATTCAACCTTTTCACTTTACCCCCATGTTTATATTAGAAAATTTAGAAATATAACGGTTTATATAAGATCTTTTGAAAGGTATATGGTTTATAAGAAAATTAATCAAGTTAGTAAGTTTTCTTAAATCAGTTATAGCCATAATTTGTTGAAAAGGAACACATATGGCCTATAAAATGGATGTTTCATCTATTTGATCCATTGACAGAAAAGTACACATGAGATTCAAGTCAAACCCGACCCGAACTTTATTTCCAGCATTATTTAATATAACTTTGCCTCAGAATCCATAGACACAAGATATTACTCCTTGTTTAGAAAATCTAATATTTAGCATAAATCATATACTTTATAGAGGCTACAAATTGAGATTTTAATCTCATTAATGTGAGATATCATTCTTTTTTCCTTAAATAAGTTTAACATTTTCTTTTCTTAGATTATTTAAATTTTCATTTTTTATTCACCAATTCAGGTGACAATATACAGATTTATTAGAAGAAACTGATTACCATTTTTATAAAAATTAGGCCCCAAGATATATTGAACCGTCCCTACACATGATTAGTACCATCCTAAAACGTTGCCTCGTATCTAATTGGCAAGTTCAATGGCAATTAACAAATTCATAATATACCATAATTGCATTTCATAATACATTAACTACTCATGTTTCCAAGCCCTACAACTGTTAACAAGATACATATAACTAGAATTTCACCTATAATTTTCAGAAATGATTAAGAAGCTAAAAGGGTACCAACCTTTCTTGGTTAGGATCATGATTCAGAATCTTCATCAGCACGAAACAAGTGTCTTCTTAGACCTTTAACCAAATTATCACAAATTTGTTCGTTTTGAATCAGATATGTTTGTGCTTGTATTTTACTGTTAAAAACTTCTCCGTCTATGAAGTAGCAATTTCCTTCTCGTAGAACAATCCCGTGTTCACAAGCCAGTTCTAGGATCTCGGAAGCACGAGATATTCCTTTTCCAAACTCAATCTCCAATTCCGCCTTTTTCATTGCTGGTGCTAATTTGTTCTTTATAACCTCTACGCATATGCCAAGACCAGTAACCTGAAAATAGAAGATTAAGAACTTAACTATGACACCAATAACTAAATTAAATACAATAGATTTAGTATTACTAAGCAATAGCAAAATAGATGGGTCGGGTTAGATGGGATCAAAGGTCAAAAGACCAAAATAGCATCGGGCTATTTATTTTAAGGTTAACCCGCTGTATTTGTTTTAAGGTGCCTAGTGATGATGGCAGCCAGAGGCAGTCATACGCTATGGTGGCCACATTGGCAGCCAAAATGGAGACAATGCCGATGGTGGACCATTGGACCCGTTAGAATAATATGAGTGATCCATTTTATACTCTGATTAATGCAAATTAACACATTTAGCAACAAAAATTAGCCTTTTATTTATGAATGGGTCATGATTAATTAAACAGAATTTGTTACCTTTTCTTGAGTCTTGAGCAATCCTTTTCTAGCAATTCTCATACGGATCGCAGAGTAAAATGGCAAAGCATTTCCACCACAAGTTACCTCGTTGACATTTTTAAGTCCCTCTTGACGGGATTTTAAATTTGATCTCACCTGAATAATTATGTAACTAGTTGGTTAAAAAATATTTACAACTGTTTAAATTGCTGTAATAATAATATTCCAACCTGATTTATAATATAATAAGAGTCTCTGACCGACATAATGAAAAATGAATCTTGCGGAGTGCTTGTGTCATTATTTTTGATTGCGTCTCAACACTATCATCACTTATTACACCTGCAATTTCACTTTGTGGGATGAGTGCAGCAACCTACCAAAAAAAATGTCAATGACATCCAGAGAAGAAGTATATTACAGAATTAAGGAAACTGAGATAATTCTGGAGCATTTTGTATTAAAAATATATATATATAATAAGAAAGGAAAGAAGCATGCAATTACAAAATTTCTACTATAAATATCAATGTTTTACTTTGGAAAAGAAAAAAAAAGAACGACTCACACTGTCAACAACAATCACATCAACTGCTCCACTTTTTGTGAGAGTATCAACGATACTCAGCAAATTTTCAGCAGAATTTGGCTGTGAGATGAGAAGACATTTAGTATCTACACCAATCATTTCAAGAAGTTGAGGGTCCAGGGCGTTCTCCACATCCAGATATGCGCAATAACCTACCCACAAAAATTAACTTCAGTAACATCAATGTAATATCCAATTAGAAAAACTATAAACAAAGTGGCACGATAGAATGTGAAATTTTAGTAATGGAAACAACGTATTTTGGCACACCTCCAAGCTTTTGAGCTTCCCTAATTACGTTTAAAGCAAGTGTTGTCTTGCCTGATGCTTCATGCCCATAAATTTCAACAATTCTTCCCTGTAATATACAATTAGGTGTTGGTCAAGACTCCACAATGATGAGCTATTATGTAATATATTATACAAATAACTGACACAAATTTGATCATAGAACAAACAGAAAATAATATACAAGTCAGCAATAGACTTGGTTTTAAAAGCGAAAGCCCTTCTAATGCATTTAGGTCAAGAAAAATGAGCCAAGAGGCATGAAGGCGAGTGCTTCATATACGCAAGGTGTTGCTCTATCTACAACCAAAATAAGCATTATGTACAACCAAAAGCTGCACTGCATCATCTCTTTTACATATCAACCTCTATCAAGTAAACCATTCATAATCACCTCATCTCTTTGGCTGTTTTTACGTATTAGCCTCCTATAGACCCTAATTTGACCAATTTTAACCTAGATGCACATTAAGCGGCGCCTCAGGCCCAGAGGCGTTTTCCCAATCATCGCATGTGCCTTGCGTCTTGTGCCTGCGCGCTTTTTAAAACCGAGGCAGCAGAAACTTGGATTACAAACTGGTTAGCATATAAAATGTTCCATGTCACCTTTGGTAATCCTCCAATTCCAAGAGCAAGATCAAGCTTTAATGAACCAGTTGATATTACAGGTTTCACTCTTGCACCAAAAAATCGCTGCAAGAACAACATAGACTCCCCATCAAAAGCTCCTGCAAGTTCTGATAAGGCAGAATGAAGAGCAGTATGCTTTTCTGCAGCTTTCATATCATCATGAAGCTTATCATCTTCTACATCTGAGACTTCAACTGCAAATATGTAACACCAGTTACCAATATAACAAGAAAAGTTACACCAGTATGACACAATGAGAGAAATTTATTTCCAAATGAAAATATGAAATCCCCAACAAATCTTGAAACAAACAATAACACCATATGTTCAAATTAGGAACTCCAGGGTTATGCATAAAGGCACACAAACATGTGTAATTAACATCAAGCATCAAACTTTATGCAAAAACTGAAGGAAATCAAAGCTTCTGATTACCTACAGATGAAAAACAGCTTCTGCTCATATCACTCCAATCGACCCTTCCTCTCTGCCAGTTCTAAATTCATCAAAAACCATCAAATGATGCGAACAAATCAACATGATAAAAGGCGATTAAGAGAGAGAACCTGCTGTTGTTTGTAGGAAGAAAGGAGATTCGCTCGGAAGAGGTTACTGAATCGAAGAGATTTGATTAGTTTTGAAGACATTTGGGGATTTGTTGTCATGAAGTAGGAGGGATGTTTAGGGGTTTTGAGACGCCATTTAGTTTGAATGATGTTACCATGAAATGCAAAAGAAAGTAAGAGAACATAAGATTGAAGTCCGTACAAGTGGCAGCACCGTCGTCACCGGCGTTCACCGCCGCACGGTGGCGCCGTTGATGAAGTTCTCCGGTCGCCGGTCACAGGGAACGACGCTAGGGGAAGGTTTTTATGTTTGGGAACTAGGATACTTGTAAAGAGTTTAAAAATAAAACCAAAATTAGATTTTAATAATAGAAATTTTAACCTGCAATAATAATGCGTATTATTAAATTTATCAATGACAATGATCAATCATATTTTAACCAACTTGTATTTTTGTTGCCGATTGCTCATTGTTATAGTATAATCGATCGTTGATTTACATTTGTATTTATTTAATTTTACTCATGATGATAATTGTTAATTAAATAGAAATACATACAACGATATAAAGAGAAAAATAAACGCAAATCAAATGCAAATTGATGATATTTATGCTACTAAGATTGTGTGTGATAACAAATATGAAAGTTAAAATTATTATTTAGCCAAATTGATAGTTTGGATTATCATATGTCAATAATTCATAGTTTGGATCACTAAACTCTAATTTGTCAAAAAAAATGAATGTTCGTAATCAGACGACTAGAATCTTTTGATAAGATAAATGACTATAGTCACATGGTTATTTTTCAAAATGTTCCCAACATCTTCATCTAGACTCCACCTATGATTGTTTACATGTCTTCGCCTCATTAAAACTTATAACTTTTGTTAAATAAATATTTTTATTTTCAAAAGAGTTTCATTGATAAATGTTCATTTACTATTATATTAATCAGTTAAATTTTTCAATAAATAAATAAATTATTTCATAAAAAATACTATAATTTGACTTAAATTTACAGCTTAATTTCTAGCTAATCATTGTTAAATTTTAGAAAAATAAAAATTCATATATGAAGGTTTATAGTTTTTTATGCTTTCTTTCTTTAATTATGTTTTCTTTCGTTAATAAAGCATGCAAAAGTAGTTATATTTCCTTCTTAATTCTATCAGGTTTTTTATTTTATTTTTCTTGGCCATTGAATTACCTTGTTGATCCATATCATTCATGCATCTTATAAACACGTCTAAGAAATTGATCAACAGAACAACCATTTATTTTTACGTAGATGTCATTGAATACATTCACAAATTTGATCTAATTCATATCAAATCCGTATCTTGTTTGAAAAATTGTGTATCCCAATTAAAATTGCAATTTTGATTTAATTCATATTCGACAAATGATTTTTATATTTGTAGCAAATTCGTATCCTGTTTAGAAATTTCAACTTCGATTCGATTTGATAAACATCACCACTCTACCGTAGAGATTATAGTAGCCAAGCTTAAACACATAACAAGGCCATAAGCTATTATCTATCCTTCTAAAAGAAGTTGTTTTATTGCCTTGACATCTTTCTCCTGCTTTCAAAATTGAGTAAAACAATATATCACAAATTATGATATAAGTTAAGAAAATACTAGCTAGAACTTTTAAGGCTAATTGAGATAAAATATAACCCAAATTAACAAGTTCATCTCTAATTTGCATATCATGTTATGGAAATCAAGGGTACTTAATATCATAAGAATATGTTGAAACTTATTCCCTTTGAACCAAATCTTGACATGATAAAAGAAAAAAAATCAAGAATCTGTTCAAAGGCAGTAGACTAAATGGTTGTGTTTATTTATAAAGTTTTATGGCCTCCTTGAGCTGCATAAAGTTTCAACAAAATCCAACTTCCACCAACATCATTTATCCTATTTGCTATTTAACGGATTTCCAATGGCGAAGATACCTCAATTTTGTTTTAGCTATTCCATCGTCATTGTTTGAAAAACAATGTTTTCAGAACCGGATCGGATGTCGAACTGATCAGACTGGAAGATGCCATAATTATATATATAGCATATTATATTTATAGTTGTATATATATAATTAAATATAAGTAATTTATATATTATTTATATATGTATTTTATAATTATATATAAAACTTAACTATATTTGCATATCCAACATACTAATTTATAGTTTAACACCCCGTTTTTAACATTAAAATAAAAAAAATCAAAATGCAATTTGAACCGGTCCGGTTTCTCGGTCCGACCACCGGTTCGGGACGAACCGGCCGGTTCGACCGCCACAAACCGAATCATAGCGAACCGGACTGGCTAGGGGGGCTGATCCCCGGTCGGACCACCCGGTCCGATCCGGTAGCGAAAACAATGCTAAAAGGCATATGATTGTTTCTAACATTTGACTCAGTTTTCTTTTTAAATGGCATCTTTTGGGGAAAAAAAAGAGTGGAAAACAGTTATTTGAGCAAAAAAATGTGATACGTGGTAATACCGCGGTTTCTTCAAAATCCCAAACTCTCAATCATTGGGCTATCAATGAACGTCAGTTGTTCCCTGAAGCAGCTCTTGACAGGAGCCGCTTCAGTAACTCGGTTACCACCTTCATTTGCTCCGTTACCACCGACTTGAGATGACGGAGATAGAAACGGGTAGCAACGGAACAAACGAAGGTGTACGGAGTTACTGAAGCCGATGCTGCCAAGTGCTTCTTTAGAGAGATTATATTTATAAAATTAGAAAAAAAAAATAAAGATGAACACTAGCGCTACAAAGCCACAAGCTTAAAAAAGTGCTAGTATTTATCATATAATCTAGTGATGTCATCAAAATTGCAACTTCATCAAATAGTCTAGATTAGTATATTACAACTTAAGAACAAGGCCAATTGGACAATGATCACTTCCCGCAACATCTGGGAGAATATAGGAATCATGTACATTTTCTGCAATTGATTCTGATACAAGGAAGTAGTCCAGCCTCCATCCTGATTATAAATTACCATCCAAAAGATATCATCAAACATAATATATTAAATACATCAGATGAGTCTCAAACAAATGTTTTAACCATCAAGTTTAAATCAAGATGATAATCATGATCTTGTTTCTGAGGTGCGAGGAGCTCGAGAAAACACATCAGGTTAGAAAGGTGTGCCTCGTGTAGTTGCAGGTCAAAATTGGTATTTGATCTAAATTAGGGTGTGTAGGAGGTTTATATGTGAAAACAACCAAAGGATGAAGAAATTGTGAAAGGTTTACTTGATAAAGGTTTACACGCTCCATGTACGTTGTGCCCTTAGCTTTTGGGACCAAAACTCTTAGACAGCCTCGCGCTTTTTTAAACCAAGATCATGATACAGGAAGAAAGTACCTTTATTAGTTTTTCGTCCACCATGTCTGAATCCCCAGTAAGTGTAGCCAACGACATTAGGATGATGTTTCCGGAAGGTATCAACGAAACCCTTTTTAAGGAAATTTTCCTCGAATGACGTTCTTTCTTCAATTGTAAAACCAGCACTTCGCTTGTTTCCCTATAGAGAATAGTCAAATGATAACAAGATGAGTTGTAGATCAAATCCATAAATATTGATTAGCACTTGTTCCCTATACAGAATTATTTTATGAACATAAAAAATGTCTCTTTATGGATTTAATACCGCAGGATTGTAGATGTCTATTTCTTCATGAGCACAATTTAGATCACCGGTTAAGATAACGGGTTTTGACTTTTCCAGCTCCTGTAGATCACCAGGTAAGATACTGGTTTTGACTTTTGACTTCATAATATTACATCATTGAGATTATTTCATGATATGTGGAGGTATTACCTTCATGTAATTGCTAAGACTAGGATCCCAGTCTGTTATCCTGTATGACTAGATTAAAAGGCACAAAAAATCACTACTTTAATGAGAAAGAAACTCAAAAGATTGGTTTTGTACAAGTTTGATACATTACCAGCCTTTTAAGACCATCACCAGAATTAGGTACATATCCACTTAATAAATAAAATGAGTTGAATTCTGTTGTCACGAGCCTTCCTTCACTATCATGGTCTGGTATGCCAAGTCCATATCTAACAGACAGTGGTGGTATCTATCGTAGTAACAAAATATCAAGATGATAAATAAAGTCCCACATTCAAATGTTATGTTGTAAATAAAAATGTTGCAAAGAGGAATGATACCCTAGAGATAATTGCAGTACCAGAGTAGCCAAGCTTAGAGACACTACAAGTCCAGAAGCTATTATCATATCCTTCTAGAAGACGTTGTTTTATTGCCTCTACATCTTTCTCCTGCTTTCACAATTAAACAAAACAAAATTCACAACTTATGATATTACAAGTTAAGGAAATGATAACTATGGCCCTTATGGCTAACTACTTCATGGTTTTGTGAGCAGGCCTTGGAGCAATTGGTAAGGTAGCAGCCTCTTGCACAAAGTGTAGGGCAAGGTTGAGCATATCAAATCATGAAGCATTCTAGCCCCTCCACGGATGTGCCAAAGAGCGAGCTAAGTCAAGGATCAGATACGGCCTTAACTACTTTATGGTTATAATTATTGTATATATATAGTTAATCATAACCTTTTGAGATAAAACACAACCCAAATTGACCCAGTTATAAGTAAATAGGTTGAAATTGCCACCTTAAATTAGCACATCATGTTATGGATATCAAGGGAAGAAACTAGCCTGTAATTTGGTTTCTTGCAAGCAAAGTATATCAAAATCTTCTCTTTGTGCAAGTTCCAATGCAGAAAAGCCTTCCAACTTTAGTAGAGCCCTTAGACCGTTAACATTCCAAGACATTATCTTCACATTTTTTATATCACCAGTTAGAGCAGGAGGCCTCATGGTTTTAGGGTTATAAGGTACCCATTCTTTTTGTGGTTTCTTGTGAGCAAGAACAGTCCATGGTTCAACTTCATGTTCTAAAATATCATTTTTATTACAAATTTCAGTGACCTTAGAATTTTCCAAATTGATGTTTAGAACTTTTGTGGTCTGTCTGGCTCGTTTGTTGACCCTTTTACCTACAGAAACTGTGCTCACAACCTCAGCCTGTTGTTCAACCCGTAAACTCTTTGTCTTATTTTTGGAGCTTTTTTCATCTTCCACTTGATTCAATCTATGGGATTCTTTCTCTTCAACAATCTCTTGAGAATCTTGCATATAAATAAAAAAAGATTACTCTAAACAAGCGGATGAAAGCTTAGAATTATAATCTATAGGAATAGGAAGATGGTAATTGTATAATGTATAATTGCAACATTGAGTACCATCAACTCCTTCATCAAAGAACTTTTTGAAGGCGTTTATGAGATCACGTTTAGAACCTTTTGTTGAGCCCCCGATGCTCCTACAACTCATAAACATCAATAAGGATAGTTAATATTATAAAAGTATGTAGAAACTTCTTCCCTTTGAACAAGATCTTGACATGATAAAAGGAAACAAAATAAAGAATTAATTTAGAGGCAGTAGACTAAATGCCTGTGATTATTCAAAAATTTATAGCCTCCTACAGCTGCATAAATGCAACTTCATCCAACATTAATAGTCCTCTTTGACATTCAACAGATTTTCACTTAAGAAGTTACCTCAACTTTGTTTTTAGTTCTTGAACTGTCATTCTCTGCAAGGCGTCTGGATTATTGCTGGCACTAGAATTTTCAGCAATTCCACCTTTTGTTATGGTTTCCTGCAGTATGTTTAAAATGAAACAAAAGTGATGGAAAAAACAATGACAATTACAAATTTACGATATATACAGATTAAAGACAAGCTTAGAAACAGTAAAAGGGATGCGAATAGCAACTATATAAATAACACGATGAGTTACTTTAGGACAGTTCATATACAAATGAACTCACAAGTCTCATTCCATTGAAAACTGTTTAACAATCATTCAACTTCTAGAACCAATATGAAAAGCATTCAGCCACATCGCAATTTTACAAATAACATTCACATTTACCCAAAATACTCAATTTCAAAAATTACCTTGTTGTACACTGTAAGGTACTATTCTTTAGTGCCCATGGACCAAAATAACATAGGTAGTTAAAGTAGTTATCTATTTGCTGCAATTTAATCAATCCTAAACAAAACAACGCAGGCGAAACTTCGATTAAAAGGAAATCTCATATATCTATTGTAAGTTTGATGAATCAATCAATCAATCACCTCAGGCTGGATGCTTGATGAATTGTTCATCTTTGAACTTGAAGAAAGCCTTTGGCACCTCATTCCTCTAGGGTTCTTACAGATCAAAGCTCCTATTCTCAAGCTCTTCGGAGTTACTTCAATACTACACCTACAAAAAGGGAACAAGACAGAAGAAAAAAAGAACTCATCAGTCACTTCACACCATTCATAAGAAGCATCAGCTTTCTATCAGTGCAGCACAAACCAAAGCATTGTTCGTCGATAAAACCATTGCAGATGAAGCAAAACTAATAACAATCAACGAACTAAGTAACGAAACAATGTTCAATTACAAAGGTGATACCTTTTGTGGATGATGAAATTTCGAAACCCTAAAATCAACGTTTGATTCATGAGTATGAGTTAAGAGTGTGAAGTGGGTGAGTTAATGTTGAACTTAAGGACCTTAATGAAATGAAATGAAATTGTGTGGTAGCAAAAGCAATGTTGTAGGAAGACAAAATTTGGGGGGTAAAAAGACAATGGTTGGATTGAAAATGGTGCAGCAGAAAGAGGATAAACACCTTGAAGATGAAGATGAAGATGATGATGATGATGATTACATGTAGCGGCCCAACACGCAGGTGTTCTTCAAGAAAATCGACAAGATGCGTTTGGAAGTTGATTTTGATTCTAAGGACAGACCTTAATCAACACTTAAATGTTTTAGCCTGTTGATGAATTCATCAAAAAGTTACCTTTAGTTAAATAACTAAAGTGTGTTTGGTTTATTTAAAATTATATTCTTAAAGGCTTTTAACGATAAATTTTAGAAACATAAGAATAATTTAAATACTAAGGGGTTGTTTGATAATTTTAAATAACTAAGTGTAGAATAAATAAAAGGTCTGAACCATTAACGGATTGTTTGTTTTAGATTCTTAGTAATTCAGATATCTGAGTAGTTTAGTACTTAATAGTTCAGACTGTTTGTTTCGTAAACAAACGTCTGAATGGTTTAGACACTAGTATAGTATTCCGTGTAATACACGAGTTTAATAAATAAAATATTAAATAATTTGTAATAAATTTTTAAAAAATTATAAATGATATTTGTAAATAAAAAATGATTTAGTTACACATATAAGATTTCAAATAAAAAACAACATAATATCATTTTAATTTTTTTCGTGCTATACATTTTTAAAGGTGTTTTAAAAGAATATAGTTTTTAATTTTTCACAATATCAAAATTTTAATTTAGAAATATTTAAATAATATAATTACTATATATACTATTATCATTATTTAAAAGAGAGAGGCGAGAAAACAATAAGAATGTCTAATATGATGACATGTAGCATATAAAATATTCTTTTATTATAGTTAATAGATTTGCTTCTAAATGAAATATTATATTAATGTTGAATGGTTAAGATTTTTTATCTGAATTGACCAGATATTTGTTTTTGAATAGTTAAGCGATATACTAGTTTTTAATGGTTTGGACATCTTATTGGTTTAGCACTTAATGGTTCAGGTCTCTTATTGATTCAACACTTAATCATTCAAAAATTATCAAACGGCCCTAAGTGTTGAACCACTAAGAGGTCTAAACTATTAAGAGCTAGTATATCATTTAACTATTTAAAGATAAATGGTTGACTAATTTATATTACAGGTCTTAATCATTCAACATTAGTATAATGCTTAACTATTCAGAGACAAATGTATGAACCATTTAGACATCACAACCATTAAAAAACTAAAACAAACAGCCCCTAATTCTTGTTCAATCAAGTATCTTAGTGCTTCAGCACAAAGTTGTAAAAAAGCCTCTTAATCACAAACATATCATACCTTAATGTTAAAGTTTCAAGATTCATCCATACTCGATTGGTGTGAACTTGGTTGTTTTGTAAACTTAAGAATAAGTCATATGAGTCTGTGAGTTTGGTTTGGTCATTATCAGTCCTAGGTAGTTACCCATGTACTACTTTTTAGTTCTTAACGCTTCAAATAAGGTTGTTGATTCTCTTGAACACATTAGAAATAATTTGTCATGGGATGGAAATGGTTATGGGAAAAAATACTTTGGGTTGCTTGAAACACACCAAAGTTTCAAGATGCGCTAGGAGTGGAAAGCTTGACTACGTTGAAGATGTCACTCTTAACTAAATGGTGATGGAGAGTGAGAAAAGAGGAAAAAGATGCTCTAGGTCTAAATGCATATAGGTTCTTCATAATGTTATAATCATGATGGAATGACACTTGATTTGGTATGTTTTCATTCAAAGAGTTATATGTTAGATAATATGGGGATGGCAATTAGAGCTAAGCATGTGATAGGTTGGGGTTATCCTCCGTGCAAACGATAAGAGTTGTGATCATCGAAAACTCATTGAGTATGAACTTGATCAAATATTTTAATTGGGTTATATGGGTTTTGATGCGATGCGGAATGTATATATTTTGATAATGATTTTTTTGCAAAGATTTAGTTTTAATTGGTTATTACAAATACTAAACCACACACACAAAAGGCAAATATACTTGTCGTGTGGCAATATAGTGTCGGTAAGAATCGAGTATCAATCCGTGGACATACCTAGCCTACTCAACAATCTTAAGATTTGACTATCAAATTTGGTTTTTTTTGTTTGAGAAAATGATAAATTTCATTGATAAGATATGTAGTGTTTAAAAACAATATTAAAAATAAAGTAAACTAAGATTGAAACGTTTGGATTTAAAATCAGGGAATAAATGTTATCATCCTAATTAGATTACACTTATGTAACTGTGATGAATTGGTGGTGTGATTTAAAGATATTGATTAATGCAGTTTTATGTTAGGTGTTGTTTGTTTTTCTGCAAAAAAAACGTTTGCAGTCTGCGGACCAAATCTGCAGACATCTGCAGCAGAAGAGGTGGACCAAATGTCTGCAGTCTGCAAGAAAAAGACTGTTTGTTTTTAACATCTGTAGAATGGTAAAAAATATTTTGTAATTAAATTAAACCTATTTTTAAACCTATTTTTTAACACTTGTTCCTTGGACTTGTACCACACACACACATCCATACGTACACACAACATATATACGCATCCATACGTACAAGCAACCGACGGGCGAGGTGTGGGGAGGGGGGTCGGTGGGCGCAGGTAAGGGAAGGGGGAGGCATGCATAGGTAGGGGAGGTGGAGGCGGCCGACGGGCGAGGTGGGATGGGGGCGGAGCGGTGGGGGGAAGGGGAGGCGAGGGCGGCGGTGGTCCGGCCGGTGGGGGAGGTTAGGCGGTAGTGGTCCGGCCGGTAGGGTGGTGGGGGGAGGTGAGAAGAAGTTAGAAGATCTCAGAAGTCATAGGTCCACATCTTCTCCATGCAGACCTCAAGAAGACGTTTTTTAATAAAACATCTTCCAAAAAGCAAACACTGCACACTCAAAACCTTTTCCCGTGTCTGCATGTGCGCAGATTAAGAGGTGAAGAAAAAGTTTCGGTAAAAACCAAACACCACCTTAATGTTTATAAAGATGAGTTGGCGTGATTTCTCGTCTATCCTGCTGTCGTAGTGACTATGATCATGTCAGGTTGATTTTACTGCTTAGATCAAAGCCCTAGTAATGTAGGTAAATCTTTTGTGACCTTTTTGACATATGATTTCTGAAAACATAACTTAATGTTAAAAGAGAGTTGATCAAGTTCCTTCCTAACATACCATTAATTTTAGAAAACCATAACAATTACTATAGATTTCTCAGACTAATAAAAGAGAACCCGCAAATGATCAGAAAGTTAAGGTGATATGATTTCTAATAACCATCTCTAGTTCATTAGCCATAGATTTATTACGAAGACCGCTTTCACGAATAAAAAAGCCGATCATACGTTTTTCAACCATGTATGACAATCGCAATTACAAATCATAAATTTATTACTTCCCGTTCAAATGTAGATGCTACCCATCAAAAGTTTTTTCAAGACCACCATAACATTAACATAACATATATCACACCATTAGTTCAACATAAATTACATATGTTTCATCCAATTAGGATGATAATAAGAGTTTAGCTCATAATAAGCTTGAACATAACAACAGATAACAAAAAAGATAGATATGAAATAATTGGTGAAATGGAACAATCAAACCAGTGATCCACAATGGATGGTGTTTGGCCAATCCCGAGCTTCTTCCAAGTGTTGCATGCACCTCCTGAGCCTCCAAATAGTCTTAAAGACTTGATTTTCGAGAGAATTCTACAGAGTAACTCTCCTACCAAAAGCTTTCCAAAATGGTGAACATAGTCTTCTATTTATAGGTTTTCTAGAGTGTTTAAGCATGGCCCCGTGCCTAAAAGGCACCGCCCCGTGCTAGTACAATGCTTACGAAAGTTGGTCGGCTTGTACGTGTAGAGGGTGTCGGGCACGACCCCGTGCTTGATGGGGCACGACCCCGTGTTGGAGGTGGGGCACGGCCCCATGCCTTATGGGGCATGACTCTATGCTTACTTTTAGGAGACATTACTTTTTGTACTGTCAGATTTCCAAACACAGGGGTGTATCAATTTAGCACAGGGGTGTGTTTCAAGCAAGGCATGGAGGCGTGCTTAATGAGGCACGTCCCCATGCTTGGAATCTAAAGCTCGGATTACTTCAAATTCTTGTCAAATATACTTCTTTTATCCAACTTGCCCTTTTAAACACCTGCAAACACAAAATAACGTTTTTATGTACATACTCATCATTTTAAGGGAGATATTGAGAAATAATTGATGTGCTTTTGATAAGATTTTTATGTATAATTTGAAACACATCAAACATCCCCACACTTGAATTTTGCTTGTCCTCAAGCAAAAATCACTTAAAATGGCAATTTCACCAAAACCAAATAAATCAAATAATAAATATGTTCTTCGAGAAATACGCAAGGAAATTTTATTTCATCCAAATATAAACATTTTAAGCATGTGTAAAATGATATCCTATCAATTAATAGATTAGTTAGTAAAGATTATTATCATGTAAAAATCCATACTTCTCACAAATGGTGTACTCGACTAAATATATGGAGTCATAGTTAAGATTGACTAATGCACTCAATTGCCTAGTATGAATGCGTGTGAAATCATATGCTTATTAATGGATCAAATCTCCACCTACTTAGATATTTACTTGCATAAATCATTAGGTCTTTGATGGGTTCTAACATGACTCGGGCTCGGGTATGGAATATTTGAAAAAGTGGCTAATTGCTAAAGACGATGATTTGGCTTATTTTTCTTAACATAAACTACAAGGAAAGCAATAAATGGGTTCCCTATACAATACTTCAAGTTAGAAGGGATTATTAACTTAAGAACTCGTTTAAGGTCGGATTGTCAAGACCGTATTTTGCTTTCAAGAACCTTATTTCGTCTTTCACCCAAAGATACACAAAACTTTCCTTTCTTAAGAATCGTTCGGCTTGAAGCCTAATAGCACCCAATCGGATCAATTCTGTGTATTCGTATTGAGACTCGTTTGGTTCTATTAGCATTTTCCATTGTGGGACAAATTTCCACAATTCGGGTATCTTTCATATCTTTTCACTCGTCTCTTTATAACACATTTTTGAAATCCCACAAAATGGCGGAACTTGTTCCTTTTTTCGCCATTTTTTTCTTGCATCGAATGTGAGATTGAAAATTTATTCGCAGATTTCTAGGGGAAGTGCCGGTTTTGCGTGGTGAAGGCAACAAAACAAATTAAAATCAAAAGAATGCATTCCAGTTCTTTTAGGTCTGCCGGTAAAAGACCAGATTTTTCTTCTTCTTTTTTTTATTTTTTTATAAGCCAAAGACGTGTCATTACTGAAAAACGGGTTTTGTTAAAGGCTTTTTTGGTTAAGTGACTTGGTGGATTGGGTGTTTGAGAATAAAAAAGTTTAAACTCAACAGGGCTAACTAAGATTGACGTTTGAGTAACGAAAATTAAAAAATCTAGTTGGGGTTTGAATGGTTAAGGTTTCCTAATGGCTAACTTATTTTTATGCAACAAATACTAATTAAGGTCTTGAAATACATATCCAAAGCAAGTTTTAATTACACATATCATAAGGCACCCACAATTAAATCCGAAATGAAAGTAGAATTGCAATGCAAAAACTTTGCTTTTAAGGATATCACAAAAAAACACTTTCAAGTTTATTTGGATGTCGTTAATTAATTTATTTATTTCCCGAAAAATTATATTTATAATTTGGTTTATCAAGAATTGTTTTTAACTTTTGGTTTCTTGTCACAAAAATAATTGTTAAGTGATCTTTTTATAGAATTTTTTTAAAATTTTAGCAAAGTCAAATGCATTTATCCCATCCTCACACTTAAAATTTATATTTTCATCAATATAATTAATATATTAAGACTGAGAAAAGGTAATGAAATAACTCCCCTAAAAATAATGAGTTCGTTAGTTGTGTTTGGTTGCCCTCAAGTTGAGAGAATCCTCAGGATCACCTGAAATGTCACCAATTTATTAAAAGCATTAAAAATCCTAAATACAGAAAATAAAAATAAAAATAAAATAACATAAGTTAAAAGATAGATTGGCACAAAACAACTGTGCCCGGGCCCTGAAAGTGATACGGTTTTCAAGTGCTTTGTGGCGAGATATCCCACACTCATGATACATTCGGTTCCTGATGTAGGTGACATCATTGCTCAGGTCATCGACTCAGGAATGTTGATTTTTGACTCGGTTGAAGGCTTGTTGGGCATATTCAAATGATCTCCTTACATGGTTGCTGGTGGTTTGGATTAAATCTATAGGTCTAACATGGTTTGGAATTCTCTAGTGCGTGAACTTGAGGATTCGGCTTCGGCTCCTTCCAGTTGTATCGGCATATCAAGGTCCATGATGATTTCCTCGGGATCCGCCGGGTCCTAGATTTGTCCCTTTTTATCCATTAATCTTGGTTTCTCATTGGGTAGGTTTGTCACCATGTACATGCTCGTGCAAATGCTTAGGTCCAACAGTCCTGGTATCACTCCTTCAGTTCCTTGGTGCTACACCCATAACTCTTGTATAGGTTTAGACTCCAGCTTCCTTCAAACATGGGTGTTGTAGCACTTACGGTCGCATTCGTAGAAAATAGATTACAAAACAAATGCCCAATATTACATGGCAATTGATTAACCATACAATATAAAATGAACAAGTCTCTCAAATTAACAACTCTCTCGTTTTAACCATGAGCTGTTATGGAATGGCTAAGTAATCGATGTATGTATCGCAGCAACGGGTCTCGCATCTGGCTGCTCTTGGTTTTACTCGAGTTGAAACCCCTCGTTCCAATTTTTTCCCAAAATGCTCTCCGCATGACACCACTTTCCGCGTCTTTACTTTCATCATCTGGAAAGGTATGGGATGCTGGCGTTCCTGATATCGCTTCCTCCTCCACTTCCTGTTCCATATAGATACCGAGGTATACACAGAACACGGCAATGGATGTCTTACGTCAATGACCACCAAGTCTAAATGAAACTGCATTCTTATCCCAAGTGTCAGAGTCTTTCATGCTAAATATGAAGATGCTAAATATTCAAGAGTTAGTTCATAAACATAAGGTGTGTTTTGTGAAAACAGACGCTTCCACTAAATACTCTATAAATTATTGTATCTTTCAAGCTGTCTGACAACCGCAAGTGTTTCTCCATCTTCTTGCAGGTGGGATCTTTCGACACTTTGTAATAGTCTTTGAAGTCTATCACGACACCATCTATCACGCCCCTTTCAAATTGCAAATAAGGATGATCCATGGTCCTGAAATTTGAGAAATAAGTTAAAGTATACAAAACAAATTTCTAAAACAGCTTCATGACATTGGTGATAATCATGGGTTTCACAAGACATAATACTCAAAACATTCAACTCATGTTTTAAAAACAGTTAAAATTTGACATCCAAGAAAAAGTTTTTTAAACATAGGGTGGGTCTTGTGAAACGTGGGGGTGCGGTTGACATTTTGAGATATGAAATTTTGACTCGAGCACGCGTGGTTTTGTTTTTAAACCTTTGATTAAGCATGGGTTTAACATTCTCTCGCTTGAAAAAACAAAGATTATACGTTTAGCATTTTAATCACTTGTTAATAATTCAAGATAGTCAAAGATATATATAGTGTTTAACACCACTTTTGAATTCTTGTAACTTGAATATGATTAACAATGCTCTTACCACGAATTATGAAGATAGTCTCGTTAACAATAAAAGAAAACATACTAATAAATAACTAAACATACTTATTATCACTAAAAACTTCAAGAAGAAATATGAACAATGAGGTTTAAAGCATTCATCATTCCATAATACATTTAAGCACAAGTCTTTACATATAATTGCTAGGATTTCGATTGTTTAGAGACCTAATCACCTAACTAGATGTAAATGACTATCATCATCATAGGAATTAGCATACTAACCTCTTGATCAAACTCTTGAAAAGGTGAAAGAAAAATGGAAAGTGAGGTGAAAATGGAAGACGACATGGACTTTGTACGCAAGGAGCTCGGGTTTTATGTAACAACCGACCTCCAGGTTGTAATTCTAACCCTAATCTACTTGCATCACTATCCGTCTTATAAATGGAATTAATAGAAACAATCTAACCCTATTGGTGATTTTAGTGTCATCTATTGCTATTTGTTCCATTTTTATGATTCTATGTGATTTTTGTGACTATTTAGTCAAATTGAGTCTCTACCAATTAGAACTTAGTGCCCGGGAATGTTAATTAGCTACCCTAGCTAGAATTTAAAAAAAACTAATTGAAACCAATTTATTAGTGAAAACAATTAAAATATGTGTATACAAACACACTTGTAATTTTCGGCTAAGAGACATGCATGTGCATGCATAACACTTAACAATTAACTAAACCTTACCACCTAAAATACTACCCAATACTACACATTATTATTTAACAATTAAAATTAAAGGAGAATTTCCCATTGGAGAGCATCTCGGCCGCCCCCACCTTCCCCAATCCACACTTCCCTTCTCCACTAAAACACCACCACCCTCACTCTCCAATCCCATTTCATGCAACCCTCTCTCAATCCTCTCCCTCTCCTATCTTTGTTCGAATTCTCAGCTGAGAATTACACAAACACACACACACACACACTCAAACTCTCTCAAATCCTCTCTACTCCAGCTCCAAAACCATGAACCACAACACCAAGCAAGCATCGGCCAAGCTCAAACCGCAAGAAGGTGGCCACATTCGCGAGTCTTGGACACACACCTGCACTTTGTCTGACTTTTCCAGCCTTTGTTCAAGGTTCTACAGCCAAGTCCAAGGAGTTTCTAGCCATCCACGACCATCAACACCTTCCAAACCATGAGTTACATCAAGTGTAAGCTCCATGTTGTCGGTTTTGGACATTTCTCATGTTTTCTTCATTTTTCACCTAATATCCTTGCTTTTTCTAGTTGTAGCAGAAACTTCTCACCATCACTTTGTTCTTAAGGAGTTCCCAACGTTCTTGAAGGTAAATCACATGATATGATAGTCATTCTTGAGGTGGAAACCGATTTCCACCATGAAAACCCTCTTTTTGGGTGTTTTGCATCATCTAACTTATGAATGTTGCAACTCTTGTAAACCAAACTTGTAAGCTGCATGTTAATGGCTTAATGGACTCCCAAGAACCTGTTTTAAAAGTTACAAAAGGTTACATAACTCGAACCCATGGTTATTACATGGATTACACCTTGAAAATCCTTCTTTCTACATGTAACAACACCCTTTAAGCATTTGTTTGAAAAACCCTCTCAACCAAGACTCATAACCTGCTCATGAACGAATTTGGGACACCTTAATAATCTGTTTATAAAGCTAAATAAAGTGTTGGTAATGTTTTAGCTCAAGTTAAGATGATTTACACATGTGTTATGGTCGGTTATGACATTTTCTACATATTTGAAGTCTATGGATGTGTAGAACAACTAGGCCACATTTTGGGACTGAAATCTTAGTAGGCTTTGATGAATATTAAGAGTGTTAATAATGTTTAATCTCTGGAATAAAGGACATGTTGTGATTAGACCCCCCCCCTTATAGTCACTTTTGGGAACCGAAACATGGTAAAACAATGGTAAAATAATAAAGCATGGATGTTAACCATCTTAAAAAGTATTACAGGCTCAAAATGATTAATAAAAGGGTTCTGGAGTCAATGGGAAAGTTTAGTGGTAAAAAGGTAATTTAAATGGATTTTTAAGTGAAAACGGGTACCAACCGAATGACGTTTTTGAGAAACAACTAAGAAAAATGAGTATAAGGTTAAAAATTATAAAAACCATGTTATTCCAGAAGATTAAGTGAGAAAATAACTTATAAGTAGAAAATTTGGTCAAACGAGTTTTTAAATGGTCAAATTCGGTTAAAAACGCGATTTAACGGGTTAAACATAAAAACGGGTCTTTCAACCTTAAAGGAAAATTTTTGTGACTAAAAGGAATAGAAACTTATAAAAAATGTCTTAAGGTGATACCTACTGGTCTAAGTCACCGATTTATGGAGACCTTTGTTTAACCGTTAAAACTCTTCGGTTTCACCGTAACCGGGAACGTTAAACACATAGGTTTTAAACCGAACCCATTATCTAAAAATTTGTGTACACTTACTTAATAATAAGTCAGTTTAACTTTAAAAACCTGATTTTTGGTCATAAATGTCATTTTATACAAGAAATCAAACTTGAGGGTAGAAACTGTCAATTTTGAAACTTGAGGGGTAAACTGTAAAATTTTGCCAAACTTCATAACCAGCTCTTACGAGAATTATAATCACTTGAGCAACTTAATTACCCTATATTCTTAACTAAATGGTGTTAAAATCCTTGATTAAATGAAAAACCTTGACTTCCCATAAAAGGAAACTTTTTACGCAAACCCTAATCGAATCAAAGCCGAACCCGACAACTAATCCTTTGACACACTTGTTGCACCATAAATAAGTTTAGAGCAGTAGCTTATCACTTACTATATTCATGTTAGGGTGCTGGACTTGAGACATTCCCGGCACGCGAAGTTTCATTTTGCTTAAACACCTAAGGTGAGTTTAGTGTTTCCCCTTTTTCTCTTTTAAATGTTTTGGGGATGGAACATGCGATTGTTTTGACTGTTAATCTTTATGTGTTATAACTTATGATGCTTGAATGTTGTGGATTAATTGAACCTGCCTTGTTTATACTTTTTCACAATCATTAATTCTTGGTGAACCGCTTGTCTATATGGGTAGATCTACTTGGGGTATCCCCCACGCACAGTGCCTTCCTAAGGGAAGGGGACCACACTGAGATCCTGCGGGGTTGTTGCGGCATGTAACAGGTACTTGTATGATACTATGGTGTACCCCTCAGCAGGTAGGGTGCACCTATATGAGGCTCAGCTATCCTCTAATGTTAACCGACAACACTTTACTCTTGAAGAGGCTAGTCGGGGCTGAGTGCAGGGTTGATTGTGACCTCCACAACCGCTATACTATCATGTTGATAATAAAAGTGAACTAATTCTTTTAAAGTGCAGTCTTTAAAAACCTCCTATTTTTTGAAATTTAAACACTGAACTCACCAACATTATGTTGACCCAAAATTTCTTTTGAGCATGTTTCAGGTATCTAGCATGGATAACTTGAATACTTAAAGGACTTCAAGTAGAGGACTTAGAACCGAGACCTTGATGGCATTACATTGGCTTTAATTTTAAGAAATGACTTTTCTTGGATGTTTGCTAAACAATTAAATCTTTTGAATACATGGGTATTTGAACTATGTATCTTTTAATGGGTTAACTTTTGTAACCCGAGACATGTATTTGATGTAATGCCATGTATTTCCTTTCCCTGTTGTGCTCATATTATGGTTTGTTTCCGTTGCCATATTAAGCCAGTCTGTGACGTCCCACCTCCCTGGGCCCGGGGTGTGGCATTTTAACATGCAAAATTGATGGGAAACAAAACAAAAGGTTGAAAAAAGTCAGGTGGTGTCATTCCTTGTCGAGCATAGGGGCATGCCTCTATGACACGGGGTGTGCTCCCCTTACGTTGTTGGTTTCAGTCTTTTGTTGTTTCGTTTTTCAATTTAGCGCGTTACACCATTTGACCGTTAAGTTTTATCACTTCCAAATCATCCGAAAAGATACGAAATAGTCCTAGAGTTAATTAACACAAGCCAATTTGAAAATTACATTTCCTAGGGTCCTACGGTTACACGATATGTTAAAAGTCGAGAATCTAAAACTGCAAAACCAGACTTCTTAACGCGCATCAACACACCTAGCATATCACGAAAACGCTTCTAAAAGAAGCCTCCACACATTTCATGTGGAAGAGTCGGGATGGGATAGTGAGAAGTGCGATTGCTTAGTTCCGCAAGCTGACGGTTAATGGAAACGAGTTCCTCGCCAATTTCCTGAACTTTTTGGGTAAGTTCAGCTAGGCGTTGGGATGTGACGAGGTTCATTTTAGTCATTTTCTTGATTAACTCATGCATCTTGAAGAAGTATTATTGATTCGTTGGTTCTCACATTTCAGAACGTGGTTTCTTCGCAAGATTCCAGCTTGAGCTTCTGTGACTTGATTCTTTCATCTTTCAGATATTTTTAAGCAGAAATGGATGTGATGAAAGAATGGAACAAGTGTGATATTTATGTACAGGTCATGAAAGTTGAACACAGGGGCGTGCTTGGCCAGGCATGACCCCGTATTTGTCAGAAAAAGACTTAAATTCGTCCTGCAACGTTCCAGAGTCGTCATCAGAGGTAAAGGACAATTTCTGTCAGGGGCACGGGGGCGTGATTCATGGGGTACGACCCCGTTTTTGTGATTGTGAAGTCCTAAAAAGTTAAAACAAACAAGAAAAACTTATGTACCGGTGTCACATTTAAGTTTCTGGTCTTCGACGTGACCCTTCCCCACACTTAGTTTTTGTCGAAGCAGAGGTGTAATTCCTCCGAGAAAATCTTGGTTGTTCCATCCTTATATGGTTTCAAATGATGACCATTTACTTTGAAACTTAAACCGTTATGGTTATTGATTTCAATGGCACCGTTTGGAAACATGTTTTTAATCATGTAAGGTCTAGATCAACGTGATTTCAACTTATCAGGAAACAAGCGAAAACGAGAACTATACACTAAGACACATTCTCCCATATGAAATCGTTTTGTTTTCTTTAATTGCGCATCATGGAATTTCGTTGTCTTTTATTTGTAAACCCTAGCCTTTTTGTATGCTTGTTTCTCGATTCCTCTAATTCGTGAATTTTTAGGAATCGATTCTTTCCTGCAAGGACTTGGTCCAAGTGTGCTGCTTTAAGTGCCCAAAAAGCTTTGTGCTCTAATTCCACACGTAGATGACACAACTTCTCATAAACTAGTTTGAACGATGTTGTGCCTAGGAAGTTTTATAGGCTACTCGAAAAGCCCACAGTGCATCATCTAGCTTGTTAGACCAGTCCTTATGGTTTTGACCTGAAGTTTTCTCAAGGATTCATTTGATGCCTCGGTTAGTGACTTCGGCTTGCCCATTCACTTGTGGGTGATAAGCAGTTGTAAAGCGATAGTTCACTCCATAACGGGTTATTGCTCGTTCGAGCTGGTAATTACAGAAATGTGTTCCCTGGTCACTAACTAAGCCTTGGGACACCAAAATGAGAAAATAGTTTCTTGAGGAATGTGACAAATTTTTTGGCATCATTGGTAGGTAGGGCTTGAGCTTCAGCCTATTTTGAAACGTAATCGACTGCTATCAAGATGTAACATTTCCAAATGACACCGGGAATGGCCCCATGAAATCAGTACCCCATACATCAAATATCTCGCATACTTGCAATGGTTTCTAAGGAATCTCATCCCGTGTCGAGTATTGGTTGCTCTTTGACATGCATCACAAGTGTGTACCATATTATGAGCATCTTTGAAGATCATAGGCCAATAAAATCCAGAGTAAAAAACTTTCTTAGCTGTCAGGGTTGCTCCGTGATGTCCTCCTGTGGGTCCATCATAACAGTGCCTTAGAATCTAGTCCATTTCATTTCCTTATACGCATCTTCGAATGAGTTGATCTGCATCGATTCTGAACAAATACAGGTCCTCCTAATAGTAATAGTGTATATCAGTAAAGAATTTCTTCTTTTGCTAATAAGTCATTCCCTTGAGAAGGATTCCACTTGCCAAGTAATTTGCAAAATCATCAAACTAAGGGTGTTCATTGATTGACGACTGATATGCATAAGGAACTCATGAGGAAAATGTCGTTTATTGTGGATTCATCAGTTTGTGAATGGCTTGAATCTTCAAGATGCAGAGATGATCGCTACCAAATTTTCTGCTCCTTTCTTATCATGAATTTCTATGTCAAATTTGTTAAGTGCTCTAAAAGATTAGCATGTTGTCTTTATTTGTCTTTTGATATTTTGTAATAGTATAGGGACTATTTCTGTAATTTGTTAGTTCCTTTACTTTTGTTTTCAGTATAATAGCTTAGATTTGCAGGTATGTAGTGAGGAATACACAAGTTATTCGAAACTGTTTTTCATGCTTGTAATTGTCTTAGCTTGATATGAATGAAAACTTGAATTTTGTTGATATCTTGTTTTGATTTGATTACTTTGTGTGAATTTCATTGAATTGTGTTACAAATCATCATAGATATATTCATTTGATCCTATCAAATGGTATCAGAGCTGTTGGTAAGCTGGTAGTGATTGATTTTCGTTTTAAGTTCATCGAACTTGAAAACCTAAAAATCTCACTGAATCTGTGATTGAGATACAATTCAATTGAAAATTTGTGAATTTCAGTTGTGTTTCATCATCAGAAACATGATTTGAATCACAATTAGCAGATCAATTCATCAAATTCAAGTAAACTGTTGAATTTGTTGTTCAAAAATAGCTTGAAGTTTCGAACTGAAATTTCAAAAATTGATTGATTTGTTGTTGAAATTGAAGAAATTGATATTAAGAAGAATGTTTATCGGCATAAAACTCATCTAATTGAAAAGTTTCAATCGAATTCATCAACATTTGAAGAATTCAGAAGATTTGAGTTTGTTACATTCATTTGAAGATGATGAATGTGTCGCATGAGCTGAGATTGACTGAATTTGTCTAAGTGTTAGACGCATTAACACTATGTAGACGTTTTTAGTCAGTCGTTTGAGTACTGTTGAAGAGAATCCCAGACTTTCACCTGTGTTAAGTTGAAAACTATTCAGACGCTTGACAACTGTTTAGGCGTTTGACACTATTTTCAGCGTTTGACAACTGTTTAGGCATTTGACAACTATTCAGGCGTTTGACAACTGTTTAGGCGCTTGAAACCTTCCAGACGCATTAATACTTAGACATTTTGAAAATTTTTCTAAGGCATTCCCTTAGATGTTTCTCAACTTAGACGCATCAACTGTTGAGACGTTTGAATACTGTTCAGACGTTTTAACCTTGATACTTAGATTTTTTTTTTAAAAATATAAGAATGGTAAAATCAAAAGATTATGAAAACAGAGTTCCAAAGCTTAAAAATAGAGCTGATTTCAAAAATTGGTCTCTTAGACTAAAACAACATTTTAATTCTATTGACACTGATCTCTGGAAATCTATAGAAAAGGGACCATACATTCCTATAATAACTGATGGACCAGACAAAGGATTTGTGTATACTAAAGATTCTTCAGAACCTTATCCATAAGATGATCTTCAAGGAATGATCTGAAAAGAGTTAAGAATGCTATTAAAGCCTATTCATTAATGTGTAAGGACTACCTTTGGAAGTTCTTACAAGGCTAGATGCATATCAAACTGGATATACACTATATAAAGCATTGAAGATCATTTGTGAAGGAGGTAAAGAGATTCAAAATTTAAAGAAACAAAAGCTGAAAAGACAATTAGAATTGTTTCAACATTTGTCTGGAGAGACAATAAATCAAATGATGAACAGATTTGTTCAACTCATAACTAAGATGTCAACAGCTGGTATCAAACCTGATCTTGAAGATTTAAATCTCAGACTACTCAATGCTTTACTATCATCATGGAAACAAACTGTAACTTTACTAAAGCATACTGAGAAGTTTCCAATGGATCTAGATCTTCTTATTGCAAAAATAGAATCAGTGAAGATTGATGAAAGCTCAAGAACAATGATAGAGCAGCATCAATGTCTCAATATCAGTTTGTTGCTTCTCCTGCAACCACCATAGAAAATGCATTCATGGCAAAGAGTGAGAAAAGTCCTGAAGAAGAAGGAGATCTGTTTGTAGGAGCAGGATTTTTCACTGACTCATCATTTACCAGTGCACCTGCATATACAACTCAATCTCATTCTCAATCTCCTTCTAAAACACAGTCACAATCATCAAATATTCAGACAGAGACTTCTTCATCATCTAACTCTGCTAAATCTAGCAAAGTTAAAGATGTGATTAACATCCTATTAGAGGATGAAGAGTCCAAATGCATTTACTGCTTTTATGGCCAGCTTTCAAGCATATCAAGGTAGCCATTTAACTCAACTAGATTTTGTTTTACAGGATTTATTTGAGATGGATCTTGAAGATGTTGAAGAGATGGACCTGAACTGGCAGATGGTGATGACTGCCTACAGGACTCAAAAACATTCTTATGTCAACAAGAAATACAAGCCTAGTGCAAACAAGACTGTTGGATTTGACAAGTCAAAATCAAGATGTTTCAACTGCAATAGTTATGGACACTTCTCAAGAGAATGTAAAGCTCCAAGGAATAATGGAGGAAGTGCTCATCCAAGCTCAAATAATCAAAGGTTTCAACAAGCTCAGAAGACTTTTCAAAAGCCATATCAAAGTCTTTCCATGCCAGAGCTTAAAGATGAAACCAAACCATCTGATGAAACAAAGAAAGCACTAGTAGTCAACATAAAAGATGGATATGATTGGAGTGCATATGTAGATCAATTTACAAATGAATTAACATCAGGTTTATCTCTTATTGCAGAAATTCAAGAGGAAGATTGGTCAGAAAACAATGACCTAAAAAGGGAAAGTGATGAAGAGGAAGATAACTATGATTGGAGTGACAAGTCTGATCCTAAAGAGGGTACAGAGGAAGTAGCTCTAATGGTTCCGTCTGATCAACCAAAGGTTAAATCTTCTACTTCATCATCTCAAACCACAGTTCCAAAATTTCCTGAAATACCATCAGAAGTAAGAGAAAAACTTTGCACCAAATCATGTTTTGAACATGTTGAACACTACAGAAACTATTCATTCAAAATCTGTGAAAAGCTAAAACAAGAGGAATCTATGCATAACCAACTTAAATCTGATCATAAAACTGCAGATCAAAAGATTATCTCTCTTCAAAATTCATGGAACAAAACAATCAAAGATTTAGAAACTGTTACAAAACAACTAGAAGAGATGACCAAGAATCTTGAACAAGAGAAAATAGCACATGCTGCTACTCAAGTTGATCTAGAAAAAGTTAAGAGTTCAAAAATGATAGTAGAAAAACTAATCAGTGAAAGGAAAGATAAACAAAAAGCAGGATTAGGTTTCACTCATGAACCTATGCCTGAATCTATCACAAACACACTACCAGAGAATTTCAATACTCATGATTATTCACCAGAAAACAAAGCAAAGCTTAAAGCCTTTCAGATCAAAACCAAGAATGTAGAAGATGAAAAAGAAAATGTTCAAGTGTTTGTTGAAAAAGGTCAAGAAAAAATCAAAAATGGACATCCAATCAAGATAAAATCATATGAACCAAAACAACCAAAACAAAATATCTCGTCTGATCAAATTCACAATGTAATAGAAGAAGTCAGAGTTCAAAACAAGGATAAACAACAGATAGGAACATCAGAAGATTCAAACACCATCAATATGAAACAATTTCAATCAGAAAAGGAATCTTCTTTGATGATGTTCAATCTGAAAATAAACCAAGCTCTTCTAAATCAAAGAATCAAAGAAGAAGAAAGAAATCTGTAAAAGTAACATCTGAACAAAACAAAAGTTCAAAAAAATTGATTAAAGCAACAAATCAAACATTAAAATTAAAACCAATTAAGTTTGTGTCAGCAGGTATGTTAAATATGAATTCTTTTCAAATAATAAATCAAATGTTATGAACAAATCAAACTCAGATTTGAAATCTAGTTCAGATTCAAAGACTTCCGCTATAGCAAAAAGATTTGTTTCTAATACATTCAAGAAGGAAATTCATGTTAAACAAATAAACAATAATCTGACACAAAATCAAACTGTGAAAAATGAAAGACAACAGTTTAACTATATGAAACCAAAATCAAACATTATGTCATTGTCAAAAGTTAACAAAAAGTTGTTTTTAACGCCACAAAAGTACTGTGAAATTTGTGATATGAAAAATCACAATACTGCTGAGTGCTACTTTAACAAGTACTGTCACATATGTGACATGAGAAATCATTCGACAGCAGATTGTTATTATAACAAATATTGTACTTATTGTGATGAAAAGACTCACAACACTGCAGATTGTTACTTTAGAAATAGATCTCTCACTAGAAACTTTGCAAAATCAAACATGAGCAAAGGATTTGCTAATCCACAGTATTTGAGAGATCAAACTAATGGATTTCAAAGAGACATTAATCAACCTAATGTAGGTTTGAGATTTTTTCCTAAGAACAATTACATGAGCTCAAAACACAACATGCAAGAACACTTTATACCAAGATCTATAAGGATGACTAATAAAAATGTTAGACATCAATACATTTCAAAAGATGATAAATCAAATGGTATAAATTTTCACAAAAATAAATCAAACAATTTTCAGAATAAAATTGGAAAATTCATCAAAAATAAACCTGATTTGAATAATCTCCATTATAAACAATTTACAATTGTTGACAAATTTGGAAAGGCCAAGACCATTTCGGCTTGGGTAGATATTTCAACTTAACTTTCTTGTAGTGCAGGTACGCCGAAAAAGACCAATCAATACATGGTATGTGGATAGTGGGTGTAGTCGGCACATGACAGGCAATACTGCCTTGTTACAAGACTTTAAGTCAAAAGATGGAACTCACGTCGCCTTTGGTGATGATGCTGGAGGAAAAATAACTGGAGAAGGAACAATATCCAATGGGATAATAAGCTTTGATAAAGTCAACTTTTGTTCACAGTTGAACTTTAATCTTTTAAGCGTATCTTAAATTTGTGACAAATCTTGTTCTGTTTTGTTTGATAATTCATTCTGTTATGTTTTGAAGCCAAGTTTCAAGATAATAAAGATTGGGTTATTGTTACAGCTGAGAGAGACAGAGATGTATACAAATTGGATATGTCTCAAGTTGATCCTTCAACTGAAACAACATGCCTAATTGCAAAGGCATCAAATGATGAAAGCCAGCTATGGCATAGACGTCTCGGTCATTCAAACCTCAAGAACATGAAGAAGCTTGTAGCAGGAAATCATGTAATTGGACTTCCATCTAAGAAGTTTGCAACAAATGATCACTGCTCAGCATGTTTGAAAGGAAAGCAACACAGAGCGGCTTATAAGTCCAAGCCAATAAACTCAACATCCAAACCTCTTCAGATGTTACATATGGACCTTTTTGGACCAACAAATGTCAAGAGTATTGAACGAAAATCATATTGTTTAGTTATCATTAATGACTTTACAAGATTTTTATGGGTTTTCTTTCTATATGCCAAATCTGAAACAGCTGAATTATTAAAAGAATTTATCATTAAAGTTGAAAATCAATTAGACAACAAAGTGAAAATAATAAGAAGTGATAATGGAACAAAATTCAAAAATGCTAACATTGAAATGTTTTGTGCACAGAAAGAGATAGCTCATCAGTTCAGTGCTCCCAGAACTCCTCAACAAAATGGAGTTGCTGAAAGGAAGAATAGAACATTGATTGAAGCTGCTCGTTCTATGTTAGCTGATGCAAAAATTCCTATCACTTTTTAGGATGAAGCAATATCTACTGTGTGTTTCATTCAGAATCTAATCTTAATCGTCAAAGATAAACTGAAAACTCCATATGAGTTAATGTTTGGCAGAAAACCGAACATAAATTTTTTAAAATCATTTGGTTGTCCTGTTATGATTCTTAATTCAAGTGATCAATTAGGAAAATTTGAAGCAAAATCTGATAATGGATTTTTCGTTGGATATTCATCGGTTTCAAAAGCCTATCGAGTCTACAACTCTAGGACAAATGTAATTCTTGAAACATTCAACGTTAAATTTCTGGAAAATTCATTTCCATCAGTTTCAAATGGTCCTGCATGGTTATTTGATCTAGATTCATTATCAAACTCTTTTCAATCTAATTTGTTTGATCAATCAAATTGTTTTAATTCTACAGATAAGAAGAACTCAAGAGAAGATCTTGGATCTTTTAGTGAAGATTCAGATTCTGATGACCTAGATGATTCAAGCTTAGACTACCTATTTTTATCATTTGTTAAGGATTTAACAATACAAAATCATGATAATACAGTTTTAGATCATTCCGAGTCAATTAATTAGAAAGAATCGCAAAATATTCCTAATGATGGTAATGAGTTTGTGATACCTGAGTCTGGAACATCATCCATTTTAGGTGATGTAGTTGATACATGTAACTTTGATTACTTTGTCAACTCACCTACTCAAGTTCCAAACTTCAATCCACATTCTTCTATGTTAATACATGAGTTGTCCAACTTGAATCAAACAAATTTGGATGTTAATGTTCAATGTGATGAGATCACTACATCTCGTATTCACAAGAATCATCTAATTTCTCAGATTATTGGTTCATTATATGAGAGAACAACAAGGAGTAAAGTAGAACAAGCAAACGTATGCTTATACTCTTGTTTTCTTTCTCAAATTGTTCCTAAAAATGTTACCGAAGCATTAAAGGACAATGGTTGGATAGAGGCCATGCAAGAAAATTAATTCAATTCCGCAAACAAGAAGTGTGGAATTGGTGGATCTACCTGAAGGAGAAAATGTAATTGCACGAAATGGTTATTTAGAAATAAGACTGATGATTTTTATCGTGGTGTTGTAATAAGGAACAAAACAAGACTTGTTGCACAAGGATACACACAGGAAGAAGGTATAGATTATGATGAAGTGTTTGCACCAGTTGCAAGACTTGAATCTATTCGAGTTTTCTGGCTTATGCTTCATTCATGAAATTTAAGGTGTATCAAATGGATGTAAAGGGTGCATTTTTATATGGTCCAATTACTGATGATGTATTTGTGAAGCAACCTCCAGGCTTTGAGGATGCACAATTTCCACATCGAGTATATAAACTGAGTAAAACTTTATATGGACTTCATCAAGCCCCTAGAATTTGGTATGAAAGTTATCACAACACTTAATCCAACATGGATACACACGAGGGAAAATTGATCCTACTTTATTCATAAAGAAGGACAATAATGATCTTTTATGTGTACAAGTGTATGTTGATGATATCATATTTGGTTCTACAAGTCCAAAATTGTGCAATGAATTTGAAGAAATAATGAAATCTCGATTTCAAATGAGTTCTATGGGAGAGATTAACTTCTTTCTTGGACTTCATGTCAAGCAAACTGCAGATGGAATTTTCATCAATCAAGAAAATTTTGTTGACAAGCTCTTAAAGAAATTTAAGTTGCAAGACTATCAGTCCATACGAACTCCAGCAGATGTTAACACCAAGATTGAACCTGATCCAAATGGAAAATCTATTGACCAAACGTTATACAGATCAATGATTGGTTCTTTGATGTATCTTACTGCATCTAGACCAGACATTATGTATGCTGTTTGTGTATGTGCCAGGTATCAATCAGACCCGAAAGAATCTCACTTAATTTCTCTCAAAAGAATATTCAGGCATCTCAAAGGTAAACCAGCCTTAGGGCTTTGGTATCCTTACAAGGGTAACTTTGAACTATATGGATATACTGATAGTGATTATGGTGGATGTTGTCAAGATAGAAAATCTACTTCGGGTGGGTGTCAATTTCTTGGTCCCAGATTAGTCTCATGGCAACGCAAGAAACAAACAAATGTCTCTGTTTCAACTGAAGAAGCTGAGTACATTGCTGCATCAGCAGGATGTTCTCAAATTCTTTGGTTGCAAAATCAATTACTAGATTATGGATTCAACTTTTTTAAAACACCAATCTATATTGATAACACAACTGCTATGTTCATAACAACTAATCCTGTTCAACACTCAAAAACAAAACATATCGAAATTCGATATTATTTTCTTAGAGATAACTCTGAAAAAGGATTAATCATATTGATTCAAATTGCAACAGAAAAACAATTGGCAGATCTATTTACTAAAGCCTTCCTACCAGGACGGTTTGAGTACTTAGTAGAATCAATTGGTCTTATAAATCATATGTGTTCTCCCTAAATCAAAAGATCATAATAGTGATACTCTCATTGTGAATTGTCTGTTTATATTTTTTTTGTGTGTGTGATTTTATGTTTTTCATAGAAAAATCAAATACAAAAATATATATCAAAAATACAAAAATATTTTTTTGGAAAGGATTATGTTTTGCAATATGTGAGAAATGATGGTACATTAGTGAGATCAATTGCATACTTCACTCATTCATAAAGTCTAGACATGATCAGATATGATGTGTAGCTAATATCTGACTATTATGCTGAAAAGTAAATTCTTGTGTGTATTCATCTAAGTACTTTTGAGTAGCTTTAGCTTATCAGAATGAATGTTTGTTAAGATACATCTCTCACACCTGTTGAAACTATGTGAAATCATGAGATCTGTTACAAAGCATCATTTCACTTCTCTGTTATGAGTCATCATAGACCTGAAGTACTGAGATATCCTCTGTTGTAAGTCATTACAGACCTGGATTCTCGTTTTGATGCAAAAAGATGCCAATGTGCACAACCTATTCAAAAGAATAGTCAGAGCTGATCAAATGGTTATCCATGATCATCCTCTATTAACAAAGTAACATGAACTCTGGTGATATCTATGTTTCAGGTAATATGTTGAGCATGTGTTCTTTCTTACATTTCATGATGATAGTTGAATTCTCTTAGTCTCTGTATGCTTTACATCATGTCATATCTAAATCAACACTCATCAATCCAAGAATTGAAAAGTAAGTGAGTTGATAGTTGTGTCAAAAACACTCATTGTCTGTCCTTAGATCTTGTATCTCCTTTGCTGTGATATCACTGACTTGGAACATACTTGATTAGGATTTATTCATTGTTTATGACTATCCACATTCATTTTATTTTAATATGTTGATCTTCATTAATATGATCTCTCTGCAGACATTTATTCTTTGTTTAATATTAATTTTAATTATATTTTCAATTTTTTATGCATGTCTTTGTGTGTGAAGGCAATGTCTCAATGTGATGTGTGATCTTATTCTCTTTCATAAGAAACTTATAAGTTTTTTCAAAACTTAAAAGTTTAGGGGGAGTAATATCTGAAAGAGTTGTTCTCAGAAAATATTCAATAATCATAATCAAAATTTGAAATGTTGAATTGAAAGTATGATGCTTTGTGTTCAAAGTATTTGTGTAAACTAAAAATGATTTTTAAGTTGACAATTAGATGATATTTGATGTTATGATGAGACTAAAATGAAGGGACAAAAGAAATTTAAAAAGAAATTAAAAAGAAATACAAAATAAAAATAAAAAATAAAAATTTTATAAATTGAAAGTGCAAAATGCAAAAAGTTCAAAATTTGGGGATCTAAATGGTAAAAAATGTGAAAGTGAAGAAATTGGAAATCACAAGTGTTTGAAATTCATCTCATGTACATAAACAGTGCACATGCGTCTCAATAGGAGCATGATGAAATTTTCAGGATTATACAAGTGTTGGACGTTTTCCATGCGTCTAAACAGTTGTAATATATCTATGAAAATTACAAGTGTTGGACGTTTGATTCATTCCCATGCGTCTAAATAGTTGTAATACATCTGAAAATTTCAAGTATTGGGCATTTGTGATAATCCCATGCATCTAAATAGTGTGTTAGACGTTTGTCATGTCTCATACGTCTAAATAGTTTCAAATTTTCAAGTGTAGACGTTTTACAAAGTCCATGTGACTGAACAGTGCAAAAGCGCCTAAAAACAGTGCTTATGCGTCTGAACAGTTCTCATGCGTCTGACTTAAAACGCACAACAGTGCTCATACGTCTAACAAAATAAGTGAATTCTAGGTTTTCATACGCCCAAACAGGGACCATACCTCCGAACAGGGCTCATACGCCTAAAATTTTACTTATATAAATTGAACACTTATGCATATTTCTCAGTTACACTTCAAAATTTCAAAACCAAAACCCTCGAACTACGACTATCGAGCACCAACACATCCAAATTTCATCTGAAATCGAATCAAATCATTTGAGTATACATTGTATTTGAATATATAAACGTAAGTTTGTGATTCAAATATATAAATTTTGGGTTAAATCAATGCATTACTATAGTCGTTTGAATGCTATTTGGGCGTTCGAACCAATATAATCCAAGTTTAATCTGATCAAAACTCAAAACTCAATATTAAAGTTTAATCAAGTTTAACCAATATTAAAGTGATTGACGGTAATCAAAACTCAAAGCCAATTCTCAGATGGTTTTACAACACTGAGACATTTGAGCTAAAGTTAGTCCGAAATCTAGAAAGATGGGATGAGGACATGATTACTTTATTTGGAGTTTTTGAGCTAAAATTGTTACATCCAAGTTATATCTCATTTTTTTCAGTACAAAAATTTGAGAAGGTTTCTCCTGAAGTGGCTGAGCAAGACAAGAAATATTTTATTTCTATTATCAATGTGATGAACGCTGCCATGGAAAGGATTTCTTTGAGAAAAGCACTTGCGTATGCCAACATTGTTAAGAAAGATATTAAAGATATTGAATTCATGAGAATATCAAGAAAAGGGGTCTTAGAAGTGTACTCAAAGGACAGTAATAAACCTATTGAGTTATATGCAAACATTGATATTTCATGTCTTTCAAAAGATACATTGGAAAGAATGGACAAGATGGAGATTAAAACAAATGAAGCTAAACCAGAACAAGGCATTCTTGCAAGTAAATTCAAGTCTACTATATCAAAAGCTTTGAAAGAGTTAGAAACGTACAAACAGAAGCCTATGTTCAAAGTCAAAGAAGAATCAACGATTTCTTTGAATGATGAAGTCAAGGCTGAAGATAGAATTGAAGATAGAGTCAGCAGTCAAGCTTGAAGATTTTGAAGACTAAAGACCATGTAAATCTTAGGAGGAGTATTGTTAAGTGCTCTAAAAGATTAACATGTTGTCTTTATTTGTCTTTTGATATTTTGTAATAGTATAGGGACTATTTCTGTAATTTGTTAGTTCCTTTACTTTTGTTTTCAGTATAAATAGCTTAGATTTGCAAGTATGTAGTAACGAATACACAAGTTATTCGAATATGTTTTTCATGCTTGTAATTGTCTTAGCTTGATATGAATGAAAACTTGAATTTTGTTGATATCTTGTTTTGATTTGATTACTTTGTGTGAATTTCATTGAATTGTGTTACAAATCATCACAGATATATTCATTTGATCCTATCAAATGCTCAGATGGAGATTAAAACAAATGAAGCTAAACCAGAACAAGGCATTCTTCCAAGTAAATTCAAGTCTGCTATATCAAAAGCTTTGAAAGAGTTAGAAACGTACAAACAGAAGCCTATGTTCAAAGTCAAAGAAGAATGAGCAGATTTCTTTGAATGATGAAGTCAAGGCTGAAGATAGAATTGAAGATAGAGTCAGCAGTCAAGCTTGAAGATTTTGAAGACTAAAGACCATGTAAATCTTAGGGGGAGTATTGTTAAGTGCTCTAAAAGATTAACATGTTGTCTTTATTTGTCTTTTGATATTTTGTAATAGTATAGAGACTATTTCTGTAATTTGTTAGTTCCTTTACTTTTGTTTTTAGTATAAATAGCTTAGATTTGCATGTATGTAGTAACGAATACACAAGTTATTCGAATCTGTTTTTCATGCTTGTAATTGTCTTAGCTTGATATGAATGAAAACTTGAATTTTGTTGATATCTTGTTTTGATTTGATTACTTTGTGTGAATTTCATTGAATTGTGTTACAAATCATCATAGATATATTCATTTGATCCTATCAAAATTCTTGAAGCAGAAGTATCCGACGAATCAATCTCAGCTTTGCATCTTATTTGTTGAACATATAACAAAGGGCTGTGTGACTGGTGTAAACAATTATTTTTGAAAGGATTAGATTGTCACACCCCCGCTAAGAGCGGAAACACGGGGTTGCGACGAGACGGGAATCGTCATAACACATAGTAAGCGATAGAGATGCAATAATAAAAATGATGACAAGCGTGTCATGACGACACCCGACAACAAGGGGACTTGTGTCGTGTATAGTCAATGTTCACGACAACATAGCCATAAGCATAACAGGATAAACGATTCACATGATCACATAAAGATGAAATTGAAATGTAAATTCCCACAACCCGGGAACAAGTTTCAAAAGATTGTATTGTTTACACAGTTTAACATTGTTCAAAGTAATTGTTTGTCAAACATGTTTAGTCCAAAAATGCATCCTAGGGTCTCCACTAAGGCAGAACACCTAGAACCTCAGCTAGCATGATCACCTGAAAATATATGCTCAAAATGGTCAACAAAATTGTTGGTGAGCTCGCAGGTTTAAGTAATAAAAGTGTAAGTGATGCTGTATAAAGTAAATGATATGGAATACCGTGAATACAGTTATATACACAAGTAAATTCACATGACATGAGCTTTGCAACCAAACCTAGCGACGTACACAAAGAAATTGTCGGCATATATTCACCCAAGGCCCATACCTGGCTATTGTTGGTACTAACTAGTATACCAACACGAGGGTGGGGGTGTCAACCCAGTAGTACTACCAATACCTAACCGTCGGTTCCCACACTGGAATTAAATAGTTGCAAAGATAGAACCACACAGCAGACCCAAGCATGTATCAGATAAGTACTTGCAACACAGTATCACATTGATTCCTTGTATGAAAATTGTATGTATGTTGTACAGCATAGAAAACGGGCGAGCATACTTTTCCCCCATGTTTGTAATGTTTGCAAAATAGTATAAGCATAAAAAGGGGCCACGAAACTCACATGTTAAGTGGTAAGTATGAAAGGTCGAGATTCCGACAGTTGAATGCAATGATCGGTCAAACACTATTGACAGTTATTGTCAAGCATTAATGACATGTATAAAGCGTATAGTAATGTTTGGTCGGTTCAGGTTGTATCGGTTCGGTCGTGGGTGGCACACACACACAAGCGGACACACGTATCAGATCTTATGTAGATCCAAGTACTACGAGTAGTCGTCATTGCTTATGACATCCCTGTAAAGATCTCATTATTATGAAAGATGACACTTGTTAAGTATTTGTAGTTTCAAATGGGTTGTTGGTAATTGTAAAATGTTAGGTTTATTTCAGTTGAAATAGTATGTGCATGTTGATAGCATTGACTTTAATCTTTGGGGTCAAGCAATGACACTTTTACTGATGTTGCCTTATCATCATCAAACGTTCAAGGGAAATTCACACTCATCATCAGTCACACAACAGGACTAGACGCTCGACCCACGTTCCATTCGTATGAATTAACCTTCAATCGTGCGAATTAGCTACTTTCGTGCGATTGAACCTTCATTCGTGCGATTGGACTCAGTCGCACCACACAACACACACATTCGCACGACTCAACCTCCATGCGCACGAATCAACCCTCAATCGTGCGAATTAGCTACTTTCGTGCGATTGAACCTTCATTCATGCGATTGGACTCCAGTCGTGCGAAACACGCACAATCGCATACACTCAGTCAGTCACCTGACTCAATCGCACACAATCATTCATACGCATGACTCAATCGTATACACTCATTCGCACGCATGACTCAATCGCATACAAACACCCAGTCGCACGACTCAGTCGCACGACATGCCTAGTCGCACAACTCAGTCGCACGATTGACTTAGACGCATGATTCAGTCGCACGACTCACTCAGTCGCACGGCTCAATCGCATGACAGACCCAGTCGCCTGAACTGCAGAATCGCGACTGTGGTCGGGCTGAGCAGCCCCCGAGTTGCTCTAACGCAAGTTTTATACCACGAGGACTTCCAGAAACACTCAACAAACATACACAAACATGAAACACAAGCAGAAAGACCTCACACGTACCCACACGACCTCATGTGCTCGGATGAACCCGAGCACCCGAAACCCTAGAAAACATAGCAGTAAAAAGACAAGAAAGGAGACAACCAAAGTCGTCTACATGCTAGAAATGAGTAGATGAGCTGTAGATGAAGACTAGACGACGAAAACGAGACCACACGGGTAGATTTTGGTGCTAGAATGAAGAAAATGTGTGTGTAGGGAGTGAAGAGGTGAAGAAGATGAAGTGAGTGAGGAATGGCTAGGATTGGGGTTTATATACCCAGCCCAAGTTTGCAAAATTACACTTAACCCTCGAGTTTCCCAAAATTTGTTTCGGTTGATTACGACCTTAAAATGTTCGTTATATTAAGGTTAAAAGCGTGTTCAATGGCATTTGATAGTCTAAAATGGTTTTATTAATGACAAATGTGTTGGATCCTGTATGCCCAAGACACATAGAACATTGATGTGGTTAGTACGTCATGATCCAAGTCGGGTCATACCCAATAACAAGCTTAGCAAACCCAATAAATATTTATTTGATGATATGATCATGCAATTAAATAAGAGCACCTAATTAGAAAATGAGTTTTCTAATTTAAAGAAATGAGAGATAGAACAAATTATATGGATAATTTGTTCATGAACTATTATTATTTACATTGTTATTTAAATGGTTAAATAACAACAAATAGTATATGTTCTTATGTTATACATTAAAAGGCTTTAATCATATAACATATCAACATGTTAATGTAATTAGTTGGTTTTATATTTTAGGGTGTATAAGTTATATAATTAAAAGGTTAATTATATATATCTTATCATCTAACTAATGAACATTAATAATGTGCCATATGTTACATAATTAAAAGGTTAATTATGTAACAAGTCCACTCAACTTTTAATGTGTTACAAGTATTTTTTTTTTAAAAAAAGGTGAACTTGGGTTTTAAAAAGGGATGAATTCGGCCCCCCCTTGGTCTTCCCCATTTTTTTAAATTATCTTGAAAATAGAACACTCATTAAGAGTGTGGTTGAGTGGAAGAGTTCAAGCATGATCCTCCTATCTCTCTCTCTTTTCACAAGATGAACAACTAGAGAAAGGCTTCTCCTTCTCTCCTCATTCACGGCTGAAACAGGGGTTTTGAGTCCCTTTTGGTCGTTTTCTTGGGTATTCTAATGATCCAAGATATGCTCCTTCATTGGTATGAAGTAGAAATGGTTTGCTTTCTTCCACCCATTGAAGAACTCGGCTGGAAACAAGGTTCCAGCAGCATTGTTGTTCGTTTTGGTGCTTTAAATCCTAGCAAAGATGGTGTTTTCTTAGAGGCTTGTGGGTATGGACACTTGAGACATCTACTTTGGTGTTTTGGCCATTCAAGAGCAGCATTTTCTTCACCCAAATCACGTTTTTAGCAGCCCTTATGGAAGGTGTTTCATTCACATTTTCAGCAGCCTACAAAGGTAGTTTGTTGATGTTGTTTTGGTTGTTTCCTTCTCTTGATAGCTAGTTCAAACACATATGAATGATCCTTATGTTTTGGGTTTGTTGAAACAAAGTTATGAACTTTTAATTTTCTGATTACAACATGATATTAATCTATTATTCCGCTGCGTTTTCTCAGTTTAAATGGTTAAACTAGTTTGTTAAAGGTCCAACAAACCCAACAAAATGTTGAAATTAAAAATGATATATTTGGGGTAATGGTAATGAATTTATAAAAGGTTTATGCTTAACACACGTTCTCGGAGGAAGTACAGGCACAAGAGAAAATAAGCAGACATGATTCCTTAAAGCAGGAGTTCATGAAGAAAAGGAAGAATAATTAAAATATTTCTATGCTTATTTATGTCGTTCGACGGACCTTAAGGTGACGGAGGTCACAGTATCCCCCAGTTGAGAGAATTTCGTCCCGATATTCAGCTGGAGTTAGGTCCAAGAGTGTCATCCACGAATAGGTGTGGGTATTTGAGTTTCATTTGATCTTCTCGTTCCCATGTAAACTCTGGCCCTCGTTTTGAATTCCACCTTACGCGAACAATTGGTATTCTGCTGCGCTTCAACTGTTTGACCCTACGATCCATGACCTCAATGGGTTCCTCAATAAAATGAAGCTTTTCGTCGATTTTGATATCGTCAATGGGTATGTGAAGTGATTCGTCAGCCAAACACTTCTTGAGGTTCGACACGTGGAAAGTATCATGCACACCGCTGAGTTCTTGTGGTAACCTTAATCAGTAAGCCACTGGACCAATTCTTTCTGTAATCTCGAATGGTCCAACGTATCTTGGGGCTAACTTCCCTTTCTTTCCAAACCGAACAATTCCTTTCCAAGGGGAGACTTTGAGTAACACTCGGTCCCCAACGTTGAATTCTAGAGGCTTTCGACGATTGTCGGCGTAGCTCTTTTGGCGATCTCTAGCGGCTTTCAGTCTATCTTTGATTTGGAAGATCTTGTCGGTTGTTTCCTGAATGATCTCTGGGCCTGTTAGCTGACTTTCACCAATCTCGGCCCAACAAACGGGTGATCTACACTTCCTTCCGTACAACGCTTCGAACGGAGCACACCCAATGCTGGTGTGGTAGCTGTTATTGTATGAGAATTCAATCAATGGCAAATGAGTATCCCAACTACCACCAAAGTCGATTACACACGCTCTCAGCATGTCTTCTAGCGTTTTTATGGTTCGTTCACTTTGGCCATCTGTTTGAGGGTGATAGGCGGTACTCATGTCTAATCGAGTGCCCATTGCTTTCTGTAGTGTTTGTCAAAATCGTGAAGTGAATCGGCCGTCACGGTCGGATATGATTGACACCGGCACTCCATGTCTTGTCACGACCTCTTTAATGTACAATTTCGCCAACTTGTCCATTTTGTAGTCTTCTCGGATTGGCAAGAAGTGTGCTGATTTCGTCATTCGATCCACTACGACCCATATCGAGTCATGCCCGTTGCTCGCTCGAGGAAGTTTGGTAATGAAGTCCATGGCTATATTCTCCCATTTCCATTCGGGAATCTCATGTTGCTGTAACAGTCCCGATGGTTTCTGATGTTCAGCTTTAACTTTCGAGCATGTCAAGCATCTGCTGACGTACATGGCCATGTCTTTCTTTAGGCCTGGCCACCAGTACAGATCTTTGAGATCGTGGTACATCTTGTCAGCGCCAGGATGGATAGAATATCGTGTCTTATGTGCTTCATCCATGACCAAGGTGCTTACACCTCCCCACTTGGGTACCCATATACGGTCCACGAAGTACTGCACACCATCGTCCTTGCACATCAGTTGTTTGTCCAACCCTCGGAATTCTTCTCCCGCAAGGTTTTCTTCCTTCAACGCTTCACTTTGTGCAATTTGGATCTGAGCTTTCAAATTTGTTTGAATGGTCAATCCCAAAGCTCGAGCACGTAGTGGTTTCACGTGTTCTTTGCGGCTTAGAGCATCAGCCACCACATTAGCTTTCCCCGGATGATACCGGATTTCACAATCGTAGTCATTAAGAAGCTCTACCCAACGTCGTTGTCGCATATTGAGTTCCTTCTGGTCAAAAATATGTTGAAGGCTTTTATGATCTGTGTATACAATGCATTTGGTTCCATACAGGTAATGCCTCCATATCTTAAGTGCGAATACTACAGCGCCCAACTCAAGATCATGAGTCGTGTAGTTTTTCTCGTGCACCTTAAGTTGTCGCGAAGCGTAGGCGATCACCTTATCTTTCTGCATTAGTACACATCCCAACCCTTGATGCGAAGCATCACAGTACACCACAAAATCATCAGTTCCATCTGGGAGGGACAATATCGGTGCATTGCACAACTTATCTTTCAGCGTTTGGAACGCCCGTTCTTACTCATCTCCCCAATCAAACTTCTTGTCTTTCTGAGTCAGCAACGTCAGCGGTTGAGCAATCTTTGAAAAGTTCTCAATGAAACGACGATAGTATCCGGCTAATCCTAAGAACTGTCGTATCTCTGAAGGTGTCTGGGGTGTATCCCATTTCTTTACCGCTTCGATCTTGTCGGGATCTACATGAATCCCGTCTTTGTTAACCACATGACCCAAAAACTTCACCTCTCGCAGCCATAATTCACACTTCGAGAACTTGGCGAAAAGTTTCTCTTCTCTTAACAGTTCTAGTATTGCCCGAAGGTGTTCTTCATGGTCCTCCTTCGATCGAGAGTAGATAAGTATGTCGTCAATGAATACGATCACAAACTTATCCAAGTAAGGTTTGCACACCCGATTCATCAAGTCCATGAACACAGCTGGTGCGTTAGTCAACCCAAATGGCATGACCAAGAACTCATAGTGCCCATAACAAGTTTTGAACGCTGTCTTCGGCACGTCCTCCTCGAACACCTTATTGATGATATCCAGAACGAAGATCGATCTTGGAGAAATACGAAGCTCCTTGCAACTGATCAAACAGGTCGTCGATTCTGGGGAGAGGATACCGATTCTTCACAGTTAACTTGTTCAACTCGCGGTAGTCGATACACATCCGGAACGACCCATCTTTCTTTTTGACAAATAATACTGGTGCTCCCCAAGGCGAGTGACTCGGCTGTATAAAACCCTTCTCCAGTAGTTCCTGTAACTGGCTAGACAACTCTTGCATTTCAGACGGTGCCAACCGATATGGTGTCCTTGCTATCGGTGTAGCTCCAGGAACCAACTCAATACGAAATTCCACCTGTCGTGGAGGAGGCAACCAGACAAGTCATCTGGGAATACATCTGGGTAATCCCGCACTATAGGGATATCTGCCATTCCTGTTCTTCTTCTTTCTTTTCCACCACATGAGCCAGAAAAGAGTAGCATTGTTTTCGTAAACTCTGGCATGCTTTCATGCAGGAAATAAGCTTTAAGTTTCTCCCCGGTCTTTCTTCTTGAATTCTGAGTACCTCCCCGTCTGGCATGGGGATTCGAACTACTTTGTCCCGGCGTGTTCCGACAACCAATCCATTCCCACAATCACATCAAAAATTCCTAGCTCAAAGGGTATCAAGTCTATATCGAAGGTGTGGTTCTCTAACATTATCGAGCACTTTCTAATAATTTCATCAGCCTGAACAATTCTACCATTGGCCATCTCTACAGAGTAGCTAGTTTCTAGCCTACTAGGGCTTAATTCAAGCAACTGCACAAACTTAGAAAATATAAAGCTATTTCTGCCCCAGTATCAAACAGTATAGATGCAAAGTGATTATTGAGTAAGTGCGTACCCGTGACAACATTTGGGTCCTGATGAGCATCGTTGGCTCCAATGACGAATGCACGTCCCTGAGCTGTATTCCCCTGATTGGTCGGGCCTTGATTTCCAGCTATAGCCATCACTTGCTGCTGGTTGTTTCCTTGTTGACCCGGTGCCCGATTCAGTCTGGGGCACATGTTTCGGTAGTGATCAAGGCTTCCACACTCATAACAAGCCCTTGCATTCCCGGCGGGGTTAACCGCGTTGACCGTGCAACCATATTCGGCGCTGTTCTGCAGTCTCTTGCAAGATGCCCCGGGCGTCTACAGTTCGCGCACACCCGGCACTGCGTTCCTGGGGGATGATGATAATTGCACTTGTCACGTTTGGGGTGCGGACCCACATACTCTCGCCTGCCCTGCGCCACTGCCACAAAGTTTCTGGTTGTCTTGGCTCTTTTATCAAACTTCCCAGCACTTGACCTGCTCGTTTCCCCAAAATCCTTTCTCTTTTCTGCTCCTCTACCCAAAACTCCCGTTCTCACCATTTCATTGGTCAAGCGCCAGCCTTTAGAATCGCGCTCTGAATAGTAGGAGGAGCGGTAGCGGTTACCATTGCTCGGATTTGAGGCGCAAGTCCCCAAATGTACCTCTCTATCCTTTTTGATTCCGGGGTGACTAGATGTGGAACCAACCTTGCTAGCTCATGAAAACGATCGGTGTAAGCTGCGTGCCCAGCCCCCACCATGGCATGATTCCAGAACTCATGCTCAAGTTTTTGCATCTCATTGAGAGGACAATACTCCTCGGTGATTAGGGCCTTGAACTCATCCCACGACATTTGCATCGCGGATTCTCTTCCCCTAGCCTGAATCTGAGTGTTCCACCATGTTAGTGCCTTGCCCTGTAGTGAGCAAGTGGCGTACTTAATCCTTTGGCTGTCGAGGCATTCGCTGATGTCGATCACGGCCTCCATCTTTTCAAGCCATCTGGTCAGAGCTAGGGCTCCACCTTTGCCATCAAATCTCGTGGTTTACAAGCCACAAATTCCTTGTACGAACATCCCCGTCTAGCATTCACAACCCCGGTCTCGTTAACAATTACAGTTTCGTTAACGGCTGTACCATCATTTCCGGTCTCCTGATTGCTTTCGTTCCCAGTCGGGTTACTGTTATCCTCATTATCATTGCCATCGTCCCCGTGGGGGTGAGAATTCTGAAGAGCATCGCTCACTTGGGCCACGATAGTCGGAATTAGTGCTGCCAGCTGTTGAGCGATCAGGGCTGCCATATCCGCGTTCCCTGTTCTTTGATTTCTTCTGGCTGGAGCATCACTTGTTCTTGGGGTTCTTCCCCTGCCTCTGCCTCTGCCTCTGCCTCTGCCCCTTGGGGCTTCAATTCCACTACTATTACTGCGAGTAGATCTTCGAGGCGGCATGTTCTATTCATAAAAGAGGTAACATGTAAGCTTTAGTCACCGTAAGATACACAAGTATTCTACTTATCAAGTTCCAATGTTCATGTTCCGGTCAGTCAAGATCACCATGCAGCCCATTTCAAGCATATTCTCGGTATACCAGTGATGTTTTTATATAGGGTTCCCCGCAGCGTTCCCACCACACCCACGATGTACCGAGAATGATGCCCGATCCGGTTACATGACATCCGAATTTCCTTCTCATCATATCCATAATAATCCATCAAGTCAACTGAGAGCCCAAGCATGTAATCACGTATAGCCTGGTGGAGGTTGCCTATCTCGCATCCTTAAAGGATTCAGACATAGCCTCCTCAGGTCGGTCTCAGTATCCAAGGTTAAGCGCAGTATATGATGTGTGAAGATCTCTTCGGGTCTCAATACCCGAATTTGGTTATGATAACTTGGCGCGCAGAGGGAACGGAAGATCTAATAGGAGCATTCCATAAAAGAGTGAGCATAAGGGCTCTCTCATAGGGTGAAAAGATCACGAAATAGATAGATAAACGAACAAGTAATGAGGAACACGTATGAGATACAAAATGCACACAACCCTGGCATGCAATCTATATGAAGGTTCCTAGGTTATAGTCTAGGTCAAGCGTATTGCCTAATACTCTATAACCAATGGCTCTGATACCAGTCTGTCCCACCCCCGCTAAGAGCGGAAACACGGGGTTGCGACGAGACGGGAATCGTCATAACATATAGTAAGCGATAGAGATGCAATAATAAAAATGATGACAAGCGTGTCATGACAATACCCGACAACAAGGGGACTTGTGTCGTGTATAGTCAATGTTCACGACAACATAGCCATAAGCATAACAGGATAAACGATTCACATGATCACATAAAGATGAAATTGTAATGTAAATTCCCACAACCCGGGAACAAGTTTCAAAAGATTGTAATTGTTTACACAGTTCAACATTGTTCAAAGTAATTGTTTGTCAAACATGTTTAGTCCAAAAATGCATCCTAGGGTCTCCACTAAGGCAGCACACCTAGAACCTCAGCTAGCATGATCACCTGAAAAGATATGCTCAAAATGGTCAACAAAATTGTTGGTGAACTCGCAGGTTTAAGTAATAAAAGTGTAAGTGATGTTGTATAAAGTAAATGATATGGAATACCGTGAATACAGTTATATACACAAGTAAATTCACATGACATGAGCTTTGCAACCAAACCTAGTGACGTACACAAAGAAATTGTTGGCATATATTCACCCAAGGCCCGTACCTGGCTATTGTTGGTACTAACTAGTATACCACACGAGGGTGGGGGTGTCAACCCAGTAGTACTACCATACCTAACCGTCGGTTCCCACACTGGAATTAAATAGTTGCAAAGATAGAACCACACAGCAGACCCAAGCATGTATCAGATAAGTACTTGCAACACAGTATCACGTTGATTCCTTGTATGAAAATTGTATGTATGTTGTACAGCATAGAAAACGGGCGAGCATACTTTTCCCCCATGTTTGTAAATGTTTGCAAAATAGTATAAGCATAAAAAGGGCCACGAAACTCACATGTTAAGTGGTAAGTATGAAAGGTCGAGATTCCGACAGTTGAATGCAATGATCGGTCAAACACCTATTCATTATTGTCAAGCATTAATGACATGTATAAAGCGTATAGTAATGTTTGGTCGGTTCGGGTTGTATCGGTTCGGTCGTGGGTGGCACACACACACAAGCGGACACACGTATCAGATCTTATGTAGATCCAAGTACTACGAGTAGTCGTCATTGCTTATGACATCCCTGTAAAGATCTCATTGTTATGAAAGATGACACTTGTTAAGTATTTGTAGTTTCAAATGGGTTGTCGGTAATTGTAAAATGTTAGGTTATTTCAATTGAAATAGTATGTGCATGTTGATAGCATTGACTTTAATCTTTGGGGTCAAGCAATGACACTTTTACTGATGTTGCCTTATCATCATCAGACGTTCAAGGGAAATTCACTCATCATCAGTCACACAACAGGACTAGACGCTCGACCCACGTTCCATTCGTACGAATCAACCTTCAATCGTGCGAATTAGCTACTTTCGTGCGATTGAACCTTCATTCGTGCGATTGGACTCAGTCGCACCACACAACACACACATTCGCACGACTCAACCTCCATGCGCACGAATCAACCCTCAATCGTGCGAATTAGCTACTTTCGTGCGATTGAACCTTCATTCGTGCGATTGGACTCCAGTCGTGCGAAACACGCACAATCGCATACACTCAGTCAGTCACCTGACTCAATCGCACACAATCATTCATACGCATGACTCAATCGTATACACTCATTCGCACGCATGACTCAATCGCATACAAACACCCAGTCGCACGACTCTGTCGCACGACATGCCTAGTCGCACAACTCAGTCGCACGATTGACTTAGACGCATGATTCAGTCGCACGACTCACTCAGTCGCACGGCTCAATCGCATGACAGACCCAGTCGCCTGAACTGCAGAATCGCGACTGTGGTCGGGCTGAGCAGCCCCCGAGCTGCTCTAACGCGAGTTTATATACCACGAGGACTTCCAGAAACACTCAACAAACATACACAAACATGAAACACAAGCAGAAAGACCTGACACGCACCCACACGACCTCATGTGCTCGGATGAACCCGAGCACCCGAAACCCTAGAAAACACAACAGTAAAAAGACAAGAAAGGAGACAACCAAAGTCGTCTACCTGCTAGAAATGAGTAGATGAGGCTGTAGATGAAGACTAGACGACGAAAACGAGACCACACGGTAGATTTTGGTGCTAGAATGAAGAAAATGTGTGTGTAGGGAGTGAAGAGGTGAAGAAGATGAAGTGAGTGAGTAATGGCTGGGATTGGGGTTTATATACCCAGCCCAAGTTGCAAAACTACAAGTTTAGTCCCTGCACTTAACCCTCGAGTTTCCCAAATTTGTTTCGGTTGATTACGACCTTAAAATGTTCGTTATTAAGGTTAAAAGCGTGTTTAATGGCATTTGATAGTCTAAAATGGTTTTATTAATGACAAATGTTGAAATTAAAAATGATATATTTGGGGTAATGGTAATGAATTTTAAAAGGTTTTGCTTAACACCACGTTCTCGGAGGAAGTACAGGCACAAGAGAAAATAAGCAGACATGATTCCTTAAGCAGGAGTTCATGAAGAAAAGGAAGAATAATTAAAATATTTCTATGCTTATTTATGTCGTTCGACGGACCTTAAGGTGACGGATGTCACATAGAGAAGAGCGAAATTTGTCAAATGCGAAAACTATAGCGAGAAGCTATTTCTCGTGGTGGTGTAATATTCTTGTTCATAATTCAAAGTTTTGCTCGCATAAAGAATCAAGTGGAATTGCTTGTCTTTCCTTTGTCCTAATACAACTCAACTGTGAAATCGCTTGCGTCACACATGAGTTCAAATGGCACTGTCCAATTTGGGGAAACCATGATCGGAGCGGTTACCAATCTCTCTTTGAGTAAATTGAATGCACTGATGCAGTCGTTGGAAAATACGAATTATGAGTCTTTTTCAAGAAGTTGAGTCATCGGTCGAAAGATTTTCGAGAAATCTTTGATGAAACGATGGTTGAATCCTGCATGACCTAGGAAACTTCTTATATTTTTCACGGTTGTGGATGTGGAAGTTTGGAAATAGTGTCGACTTTGGCCTGATCGACTTAAAGAACTGCTCGAGAGATCTTATGTCCTAACACTATTCCTTCAATAACCATGAAGTGACATTTTTCCCAATTCAAAACAAGGTTAGAATCTTCAAATCTAACCAACATCTTTTCCAGATTTTCAAGACATTGTTCAAACGGATTTCCAAAGATAGAGAAGTCATCCATGGAAACTTCCATTGTGTGTTCAGTCATGTCATGAAATATTGCTACCATGCATCTTTGAAATGTAGCGGGAGCATTACACAATCCAAAGGGCATTCACCAATAAGAAAATATGCCATATGGACATGTGAATGTCATTTTCTCTTGATCTTCAGGAGCAATAGGAAGTTGGAAATAACCTGAGAAACCATCCAGGAAACAATAAATTTTTTTCCAGATAATCTCTCAAGCATTTGGTCGATGAAAGGAAGAGGGAAGTGATCTTCCTTGTGGCGTCATTGAGTTTGCGATAATTGATGCAAACTCTCCATCCTTTAACTGTACGAGTAGTAACAAATTCATTCTTCTCGTTAGTTACAACAGTCATTCCTCCTTTCTTTGGAACAACTTGGACGGGCCTGACCCAAGGTGAATCAGAAATAGGGCAAATCAAACCAGCATCTAGCAGTTTGATTACTTCCTTCTTACCACCTCTTGCATGCTCGGGTTTAGACGTCTTTGAGGTTGAATGACGGATTTGAAGTTCTCCTCCATCAGTATCTTGTGACTGCAAAAGGATGGATCGATTCCCTTGATCTCTATGATTTTTCATGCAATTGCTCATTTATGTGCCTTTAACACATTGAGCAACTTGTTCTTCTTATCTATGATAAGGCGTATGAGATTATGACTAGAAGTTGAGATGTGTTTTCAAGAAACGCGTATTCAAGATGAGATGGAAGTTCTTTGAGCTCTAAGACTGGAAGGTCTTCAATAGAAGGTTTGATTTTAGGTTCTAGCTCTTGTTCAATGATCTCAAATGCTTCTTTATGAGATGATGTTTCATCAACTTCAAATTCTAAAATAATTTGATCTTCATAGATGGGTTTGGTGATTTTGACCTCTATTAATTGAGTGTTGCATGCTTCATTTCGAATAGTTTCCTTTATGATAGCTTATGATTGAATCGAAAACATCAATTTAATAGAGTGAGTCATCATGATGTTAAGGGTGTTTCATGGATTGACCTATATCGAAAGTTACTTCCACCTCGTCCACTCAAAGTGTGAGATTGTCAGTGCAAACATCAATGAGGGCTCAAGCAGTCGCTAAGAAGGGTCGTCCTAGGTTAAGAGGAACATTCTTATCCTCATCCATGTCAAGGATCACAAAATCAACGGGAAATATGAATTTGTCGATTTTAACTAGAGATTTTCAACGATGCCCCTCGAATATTTGACAGAACGGTTAGCTTACTGGATGCTCATGTGGGTAGGTCTAGGTTCACCTACATTTAGCTTTTCAAAAACCACATAAGGCATAAGGTTAATGCTAGCACCTAAATCAACTAACGTGTTGCTAACAGAAGGATATCCTATTAGGTAAGGTGTAGTAAAGCTTCCTGGATGAGTCATCTTCTGAGGTAGTTTGTTTTGAAGAACTGCAAAGCATTCCTCGTTTAAAACTACGTGTGACAACTCTTTCAGTTTCTTTTTGTTAGACAAAACACCCTTCAAAAACTTAGCATAATTTGGCATTTGGGCTAAGGCTTCCACCAAAGGCATATTGATATGGAGTTGTTTGAACAATCCCTGAAATTTGACATATTATGCCTCTATTCGTTGTTGTCTCAAACGGCATGGATATGGAGGTGGCGAAACATAAGGTGGTGGTGGTGGTACGTATTTCTTGGCTGGTTCCTCAACAACAGGTTGTTTTTGCTTATCACTTTCATTACTTGGAGTTTCGGCTTCTACTTCTTCATGGGTGGGTTACAAAGCAGGTGCATCACCTTGAGTGGTTTTACCATTCCTGGTGGTGATGAATTTGGCTTGATCATTAGGGTTTGTTACAATATTGCTATGTACAGTACCTTGGGGTCTTTCATATAAATGTTGTACTATTTATCCTACTTGGTGTTCTATGGCTTGTAGTGATGCTTTGTTGCTTTTGATGTCAGCCTCGTTTCTTTGGAACCTCTCCTCATTTCTTTAATCAGATTTCTGGATGTATTCATCTATGGCTTGTGTGGTTAATAACAAATGCTGCAATAGGTCTTCTATTGATGGTGCTCCACGGTCTTGATTACTACTGCTAAGACCTTGGCATGGTGGTTTCTGTTGTTGGTAAGGTGGCCTTCGGTTAAATCCTGATGATGATTGGTTGTTACCAGTATCTCTGTAATTCGAGTTGCTTCTCCAATTTGAGTTTTTGTACGAGTTACTTGGGCCTCCTACATAGTCAACCTCTTTAACCATTATAATGCCTTGTGGGCATTCGCCGGTCTTGTGTGAATTTCTGCATGTGTTGCATTGTGTTGGAGTTTTCTTTAGCTCGGATTGCAATTGTTTGAATCATTTGGTCAAAGCTTCTAATTAGGCTGCAATTAGGGTTTGAGAGTCTACTTGATGAATACCTTTAGAACTAGGTTTGGTTCTTAAGGGATTATAAGCAAAGCTCTTCTTAGCTGCTCTTTCTAAAGCTTGGTATGCCTTTATTGGTGTGACACTTTCGAAATCTCCTCCCACACTTTGGTCTACAGCTTGTTTGTGTGCTCCACTGATTGCATCATAAAAGGTTTGACACTGCAGCCACAGATCAAGTCCGTCATGTGGGAATCTCCGAAGGAGGCTTTTGTATCCCTCCCATGCTGCATGTAATGATTCATCATCGTCTTGGCGGAAGCTTGTGATGCTGCTTCTCAGTTTGGTAGTGCGATCGGGTGGAAAGTATTTCAAAAGGAATTGTTCAGCCATTTCCACCCATTTGGTGATGGAACCGGACGGAAGCGAATCAAGCCAGTCAATGGTTCGACCTCGAAGTGAAAATGGAAAAAGTCTTAGTCGAATGGCGTCGTCTGAACAGTTATTGATTTTAAAGGTCGCATAGATATGAAGGAATCGTGAGATGTGAGCATTAGGATCTTCGTCTTGCAATCCATGGAAATGAACATAGTTTTCTACGTGTTGGATAATACTAGAATTAATCTCGAAATTGTTGGCTGCTATTGTTGGGTGGACAACACTAGACTCATAAACATCAATTGATGGTGTGGCATAATGCGTCATCTTCATTTCCTCGTCTTGGTTAGCCATGTCCTCTTCGGATGGTGTACCTTCCAAAATGTATTCTTTAATGATTGGAGCTACTTGTTATGGTCTTCCACGTAACCTTTGATGGAAAAGTCATTCGGGTTTCGAGAGAGGCAAAACAAGTTCAGGGCTAAACAGTCAGACATACACTAACTTAAGGAAGCATAAACTAACTAAGGCTTAGAATGAATCAGGCAATTGTAACTAAACTAGCTAAGGCAAACTATCTACTAAGAATTAAAATAAAAATTGAACAAAATATAGTAACAAGATATACACAAGATAGTTACAAATTTAGATTATTTTTCAAACTGCCGTGTGCCCCCGGAACGGCACCAAAAACTTGATACGATGCGGAATGTATATGTTTTGATAAGGATTTTTTGCAAAGATTTAGTTTTAATTGGTTATTACAAATACTAAACCACACCACAAAAGGCAAGTGTACCTGTCGTGTGGCAATATAGTGTTGGTAAGACTGAGTATCAATCCGTGGATACACCTAGTCTACTCAACAATCTTAAGATTTGACTATCGGTTTTTTTTTGTTTGAGAAAATGATAAATTGCATTGATAAGATTTTTAGTTTTTAAAAACAACATTAAAAATAAACTAATCTAAGATTAAAGCATTTGGATTTAAAACCAGGGAATAATGGTTATCATCTTAATTAGATTACACTTATGTAACTATGATGAATTGGTGGTGTGATTTAAAGATATTGATTAATGTAGTCATGTTAATTTTTATAAAGATGAGCTGGCGTGATTTCTCGTCTATCCTACTGTCGTAGTGACTATGATCATGTCAGGCTGATTTTACTGCTTAGGTCAAAGCCTTAGTAATGTAGGTAAATCTTTTGTGACCTTTTTGACATACGATTCTAAAAGCATAAGTTAATGTTAAAAAAGAGTTGATCAAGTTCCTTCCTAACATACCATTAATTTTAGAAAATCGTAACAATTACTGTAGATTTCTCAGACTAATAAAAGGGAACCCGTAAAGGATCAGAAAGTTATGATTCTAAAAGCATAAGTTAATGTTAAAAAAGAGTTGATCAAGTTCCTTCCTAACATACCATTAATTTTAGAAAATCGTAACAATTACTGTAGATTTTTCAGACTAATAAAAGGGAACCCGTAAAGGATCAGAAAGTTAAGGTGATATGATTTCTAATAACCATCTCTAGTTCATTAGCCATAGATTTATTATGAAGACTGCTTTCGTGAATAAAGCTGATCATATGTTTTTCAACCGTGTATGACAATCGCAATTACAAATCATAAATTTATAACTTCTCGTTCAAATGTAAATACTACCCATCAAAAGTTTTCCCAAGATCACCATAACATTAACATAACATATATCACACCATTAGTTCATCACAAATTACATATGTTTCGTCCAATTATGATGATAATAAGAGTTTAGCTCATAATGAGCTTGAACATAACAACAGATAACAAGAAGATAGATATGAAATCATCGATGAAATGGAACAATCAAATCGGTGATCCACAATGGATGGTGTTTGGCCAATCCCGAGCTTCTTCCAAGTGTTGTATGCAATTTCCGAGCCTCTAAATAGTCTTGAAGACTTGATTCCCGAGTGAATTCTACAGAGTAACTCTCCCACCAAAAGCTTGCCAAAATGGTGAACATAGTCTTCTATTTATAGGTTTTTTGGAGTATTTAAGCATGTCCCCGTGCCTAAAAGGCACCGTCCCGTGCTAGTACAATGCTTATGAAAGTTGGTTGGATCATACGTGCAGAGGGTGTCGGGCATGGCCCCGTGCATGATGGGGCATGACCCTGTGTTGTAAGTGGGGCACGACCTTATGCCTTATGGGGCACGACTCCATGCTTACTTTTAGGAGACATTACTTTTTCTTCTGTCAGATGTCCAAACACGGGGGTGTGTCAATTTAGCACAGGGGTGTGTTTCAGGCAAGGCATGAGGGTGTGCTTAATGATGCACGACCCCATGCTTGGACTCCAAAGCTCAGATTACTTCAAATTCTTGTCAAATATGCTTCTTTTGTCCAACTTGCCCTTTTAAACATCTGCAAACACAAATTAACATTTTTAAGTACATAATCATCATTTTAATGGAGATATTGAGAAATAATTTATGTGCTTTTGATAGGATTTTTATGTATAATTTGAAGCACATTAGGTTCTTATTAAAAAAATACCTCTTGTACAATTAACTACCAAACACATATGGTGACACAAGACTAATTTAGTTTATTTATATCTTGTAGATTTTGCATTGGGCTCGTTGAATGGCTTAGAGCTTTAAAAACCTACTAGGTTGTTTTGTGGGTTGATCACGTAATATGTTTTATCTCTAAATTGCATGTGGGTCATGGAGTCTGAATGGGTCTATCTACTTTAGCTTTCGGAAGTGCTCGGCTATCTCATTCTCACACTTGATCACTTACACCTACTATTTGACTTGTTATAGTATCTTTGATTAGGGTTGCATATCATCAAAGAATCCTTTGTTGTTCTTGATTGTTATACTGATAAGATTACTATGCTGATGATCTAATAAATATTTTGTCTTTGTCATAATTGTTATAACTTCTATCATGATACTTACATTGTTTTTATTTTTTTATTTCTTGGGTGTAAACATATTATTGTCAGACTAATTTAAAGTGAGTCTCGTTGTTTGTTCATGGTACTAGAGCTATTGTGGCTTTGGTAAGGGGTCGACTCTTCATTTCTAGTTTTTCTGTTGGTAGTATTCAAAAAGAGTTCTAGGGTTTTCAGATATGCTATTCTAAAGAACAGAATATACTAACTTGGGCACCATTTGGTGAGAGTGTTCCTATTTTTCATTTCTTTTAAATCACATGTTACTCTAATTGGGATACATGGTTGGGTTGGGGTATCAACATCTAACTCATGCATAGGGAGAGCCACACCTTGTATCTTTTGTGTTGCATATACGTAGTGCATATTTTATGATTATTATCTATTTCTTATAGAATCTTTTGTGCATCACTTGCATGAAAGATTAGTTTTTGTGTTTTTGCATTGTCCTTGTTAATAATTATCATATTCAATGGTGTGAAAACTTGGCTATGACCTAGTCGACTGTTTTATGTGAGTGCTTGGGTTGAATCATATCATGTTTGAAATAGTAGAATAATTAAAATGGTTAAGGATGTTGTAGTTGTCTCTCAGACCCTAATTAGCGAACTAGATGCAAATGACCCTCTGTAGTTACATGCTAACGACTAATAATATAACCATAGTAAATATTTAAATCAAAAGGAACTGAGAATTACGCTAACTACATTATATAGGCAAATGCAATGAAATTATCCTAACAAGCTAAAACCAAATTTGTTTTATTGAGGGAAAATGCATAAGATATACTAATAATGAAATTTTAGAAAATCAATGGGATCGGTGTGATATCGAATTTAGTTTCCTTGATTTGAATTCGATTCGAATAATTTCAATAAGGAATACATGCTTATATTATTATATATAGAAATACTATTGTGTATAAGTTTATATATAAGCATGTATTCCTTACTGAAATTTTAGAAAATCAATATATAATTATTAATCGAATTCGAAATCAGTTTTAAAATTTTCAAATTTGAATCACCCGAATTGGATTCGAATACACACCCTTATATTCAAACATGTGGGTCCTACCACTACTACTCGCAATGATACTCTCCTTCCTATCAAAAACATTAGAACAATGGTTAAATCTCTAAAACTTATATAAAAAGAATTAAGCCATAATAACTCAACCACAAATTCAAGTAAGAATGGGAGTTCATGTATCAGTTGTAAGTTACATAAATCAATTACCTACCATGATACTTAAAAAATTGTTCATCTTTGAAATTGAAAAAAGCCCTCGACACCTCACTCCTCTATGTTCCTCGAGATTAAAGCTCATATACTCAAGCTTTTCGTAATTTCAATCTTATACCTATAAAATGGAACATGACATATGAAAAATGAATTCATCGATCACTTGACACCATTAGATGATGAATATGCTTTCTATTTTGTGCATAAGAAAACTAAAACTTATTTCATTGATAAAATAATATCGATAAAGAAAAACTGATATTAATCAATCAAATAAGTAATAATTAAGAACTTCACATAGATAATTTTTTGTATAAATGTTCAATTACAAAGGCAAGCTTGATAAATGTAATACATTTTGTGGATGATGAAAAAACCCTAAAATCAATTGGGTTTGTAAAGGTCTTGGGGCTGAGCTTATGTTTAGTTTTCTTATTAACTAAGTTGAAAACCATAGTTAATCTTTAAATATATACATGTCATGTATTGTAATGTTTTGTATTGAGCAAATAAAGAAAACCCTAATTGTAGCCTGTGAACATAGGTCACGCTAACCGAACCATATTAAATCATTGTGTCGTTCATTTTTTATATGCATGATATTCGTTTGTGATCGTGTGTTGGTTCTGCTGCGCCACTTGAAACCTAACAAGTGGTATCGGAGCTTTGGCTTGTTGAACACACGATTGTTGCACGGAAATGATACCAAGAAAGGATTTATTTGTTTTAATCTCGTAATTGCCCTGTTGAATCAAGAAGAAGGCTAATGCAACCAAAACTATGTCACTTAAGTTATTTTGGTGCTTCATGCAAAGGCTTCCGAAGCTTAACATGGAACTTCCGAAGGTTGTAGAGTTCTTCCGAAGACAAAGAAAAAGACCAACTTCCGAAGACAGAACTCTACTTCCGAAGACAAGTGCATACTTCCGAAGTTCAAGACTTAGAAGAATAAAGTGAAGACCAATTTCGAAGTATGATGAAAAGAAGAAGTTTCCAAGCCTTGGAAGAAGCAGCCTCTTCCGAAGTATAAGTGGCTTCGGAAGTACTTACTCTTCCGAAGCCATTTAACCTTCAGAAGACACTGCTATTAACCAGTGGACACAAGTATGGTCTCTGACACTCCGCTGCAGACTTCTGATACATCATGATAGTACACTGTTCATCTTTTCATGATAGTACATGTTACCAACTTTAGTTGGTGACAAAAGGTAAGTCAGGGACATGTCCTGACTACCAAATCTCATATAAGACTTTATCTGAGATACCTTAATCTTAAGTCTTGTAGTATACACTTTAGCTATAGGATCCCAGCTGGTATCAAAATATATCCGGCTGTAGATAGTATATATATAAGTTCTCCTTGTAACTCATTGTAAGATATCATCTACTTGTAAGAGTCTTGTATTTTGAGTTGAGAATCAATATATAAAAGTATCTTGAAAATTATCTTACTGTGTTCTTTATTACTTTCTATATTGTGATCAACTCTTATTGATTCTTCATATACCCGAGTGTTGTTCTAGGTGAGTTTGAGAGAAAACATTGTGTTTAAGTGACAAACACCGATCCTGCAATTGGTATCAGAGCTCCTCAGGCTCTTGATTGCGTGATCTCACCATCCAAATCAACCTGTTTTTACTCCTCCCTACCACTCACTCACTCAATGGCCCTTAACAAATCCGAGGTAGACTTCAGGTCTTGGAGTAGAAGAATAGAAGGCTCCAATTGGTGAGAGGTCTGTGCTTCAATTACTCACGATTTGTGTTTTCAAATCTGATAGGGAATCTACAAAGGGAGACATTCTTCATGTATCCTAGGTTCCTTCAACACATAATCAACTGTGAGTTGGACCAGAGCATGCTTGTCTGTGCAACTGCTCTGACTGTCCCCCACATGCGGCCTACCATCTTCAAAACATTGAAGAAGGTATCCACCAACTTCACTGGAAGGTATACCACTCTGCTTCCAGGTATGATTGAGCACATAGCTCCTGGTGACATCCCTGTTCACCCCACAGGTGATGAACCCACACCAGCAACCACCTCCACAATACCAACACTACCTTCTCCACCTATCACCATCACTTATCAAAGATGCCCCAAACGAACCCTTGTTCAATCGACTCTGATTGAACAAGCCCATCCTATTCAATCCAAAAAGACTAGAGTGGAAACATGGGCTCCCACTTAGTCAGAGGTCTCTCCATCCTTCTCTTTTGACCTTAATTTGGCTTTTGAGTCTCCTCAGTCTCAAATCCAGGAGCCCGATACCCACACCAACAGCCCTCAGAATGAGTATCTACACTCTTCTGAGCAACCAACAAGGGACAGCCCCACCAGAGGCTCAATGCCTATAGACATTGACCAAAGTCTCGGGTCAGTAGGCTTAACCGTCCTATCTTTCACTAACCTTCTATTCAAAACTGATGAAGAGATAACATCTCTCCATGGCAATGAAGTTGATCTACAATACCCTCTTCCAGATCAACAGAGCCCGGAGAAATCCATTCTCTCTAGCCCCTATCAGCAACCAATAACTGAGGTGAGTCCCACTGATGTGGACGGAACTCATGTAGATTCAACTGCCACTACAGAAGGCTCCTCAATAGACCTTATGGACAGTGGTAACATATCTCAGACTGAATCTACGACAACCGAGCCCTTTGATGACTCTGAAAGAGACATCATTGAGCATGGGAAACCAGGGTGCCAAGAAACCACATCTGGTGGTAAGGCTAAACATACTAGGTATGTTACCTCATCTCTCCATGATTCTTCAAAAGAAGATGAGAGAAGCATGCAACTCCTTGTTAAATAACTTCTATCTAAATTCTCAAACCTTGAATCCTTGGTTAGGACTTTAGAAGCAAGGTTTGCCACTTAGCAACTTAAGATTGACAATCTCAAGGCTCAACTAGCTGAGAAACAGACAGAGAGGTTTGTTAGGCATGTACCTATTCAGGTCTTATTGACTTCTTCCTCTAGCTCATCTAGCTCTCAAGATGATGCTACCAAAAAGGGGGAGAATGTTCAAAGACAAACACATGAGGAACCACAGAGCCGACTTCAACTTCAACATCTTCTTTTCCCATCATCTCAGTGACTGAGCCACCTCAAGTCATTCTTCAGATTGACCCAAGGATGCTCAGTGATCTCTACAGACTCTTCACCAAGTTTCTGTTGAGATCCTCATTTGAGCAGCCAAGCCATGATGCTGCAATGATCTACTTTGGAGCAGAAGAGCTTCAAAGGCTGACTGCACCTTCTACCACTATGGAAGAAGTTGGTCAACCTAAGGTCCAAATAGAACCTAAGATTCAATTCGAAGGGGAAATAGGGACTGATGGTCCAGCAACTAAAAAGTTAGGACATAATCTGCATCTCCTCAAACTTCCGAAGCTGGAGTTAAAGCCTCGGAAGAACAAGCTGAATCTTCCGAAGCTGAAATGGAAGCTGTGGAAGGATTGTTTAAAATGTCCGAGGAACTGATCATCACAAATGCAATCCTTGAAATGGCATCTGAGGTGAATAGTGAGGATTTTCTGATTCCACCTCCATCCCAGACACCATCTCTTCCTCTCTCACAATCAGAAACCTCTCTCCAAGAACCACCACAGTCAAGATCTTCAAAAAACAAAGGAAAAAGGAAGATGAGTGCGGAAGAGCTTCAGGAAAAGGAGAAGATTGAGAAACTCAAAAGAAAGGAAGACTTCAAACTGAGAAGTTGCTAGCTGCCAGTACAAAAGCAGCTGCATTCATCAGGAGGCTGTCATCAATAAAAGGAGAGAGGAGATCATTGACCAGCTCATTGAGTTGGGAGCTGCTAATGAAGAAACACTCCTGCTACCATTAGAGGAGTTGGTGGATCTGGAGAAGGCAACCAGGTTGAAACTTGAAGAAAAAGCCAGGTTGGCGTTGGAGATAGAGGAATAGAAACAGAAGGAGGCTAAATTACAGCTAAAGAGAGACAGGGTGAACTTCCTACTCTCCAGAGGATTTGATCTTCAAGAACTTTCTCCACACAATGATGATACGATCCTCTGGCTCTACAATAAAAAGCAGGATCAAATGGAGAAAGAAAGGAAGAAGGCTGCAAAAGAAAAGGACAGAGAGAAGAAAAATAAGGAAGAAGAAGCCAGGGTCACTGCCTCCAAGAAGCTCACTTAGAAGGCCTGGATTAAGGACTATCTTCGGGCTCATGGCTTCTCTGGAAGGCGGGTGGGTCCCATTTCTAAAAGGACACTCCAACGGATTGTCAATGAAATTAAGGCTGACATCCGGATGGGGAAAAGGAAAGAGATGTATAGAAGGGTAAAATGGATGACCTTTACTGCTACCACCCAACCACAACCTGAACCTTCACCCTTACCTTTCACCATTAAACCTGAACCTTTCACCCCTGAACCCACATCACTACCCATACCTACTCCCTCACCTCAACCACCCAAACTTCCCATCATCCAACCCAAAACACTAGCCAGAACCTCTGAACCTAAACCTACCCAACTACCATCCAAACCATCCCCTCAGCCTTCTCAACATCTCTCTCTTGAGGAGTTTAAGGCAATCAAGATGAAGCTCGCCAACTGCACTATCTGAGCGAAGTCTCTTGTGTAGAAGACTCTGTCAACATCACCTATGTTGATGGTTCTTCAAGTTCCCTCACAAGAGATAAATTCCTTGATCTGCCTAGAGGAACTTTGGACCAGGCTGTGAGACTTATGAGCCTCAACTTAGACTCTTTAAATGATGAAAAGAAGAAGCTCAGAAGGAAACCGGTGAATCTACTGGATACAAAGAAAGAGGACAAGATTCCTAGTCAGTCTCTTGCGGCTAGAAGGAAGATAATCCAGTGGAGATTCGATGAACCTTCTCATAACTTTGTTGTGGAAAAAGAGAATAGTGAAGTCAATAGACTCAATGCAACCTCTCTGCTACACTCCAGCAGTTCGACCTTGCTGAGCTAGCAGAAAAGCCATTCTCCAACCCCTCCAACTCTGAAACTGCTGCACTCATCAGAAATCATCTCAACAGTCTTCATCTAGCTGAGTTAACTGCAAAGACAAATATTGAAGAAGAGTTGAAGTTGAAAAGACAGGAAGACAATGAAAGATCTCCCACCAAAGGTGCTGCATTTCTACAGATGGTGGAAGGTCCTGAATTGGAACCTATAGTTTGATGGGAATATGATTATAGTTCCCATCAACTAACTCTTTTCAGAGGACAACAACAAAGGGTACATGTTATCCAAGGTGACAGACTAGATTTCCTGTCTACCAAGGATCTGTACAAGCTTCTCAGCACCACATCAGGGAAGAACAAGGACACAGACAAATATTTACTCTCCTTGGTGCTGAAAGTTTTGAGAAGTCGACACAAGTGAAGTTTTGGTAGCATCAGCCTATGGGGAGTTTGTTGAATCAAGAAGAAGGCTAATGCAACCAAAAATATGTCACTTAAGTTATTGTGGTGCTACATGCAAAGGCTTCCGAAGCTTAACATGGAACTTCCAAAGGTTGTAGAGTTCTTCCGAAGACAAAGAAAAAGACCAACTTCCGAAGACATAACTCTACTTCCGAAGACAAGTGCATACTTCCGAAGTTCAAGACTTAGAAGAATAAAGTAAAGACCACTTCCGAAGTATGATGAAAAGAAGAAGTTTCCAAGCCTTGGAAGAAGCAGCCTCTTCCGAAGTATAAGTGGCTTTGGAAGTACTTACTCTTCCAAAGCCATTTAACCTTCGGAATACACTATTATGAACTAGTGGACACAAGTATGGTCTCTGACACTCCACTGCAGACTTTTGATACAGCATGGCTTCTTCCTAAAGAGCCATGTTGTTGACCATACTTTATTTCACTGTTCACCTTTTCATGATAATACATGTTATCAACTTTAGTTGGTGACAAAAGGTAAGTCAAGGACATGTCCTGACTACCAAATCTCAGATAAGATTTTATCCGAGATACCTTAATCTTTAGTCTTGTAGTATAGACTTTAGCTATAGGATCCCAGCTGGTATCAAAGTATATCCGGTTGTAGATAGTATTATATATAGGTTCTCCTTGTAACTCATTGTAAGATATCATCTGCTTGTAAGAGTCTTGTATTTTGAGTTGAGAATCAATATATAAAAGTATCTTAAAAATTATCTTACCGTGTTCTTTATTACTTTCTATATTGTGATCAACTCTTATTGATTCTTCATATACCCGAGTGTTGTTCTAGGTGAGTTTGAGAGAAAACACTGTGCTTAAGTGACAAACACCGATCTTGCATGCCCTTTTCGTTGTTTGAGGGGTGATCAAGAAAAAAAGGGATATCAAGATTTTTTTATTCCTTTTGAAGTTGTGCCAAGTAAACAAAAATAAAAAGAGATGATTTGGTGCTCTTGTTTGTATGCGGTTACAAAGACTCTTTGTTTTTGTTTGTTTGTTGGTTTTGACCAAGTGCAACGGGAATAAGTATAACACCCCAACCCCGAGAGGCTGACGTGTCACTATTACAGATACCAAATCAAAAACTAAATCCATGATTTAAATGGACAGTTAGAAGTAACAAATTCAAACAAACCAAATAATTCAAAAGAACCTAATTAAGGTGTTTATTACATCAAATAAAGCAAAAGATAATCTTGATCTTCAATTCACTCTTCACTGAGTTCACGGATTACCCTGATTACCTACAAATAAATAAATAAAAACACCACAAAAGAAAATACGGCTGTGCCAAAAGTTACTCAGTGATGAAAAGAACAATAGTAATGACTTTAAGCATATAATTAATACTAAACTGATCATATGATACGGAAACTGAAATCTAATTCTAAGCATATAATATTGATATAGAATTGAACATGTAATACTAAAACTGAACTAATAAGTACATAGCTAGCTACACTATGCACCAATGAGATGGTGTGTGGGGCGTACACACATGATTCCATCTCCCGGAATTGAATTGATCTGAACTAGGATTGATCCAACCGCCTCCTAAATAAATGTGGCCAAAGTACGAAACGAGTACTAACGTGTTAACGGAGACACAGTGAGCTTTTTATAAATACCATCACGAAAAGTGTCATACCAATGACGCCACAATGTCATGTCAGACATGCTCGGGTAACAGAGTACAAGTCAACAGTAGTATAACTACCGAACACATAACGTATCAATAAACTTAAACTTATTATTTCTAGGAACATACAATAATGAGCACAAATTAATAAAAGAAATATCTATTGCATGCTACAAGTTTCAAAGCGAGTCAAAGCAAAACTAAATAAATAATAATAGACGACTAGTCAACGTTCGAAGGTCAAACGGGTCGTATCAACGGAAGAAATGGAAAAATATAACAATAAAAATAACAAAAATCCATACTCTAAAGTAACGGAAAATTATGGTTTATACTATGATAGAAAGAACCAAGAATCCATACTACAAAGTAACGGAAAATATTATTTATACTAAGATAGAAAGAATGAGTAATCCGTACCTCAATAAGCAAATCAAATCAAACAAAGTCACGTGCCCTTAAGCCCTTTAACTATTTGCGTTTTTAAAAAGTATTGAATGATATTTATGAAACTTTTGTTGCGTTGTCTTATTAGTTAGTTAGTAGCTATTTCGGTGATGGATATTTTAAAATCTTTGTTTAATTTCTAACTCTTGTACAGTCGGGTTTTGTTTAAACGAATTTCAGAGCATTGTATCACTAAGACTTTCAATTATTTTAACCTATATGTATTAATTGTATGCACACCCAATATTATTATTTTTACATAAAGTCAAGAACAAATTAACATCTTGATCTTTATAAATGGTCTACCTTTTCTCTTTACATTATTTCATCATTTGCATAACATAGTATCAAAGGCAAATAGAATGCCAAATAGAGTTGTATATTTTGATAGATGTTTTACTTCTCTTCATTCTTTCTATTTATTATTTTTTTACCCTTGTCCCCAATAAGAGATTTAAAATCCATTATCCACCAAACTATTTTGTACATAACACTACAGTGACAATTTTATCTCCTTATTTATTTTCGCGACTAAGTTTGATGGATAATATCTTCGATTGAAGTATGAAGTTCCACTGTTTATCAAATAATGTCAATTTAATATATGTGACATAGCTAGATAATTAATATTAGTGACCAATAGGGAGCATTCCATTGACATGCATGCAATTTAATAAAAATTGAGTTCCACGAGTATCAATAAGAAAAGCAAACAAGCATGTCTTTCAATTTGACCCACTTGGTTAGGAAATTCAAGTTATGTTTTAGTCATCGGAACCAAAACTATATTCAAACGGGTTATACGAACACCTATGTCGGAATGGGACAATTGACAGGAATGGATTAATTACCTGGACCGGAACAAAATGGGGGCTGAAATAACACGATGAGGTCGTAGATGGTGGTGTAACAAGGCTGCATAATTAAAATCAATATGTTCAAAACAAAACTTCACTGAACATGGTTTCGAAAGGGAAAAACATTTTGGGTACCTGGTCTTGAAAAAAAGATGAATTAGAAGAGTTAACCACCCTTGATTTCCAACTGTGGCTCGTGGTCCTTGTCAATTGTAAATGGTGGTACGTCGACAACAACTAACAAGTGACGGACTGATCTAGTGGTGATGGAGTGATTTAATGGTGTTTCTAGCAGGTTAGAGATCGTAACATCAAGTTTTAATCACTGGCGGGACTCGAACAGAACAACTAAGTCGGGAGTACCGTGAGGTAGTTGTGGCTTTATGGGATGCGATTGAGGGCAGATTGAGTTATACGTCATTGGATCAGAAGTTGGTTGAATTAAAGGATCATCATCGCCATCTTCTTGGGAGTTTGTTGGAGGAGATAAAGAGTACCTCGTTGTAGAGATTAATGAAGAGGCTGATGCAACCTAAACATCTTCAGTCTTTCCAGCATGCTGCACAAGTACATTGAAGTGGAATGCTTTGGAAGTTTCACATGTGCAACAGAAATACTCTAAGTGTGAAATCTTCCGAAGCCAAGAACAACATCTTCCGAAGCCAAAGATGAAGTCTTCCGAAGCCTCAGAGACAAAGTCTTCCGAAGCTTCAAGTTCATGAAGACAGATTTCTTCCGAAGACTTTTAGTAACATGCTTTATCTGATGTACTGTTCCATAAAGCTGGACACCTTTCCGCTGCAACTCTGCAAGTCACCAACTAACATGGTTTGGTGAAAAGGTCCATGCTTTTGGTAACTATACATTAAGGTCTTGAGTCTGTAACTTTCTACTTTATGTACTTTATCCTTTTTGTAATAGATAAGGATGTGAGCTATGGCATGTCCTAGTCACTAGTCAAAAGGCAATCTTCCTTTTGACTCTACAATTGATTTTATGTGTGTCTAGTCAATTGTATCTAGCTGGCTTTCAAAGTATAGCCGGCTATAGGATGTTGTATAAGTATCTCATGTTCTTGTATCTTTCGAATATGCTTTGTAACACTTGTAATAGAACATAGAGAAGACAATATACTGCATTCTTGAAAACCAAACACTTGTGTTCTTTATGTTCTGTCTCATATACTACTTGTGTTCCTAGTGTCATCACTTGGTTAATCCAGTTTACTGTTTGATCTAAGTTTAGTTTATCTCCTCTTTGTGTTGTTGTGTTGTAACTCTACACCCTTCAACGATCTTGTATTTGGTATCAGAGCTTTCCAGGCTCTCGATATAAGATCTCACCATCTTTAGATCCCTCACACACACAAATACTAAACTTTTCAAATGGCAGCCATTTCCAAAACTGATATGGAAACTGGAACCATGAACAAGTCCCCACTGATCACTCTTGATGAGTTTGACACCTGGTGTTTAAGAATGGAAGGTTTCATCAGGTCTTTTGATTCAAGAATGTGGGAGTCTATTGAGAATGGACCTTTCATACCCAACACACCTTCTGCTACTGGTGCTAGTATGATCCCCAAAGATGTGGCTAACTACTCTAATGAAGATAGGAAGAGAGTAGAGATAGACAGAAAAGCCATGACAGCTCTTCAAACTGCCGTTCCAAACTCTGTGTACAGAGGTTTCAAGAAGTGCAAAACAGCCAAGCAGCTGTGGGATGCACAAAAATTGATGTATGAGGTTTCTTCTGAAGCCAAGGAGAACAAGAAGGATCTCCTAAAGCAGCAGTTTGAAAACTTCACCTTCAAAACAGGTGAAACCATGACTCACAGTACTTCAGGTATGTTGAGATTGTGGATACCCTAGTGGATGGAGGAGTTTCTCTTAAAAACAGAGACATTGTAAGGAAGTTCATGTCCTCACTTCCTAGGCAGTGGACACACTACTGTGTGGTGATCAAGAGAACTGAAAATCTCAAAACTCTTACTCTGACAGAGTTATATGGGATTCTCAGTGGCTACCAGATGGAGATGAATATGCAAGGTTCATCTGGAAACTCCAACAATCAAATGGGTTTAGCCCTACATGTGGTTTAAAGGGATAACATAGAACCCAAACATCATCTCTTATACTATCCTGACAACTCACCCAAGGGTCCTTTCATCACCTTCCCAGAGACACCAAAGGAGAACTACACTCAAGGAAGCCCATTCCAAGAGACAAGCTCTTCTCAAGCTTTTGTGTCTTCTGATGAAAGTTGTGGCAACTCTCTTTTCACTCTTGAAGACCTGGACTGTATCCATCCAGATGATCTGGAATACATGGAAATAGTCCAACAGATGGCTCTTCTTACTCACAGAGCCAAGAAGTTCTACAAGAGAATTGGAAGGAAGTTTTCAAGCAATGCAACCAGTGGAAAATTTGGACTGGACAAAGACAAAGTCAAGTGTTACAACTGTAACCTGATGGGCCACTTTGCCAGAGAGTGTAAGGCACCTAGAACTAATGGTGGCCAAACACAATCCAGACCAAACTACACTGACAAAGCTCTCCATAATGAGAAGTCAAAGCAGCAAGCTGCTGTTGCTGTTGAAGAAGGAGGCTTTGACTGGAGCTTTCAGGTTGAAGATGCCTCTCCAAACCAAGCACTGATGGCAGATCTTGATGAAGCCAAGGTATTGGAACATCTCTGTACTCCTGAATGCATTGCTAAAGTTAACAGGTACAGGTCCTATAACTTGGAACTGAGATCTGATATTGAGTCCTTAAACATTTTAAAATCTGATTTTAGAAAGTCTGAAAATTATTATAAGCTGAAAATAGAGGACTTAGAGAAAACCATATCAGTTCTAAAACATGAACACACAGATTTTAGGACTCAAATTAAAGATCTCATAACCAAGTTAACTAAGTGCCAGGCTGAGCTTGTGATCAGCAAAGCCAGGGCATAAAAGAGTGTTCTTGAAGAAGAGACCTTCAAGAACATGATATCCTCATCCCTGCACAACAAAGTGTGCTATCAAAACAGACAGGTCCTGGGATCTAATGAGATAGCTCCTCCACACACAATCTTTTCAGTAAGATCTCCTAGGTGTGGAACTTATGAAGATGAGCTTCCTCTCATAGATCCTATGAGTGAGGAGGATGAAGAAGAGATAGTGAAGAATCCTTCTACAAAGAGTGAAGAGGAGGATTCCAAGAAGGGCCACTATCCTTCTGAGGAGAAAGTGAAGACTGTGATGACCAAGTCCATGAGAAAGAACTTGATCGGAAAGAGCAAAAGAAAGGCGAGGAAGGCTCAAGAGATCAAGGCTATTTTCGACTCTAAGTAAAAACAAGTTTTTAATCTGCAGGGTTTAAAGTGGTAGGGACTGAAGACATCAACCAAAACTCTGCTAAGATTCTGGTTCTTGCTCAACTCATCTCAGCAGCAAGAAGAAGACTGATCTGCTGTGTACCACTGCTGCACAGCCTGGTCCATCAAACTCCAAGTACAATTCTCAGCCCAAGAGGACTGTCTTAGCATCTGCAAAGATGAAGGTGGAGAAGGGAAGTGACCAAAGACAGTCTTACTCTCAAGACAAGGCTCTTGTGAAGAAGAAAATGAACTGTGTCATGTCTGACAGCACCACTCACATTGCAAAGGATTGTCCCTTCAATCCTAAAGGTACTGTCCATATGGCCAAAACAAAGGCTTCAAAGAGTTATAAGAAGATTCAGGCTTCGGAAGGAAAACCCGTTTCCTTTGGAAGTTCCAAATCTAACAAGAAGGGAAGTGGAAAATTCTCTTTGGAAGAATATTTGGTCTCGGAAGAAATGAGTTCTTCCGAAGCACTGAAGTCTGCTGCAGTGTTTGCAGAATCTTCTGAAGGTTCAATCATCAAAACTTCTGAAGCTCCAAAAGCTTCTAAAGTTTTTAAGGTCAAGACCAAGACTCCAAAGGTGGTGTGGACGTCTAAGAAAGACCAAGTGACTGAGATTTCTCCATCAAAAACAACTCAAGATCCTCTTAGTACAACCATAGGATCTATTACTGTTAATTTACCTTCTGCAAGTGAGCCCAAGACAAGCAAGGCTTGGGTTTCTAGATGTAACTAATCATTCTCTTTTGTGCAGGGACAGCTGAAGACAGACAGAAATGTCTGGATCAGAGACAGTGGCTGCTCTAGACACATGACTGGTAATAGGTCACTACTCCAGAACTTTGAAAGGATTGATGGAGGACCTGTTGCTTTTGGAGGAGATGAAGGTGGTTACATTACTGGTAGGGGCAAGGTCACAAATGGTAAGCTCAGCATAGAAAAGGTAAACTTTGTAAAGGAGCTTGGATACAATCTTCTGAGTGTATCTCAATTTTGTGATCAGAGTCATAACATACTCTTTACTGAGCATGAGTGCATTGTTCTTAGGCCTGGTGTGGTCATTCCTCATGAGCATATCTTGCTTAGAGCCCCCAGGAAAGGAAACATGTACAAGATGGATTTGCAAGAAACCTCTCCCTCTGGAGAAGCTTCATGCTTTCTGTCTAAAGCCAACAGTGATGAGTCTTTCCTATGGCATAAAATATATGCCATGTAAACTTTAAGAACATGAATAAGTTAATTAGGCATGACTTGGTAACTGGAATGCCAAAGAAAGAGTTTACAAGTGATGACCACTGTGTTGCATGCCTGAAAGGGAAGCAACATAAGGTATCTCACAAGCCTAAGGAAAAGAACTCAATCACTACTCCCTTACACTTGTTACATATTGTTAGGATCAATGATCTAAGTTTGATTAATTAGATTAGATTGCAGCGAAATTTGAACAATGAATTAGACAATTCGCAAGAACAATATTGATATTCAATGAAAAGTAAACGGTTATAGAGAGAGAATTCTACAAAAGGAATATTTCATTCATATGCTTTCGTGGTGGCTGAATGTCACACATTACAACTAGGTCAACATTCCTTATATAGGGAATGTGACATCTGCTGATGTCACTTGATAGTGACATCTAACAGAACTATACAAACTACTGAAACTATGCAAACTACTGAGAATGTTCTCAACTACTGATTGCATCTCAGAGAATGCTAAGTACAAAAACATAAAACTACTGTACTAAAACTACTGAAACTATAACTACTGAAAAGTAAATTACAAGTACTGAAAGGAAACCATCACAACTATTGAAGTTAATAACTTCAGCTGTTGTGACAACTACTGATCACTTTGGTCTTCAGTCTTTGTTCTTCAAACTTTTACTTTCAAACTTTGTCTTCAGTTGTTAGCTTCAGACTTTGTCTTCAGTACTTTACTTTCAGACTTTGTCTTCAGACCTTGTAATCGGCTGATGTCTTCAGCTGTTGTGATCTTCTTCAGCAGTTGCAATGTCTGTGGGACTTAGAGGTTTTTATGATCAAGCTCATTGGTTCTTTTGGTCCAACAAACTCCCCCTGAACCAATGCAGCCAAAACCTCTAAACTTATTAATGACCCCACTTATTCTTGGCAGAACCACCCTCTTGATCAGCTTCAGAGGTAATCAGTTAAGCACAGGCCAGGAAAAGGTTTCTGATCTTTTGATTGGCTAAGTATGAAAGGGAACTCTGTCTTGGGGAAACTAGACACAGAGTCTTGTCCCAACCATGAAACCTAATTCCCATTAATGAGTCTGTAAGACTCACTAGCATAGGCCTCAAGGAGAACAACTTGTTCCTCCTTGGTGAGTTCTTCTGCTTCTCCCTTAAACAAGAACTCTGGGCCATAATACTCAGACAGGTATCTCACTGTCTTCCCATTCTTTAACTCGACAGTTGTGATCTCTCTGTATGCAAATTCATTAGGGTGAGAGCCTTTAAGCAACAACTGGAGTTCACTCTTCTGAAGATCTTCAAGTCTTTTGTATAACGACCCCTTCTTAATCATTTTGTTCTTAAGAATAGATTGAGGGGTTGTCTTGGAGTTGTGAGCTCTCTTGAATTCTTCAATGATTTCCCAGGGTTAGACTACCATGGCCAACATAATTGCAGCATTCAAGGTCTTCTTTACTTGGCCATGATATCTACTTGGTATATTCTTCTTATGAATTCTAGAACTTACCCTGGGGTCTGGCCAAATCCGCACTCTTTCTCTTTGATGTTGAAAAGTATGTCTAAGAGTGTACAACCTCAGAGCTTGTTTCTTCATTTCTTGAATGGATGAGGACTGAGGGAAGTCCTTGTCAATCATCTTGAGAAACTGCTCATCGTGCTGCTTCTGCTGTTCTGCTTTTTCAATCTTTACCTTCACCATTTGCATTTGCAAGTCAGGTGTAATCACTTGTTGACTTCTGTGCTCTGGTGTTTTAAGTTTGAGAACAACAGAGATTGGCAGACTATCTTCATCATCATCCTCTTCTTTATCTTCTTCTACCCTCAACACCCTTCTCCTCCTTCTGGGTGTATCACTGGGTAAGGTTTGAGGTGGTTTTTGGGGTAAAGGGATTGGTTTTGTGGGTTGAGTTGTGGGTGGTTTTGGTTTAGGGATAGATTTGGGAGATGTTAGAGATGAGGGTTGTTTTTGAGTGGGAGTGTGAGAAGACTGATCTAGCATTTTGGTGGTGAGTTTGGCTTTGGAGAGCTTTGCCATTTTAGTTCTCTTCCCAGCACCTGCTTCATCCAGTGCTTCGATGATCAACCCTTTATTGTAGCCTCCAGCAGAGCAGATTTTCTTGGTTATCTCCAAGATACTGTCTCTGGACCAAGACTTTATCTCTATCAATGATCTTTCAAGATATTTTGCAATAAATATGATCATTATCTCCAATCTTTCCCTTTCCAACACACTATAACCAGCCCATCTAGCTTGAATCTCTTCTATTTCCAGCCTTCTGATCTCAGTATCTAATGTGGCTATGTCATGACCTTGTCTAAAGAGCTGATCTATAATTTTATCCATGGATATGCTGTGAGCTTCATCAGCATCTTTGACAAGATCTTCTAAGGATTTTTCTTCATCAAATTTTGACTCAGCACTTTTCTTCCTTTTATATGTGATCAGCTGATCTTTCTTCTCTTTATCTGTGCTCAGCTCTTGCACTGTGATCAGCTGTTCTGAGATCAGTTCTTTCTCCAACTCCTTCTCTTTTTCAGGGTCTTTCTCATCATCAACTCTTTTCCTTTTCTTTTCTTTCACTACCTTAGACTTAGCAGTCTCCCCCTTTTTGGTTGCATTGGGATCAGGGGCTTGGAAGGCAGAAAGAGACTTGTGAACAGCATCATCAATGAGGGTCTGTAGATTTGAGGAGATCCTCTCATCAATGGCTTTATGTACAATCTCAGTAATGATGGGAGTGATGAGAGGTAAGGAGTGTTGAAAGGTAGCAACCATCTGCTCAGAGGGGTTCTGTCCCTGAGAGGTGGTGCCAAAATCAGTGGCTGGTGGCTCAGTTAAGTGTGTAGGTGAAGTGTCTGGTGAACCTTTAATTGAAGGTGCCATCTGTGGGGTTATTGGGGTAGATGGACTTTGATCTTGAGACATTTTGGCTAGCAACTCTTTGAGTCTGCTCACCTTATTCTCTAGGATTGTATTATGGGCTAAAACATCATAGAAAAAGCCTAGGTCATCATCAGTCTTTGCTGAATCAACTGACCTCCTGATTGAATCAGGATGTACATGCTCTGAGTGTAGATCAGTATAAGCATGTGCCCCTTGTTCTTGGTACTGGGGACTTCCTGCCTCAGGACTATGTCCTTCATTGGCAGTTGCCTCTAGTGAGGTCTTATAGATGTTACCAACTTCATCCTGATCATTTGCTGAATCAGTAGAAGTGGTAGCCTTACCAGATGTTCTAAACTCCTTTTCTACACTTGGAGATTGAACATTGTAACCCTTGTGATGTGGGTTATCAGAGGCATTTTGGTCCTCCCCCTCAATGGTTGAGGTATGCCCAGTGTTAATTGGTTTCTGGGGAGGGGGTGAGGAATGCAACTGACTCAGCATTTTAGCAACTATCAGTGTTGGGCTTTGAGGGGCGGTTGCATGTGGAGATTGTTCAGAAGCAGATTGCACCCGGGGTGAGAGGTGCTCTTCAATGCTAACCCTCTCAATTGAGATAGGTTCTAGTAATGTGGGATCCCTAATTGTGGTTGCAACAGGTACCTGTTGAGAGGATACCTGAGCGGTTTCAGCAGATTGAGTCTCTGACATGACTGGGGGGTTATAACCAGTATGTGCTTCCTGTATTGGTGGTACAGGGGCATCCTCAGGGGACTCATCTCCATGAGTAGCCTTTTTGGGCTTTTTGGATTTGGGTTTGGTGGGGACTTTGGATCTGGAAGTGGAGGCTGTGGGGTCCCTCTGCTTGGGTTTTAGCATCTGGGCAGCCCCTTTTAGAGTAGGGTCTGAGTTATGTCTGGAGTATACCTCAGCTAAAACAGCTGGAGCTGGGACTCCAAGACCAACAAGGCCATCAGATTTTAATTGATTCAAAATTATGGCCATCAGAAACCTGGGATAAAGTAGCCATCTGTTTGCATAGGTTTCTGAGCCAGATCCTTAAGTTCCATGAACACTATCTCAGAAAAATTTAGATTTTGGCGTTCAAAGATAGAGTACAATACCTGTTGCCATCGTGAAGACATCTGATCCTAAGAAGATGTCTTTGAAGCAAGGCAAACATTCACCATATGAAAGATAAGTCTTTCAGCATCATGGAAGTGCTTTTTAAGAATGGTTGTAGCACTTAAGTCGCCTGCATACCCGTTATTGATGAAAGACATATCAGTGGTGCCTTTCGGGTATTCTTTAGTATAGGTGCCATCATGCAAATTTAGGGTTTTGCGAATGATGTCGGGGGTGATGAGCACCTGTTTCTTGTTCACCAACGACTGGAGAGTGATTTGGCTATCATTCTCACCAGTTGTGACAGAGACGTTGGTCCAGAATTGGGTTAAGGAATCAGTGTATATGGTAGGATTTAGAAGAAATGCGGTTCGGTATTGGGAATCCACCATAAGATCGATAGTAGTATCAAAGTTGTTCCAGAAGGCCGATTTCAAAAGGTAGGCAACACAGTTGTGTCGGGGTTTGAGTTTCATGGTCGCCTTTGTTGAGAGAGAAAAGGATTGAAAACGGCTAATGAAACGTTTGGCTATAAGTGCAGGTATTTATAGGTTAAGAAAAGGCTGAAAAGAAAACGACTGAAAGTGTTGGTGTTGTCATCAGTTGTTATGAAAACAACTGAAGACTTGGTTTTAACTATCAGATGTTTGAAAACAACTGAAGACTTGGTTTTAGTCATCAGTAGTTATGAAACTATTGAAGACCTTGGTTTTGTCATCAGCTGTTGTAAACAACTGAGGACTTGGTGTTAGTCATCAGTAGTTGTAGAACTACTAAAGACCTTGGTTTTGTCATCAGCTATTGTAAACAACTGAGGACTTTACTGAAGACATGGTTTTGTCATCAGCTGTTTAGGGTGAAACAACAGTTTGTGGAAACGACTGAAGTGAAAATTCTCATCAGTGTTTTCGTCAATTCTTAGCTTTTCAGCTGTTTCATACTGTCCTCAACACTTACTCATGACTTTTTAGCTATTTTCAGTTGTTTCATAGGACATCAGTACTTATTTTTTTACTGACATCAGTAGTTATAACTACATCAGTAGTTATAACTGCATCAGTTTCTTTTAACAGAATCAGTACTTATTTGTGACATGGTTACTAATGATCATCAGTACTTGTTTACTGAGATCATTAGTAATTGTCACTTATTCTAGCTGCAGCATACCAAGCCTTAACACAAGGTTTTGGAAAGTTGAACTATCAAAAGGCTTAGTAAATATATCTGCAAGCTCATCAGCACTAGGCACAAATTTGGATCAATCAGACCTTTTTCAAAACAATCCCTAACAATCCCTAGAGTGTTGGACTGGATTCTTGACAATGCACAGAGCTGAAGCATTATCCATTAATAATGGAGTCTTAGTCTCTGTAATGCCATAATCCAATAATTGGTTCTGAAGCCAGAGTACCTGAGATGTACAACTTGCAGCAGCAATGTACTCTGCTTCAGCAGTGGATGTAGCAACATATGTTTGTTTCTTACTCTGCCAAGAAATCAAACAGTTGCCTAGGAATTGACATCCACCAGAAGTTGACTTTCTGGTTAACTTACACCCTGCATAGTCACTATCAGAAAAAGCAACTAATTGCAAGAGTGTCAGTGGAATACCAAAGACCTAGAGATTGTGTACCTTGCAGATATCTAAAGATCCTCTTGACTGCAATCAAATGAGACTCTTTAGAGCAGCCTAAAATCTAGCACAAACACAAGTTGCAAACATGATATCTGGTCTAGAAGCTGTTAAATACATCAAGGACCCAATCATACATCTATAAAGTGTTTCATCAACAGCTTTACCTTTCTGATCTGCATCCAGTTATGTGGTGTTGCACATGGGAGTAGAACAGGGCTTACATTTTGTAAATCAAACTTATTCAAAAGATCTTTTGTATATTTTGAGTGATGAATGAAGGTTCTATCAGCCTTTTGTTTGATTTGCAAGCCTAGAAAGAACTGTAATTTTCCCATTGCACTCATTTCATGAAACTTGTAAAATCATCACACAACTGGGGATCAGAAGATGCAAAAATAATATCATCAACATAAATTTGAACAAGTAGCTTATGCTGATCCACTTTCTTAATAAACAAAGTTTTATCTATGGAGCCTCTAGTGAAATTATTTTTAAGAAGAAAATTTGAAAGTGTTTCATACTAGGCTCTAGGAGCTTGCTTCAACCCATAAAGAGCCTTATCAAGTTTATACACCCAATCAGGATGTTTATTGTCCTCCAAACCTGGTGGTTGACACACATAAACCTCTTCTTTTATTTTACCATATAAAAATGCACTTTTGACATCCAGTTGAAAAACTTTAAGATTGTGGAATGCAGCATAGGCTAAGAACAATCTAATTGCCTCTAGTCTGGCTACAGGGGCAAAGGTTTCATCATAATCAATACCTTCTTCTTGTGAAAGCCCTTGTACAACCAGTCTAGCCTTGTTCTTGACAATAAGCCCATTTTCACCAGTTTTATTCCTAAACACCCATTTAGTGCCTATTGCATACTTACCTGGGGGTAGAGGAACCAGTTCCCACACTTTTTGCTTTTTGAACTGAAGTAGCTCAAGCTGCATGGCTTCAACCCATCCATTGTCTCTCAAAGCAACATGGTAGTTCTTTGGCTCTAGCTGACTGATGAAGAGAGCATAGAAGCAGAAGTTGGACAATTGACTTCTGGTTGAGACACCAGCATTGATATCACCAATGATTTAAGACATGGGGTGATTCTTCAGCTCTTGGTACACTATAAGATCAGTGCAAGTGTTTGTAGCCGGTTCAGCAGCAACAATGTTGATCCAGACTCTTGAAACCAAGTATGATGCAAGTCAAATGATGTAGAAGAGTCAGAAATCTCATCAGCATTTGTTGTGGATGGAGTTGCAGAAGCTACAGGAACATCAAGTTTAGCAGACTCAGGCAGTTGATCACTAAACTTGAAAAGGTGAGTACTGATATCATCATCATCTTCAGTACCACCAGGTGGAAGACTTGCTGCAGAAGATGATTTATCCACATGATCTGCAACAGCTAGAGGTTGATAAGGAACATATTGCAGTATGTCCAGATCCAACAAACACTCCACAGGGTTTTGTGGAATTTTATCCTTAGGAGATTCATTTAATTTCACATGCAAGGTTTCTTCAACTATCTTTGTTCTGCAGTTGAAGACTCTGTAAGCCTTGCATGTGGATGAATAACCTACAAAATTCCCTGCATCCACCTTAGGATCAAATTTGTGAAGTTGATCCTTTGTGTTGAGAATAAAAAGGACACCCAAAGGCTTTGAAGAATGAAATAAGAGGAGCCAAATGATGTAGAACTTCATATGGAGTCTTCATCAACCTCTGATTTACGAATACTCTATTCTACATATAGCAAGCTGTGTTGACAGCTTCAGCCCAAAAGGTCAATGGCAAACCAGAGTCGCCAACATAGACCTTGCAGCTTCAATTAGGGTCCTATTCTTTCTCTCCACTACTCCATTTTGTTCTGGAGTCCTTGGAATGCTAAACTGCCTCTTGATTCCCTTTGATAGATAAAAATCATCAAGTGTATGGTTTCTGAATTTAGTTCCATTATCACTCCTTATACACTTGACTGATAGGGAATACTGCTTCTCAACATACAACACAAAGTTTATAATCGTCTAAGCAACCTCATCCTTTGAATGCAAGAAGAAAGTCCATACAAATCTGGAGTAATCATCCACAATTACCAGACAATATTTCTTCTTTTCCATGCTCATCACTCTCACAGGACCAAATAGATCCATGTGCAGTAACTGCAAGCATGCAGTGGACTTAGGTTCTTCAATAGGAGGGAATGAGACTTTGTGCTGTTTTCCTTTCAAACAAGCAGTGCAGGTTTCATCACATTGGAACTCCTTTATTGGTAGACCTCTCACTAAACTATTATGGATCAACTGATTCATGTTTTTGAGATTTACATGACCCAGCCTTCTGTGCCACAGTTTAGATTCCTGAGGAGAGGCTTTGGAGAACAGGCAAGGATGACCCTTCAAATCAATCTTCTTTGACAAATCCAAGGCATATACTCTTCCAATCCTGTTGGCCTTAGGAGAGTATGTTCATCCAATACCTTGTCAATTAGCCTCAAAACTTGGGAAGACAGAATCCTACAGTTCTAGCATGTGAAAAGTGCAACATGCCCTTTATCACACATCTGACTGACACTCAATAGATTATACTTAAGATTCTCCACATGGTTAATATCATCAAATCAGATATCTCCATTAGACACATATCCTTTCCCAATGATGTAACCCTTAGCATCATTTCCAAATGAAACAAATCCCTTCTTTCCTTGAGAGTAGTCATTAAGAAGAGAACTGCTTCCAGTCATATGCATAGATCCTCCATTGTCTACATACCAGATGCTCCTTTGGCATGCTGAAGAACCCCACATTTATCATAAAGAACTAGTTAGGTTTTGAGACCCAAACCTTTTTGGTTTTGGGTCTATTTTCATCAATAGATTTAACCATAACTTGTTTCTCATGATTAACAGCTGATGAAGGTGGAGATGGTACTGAAATGGATTCCTTGATTTGGGCTTGGAATTCCTTTTCAGTGATTTGATCACAGGTGCATCTAGTTGGTTAACTCTCCCCAACAAATGCTAAACCATCATAACAAGTTGTGTCTGATTTGTAGCTAAAGCTTTCAGCTCTTGTGACATATCAGTACTTGTTTTTGATGAGTTCCCGTGGCCCACCATTTCCTCCTTAAAATTCACAGACTTAGTCTGATGTTTATCATGAGAAGTACTATCAGCTGTTTTATGATAAACCCTATCCTTCTTTTTGTATTTGGATGAAGTCTTGGGTTTATCACAATAGGATGACTGTGGTACAAACTTAGTCTCAAACTCATTTTTCATTTCATCCATCTGGATTTTAATGAGCTTATCTCTGTTGAGTTTGGAACCCTTCTTGTACCAACATTCATCAGAAAGATGATTGAATTTACCACATATTTCACATGGCTTATTCTTCATCTTGGATTGATCAACTGCTGATGTGGAAACTACTGAAGGTGTGATCTTCAATACTTTTCTCCTTTCAGTACTTTTGTTTAGTACTGAAGGATCTGTAACAACTGAAGACTTGTTCTTCAGCTGTTCTCTATCCATCCTGAAAGACCGTATGATAGATTCATCAGCAGTTGTTAATCCTTTTATTTCAGCTGATTTGAAATGCTTTTCAGATGTTGTGACTTGCCCTTCACTACTTGAGGTACTTTGAGGGACAACATCTGAAGTACTCAGCTTCATGTGCTTATCAGTAATTAACCCATCAGGCAATTGATTTGCTGAGGTATTAACACTGATTTCATCTTTTGATTTTGGGAGATCACTTGAGGATGATACACATGATGATGTGGTTGGAAATTACTTTCACCTTCAGGTTTTACTATTGATTTTGGAGTAAAATCTGTAGGTGGTGCAATGTGATTGTAACCGATTCCAAACTTCACACTCGAAGCAGATTGCTTGCTGAGCAGCATTTCAAATCCCTTGCAGGATGATACCCAGCGGTCACACTCAACTTGGGTAACTGCAAGTTTTTCTTTGAGTTCTCTGTGGTTCTTAAGAATGACCTCTAGCTTAGCCTTTTCATCATTTAATTGGCATTTAAGCTTATAAATCTCATCATCTTTATCTTTAAGGACAGACTCATACTCAGCTTTTCTTTTGGAAAGGGTTTGCTCAAGCTCAAGATTTTGATTTATTAAAGCTACATTTGCCTCTCTAATAGAGATAAATGCAGTTATACAAGATTCAGAACATAGCTTGGCCTTAGCCTCAGAGGAAACTTGGGTTACCTGTGAAGAAGATGCATTGGAGCATGAACTCTCAGTAGATTCCAGGGCCATGAGAGCAAGATTCCCAAAAGGATATTCACCACCATGTTGACCATCACCAGCAAATAATTGCTCATTACCAGAGAGATCATCTGGTAAACTGCTCCAGTCAACAACACCAGGGGAGAAGAAGCTGTGACGAGGTTGTGATTGAGATGATTGAGATGGTAGAGGCTCAGGTAAGGCTTGAGGTTGTTGTGCAATAGGAACTTGAACTTGATTTGGGTGTGGCATGTAATAGCAGGGATATGGATATGGCATTGGACCTTGAGGGACAAAATATGCAGGAGATATAGGTTGTGAGTGATGACCAGAACTAGCAGGATGTTGCCCTCTTTTTTGTGGACTATTGCTTGGAAAAGTCACAAAGGGTGCAAAGGAGTTAGATCCAGATGATCTACACTCTCTTGCAAAGTGTCCAAGCCTGTGGCATTTGTGACACCTCAACTTACTCTTGTCAAAACCAACTTTGGTTTTGCCAGAGAGTCCTGGAAATTTCCTACCAGTTCTCTTGTAGAACTTTTGAGATCTGATATTAATCAAGGCCATTGGCTTAGAATATCCATCTTTTCTAAGTCATCATCAGCAATACCTTTCAAATCATCCATAATGAAGCACAAATTGTCATTATTACAACCTGACTGACTATCAACACTCACAAATGCATGATCAGAACTGTTTGAAGAGAAATCTATATGCTTATCATAATTGCTTCTAATGCAGCATATTCTGACTCATGACCAACCAAGGCAGTGTTCCCTGGTACAAAATCATCAGTGAGCTTTCCTGATGATGCCAGTTTCCTTTTTTGCTCTATCTCTCTTTCAAATGTAAGCAGTTTCCCATGGAGTTGGGTGAGAGATAGGCTATCCAAATTTGCACTAGAGCGTAGGACAATGGTATATGTGTCCCATCTCTCAGGCTGTGATCTGAGGAATCTGTTGTTCATCTGGCTATTAGTATATTCATGTTTGACCATTTTCAGCTCAGAGATAAAACAGGAAAAACGCTCAAACTGTTGAGTCAGTGACTCACCCTTCCTATGAGAGAATGTCTCATATTGTTGGGCAAGGATTTCTCTGTTGTTTGCTAAGACCTCATCCGTTCCACCAAATTGTTCCTTCAATGCATTCCAGAGGTCATGAGCAGTTTCATGATGCATAAGCCCAGAATAGATTTCATTAGGCAGAGCCATCGCCAGAATACCATGCGCTTTAGCATCAATCTCAAACAGTTTTCGATCCTCATCTGAGTATTGTTCCTTCTTCTTCGGAACCATTTGGTTGGTTTCCAGATTGTTCACCATAGGTTTGTGTGGACCATGTACCACAGATGTCCAACAACCTGAACTGTTAACAGACTCTTTGGAACAACTCGATGAATTTAGCAGATCTTTTTAGGAGGCCTCAATGACCATAGATCGAACCTATCCAATTTTTACAGTGCGATGGTTGGCTGTTCACGGCCTAGCTGTACCTACCGTTTCTTTTTTGGGGTCAATATCAGCAATGCAGTTCATACAACGATAAACCTAATCCGAATTATAGAGCTACGACACAATCAAACCCAAACGAACAAAATGTTGAATTGAATCGTACCAGCCTCTACTGGTTTAGAGCATTCTTCGTTGCCATATGTTATACTCAGTCCTAACCAGCATCGGAGGCTTGGTTGAGGAACCGGTATTGTGAGGGTCATTAGAAGGAGTAGTCATTCTCAAATTGAACCAAATTCAATTAAGTTTTAACTGATTTAGTGCAAAACACAACAAACTCAATATGAACCAAGAGAAAACTCAAAGCAAATAACCGAAATCAGCAGAAATTAAATGATCTATAACCAATTCTTGCAAATATGCTAAGTCAATCAAACTTAGATATCAAAATAGCAGTTTCAATGATCAATTGTTAGATCGATCAATGATTAACCCGCTCTGATACCATTTGTTAGGATCAATGATCTAAGTTTGATTAATTAGAGTAGATTGCAGCGGAATTTGAACAATGAATTAGACAATTCGCAAGAACACAATTGATATTCAATGAAAAGTAAACGGTTATAGAGAGAGAATTCTGCAAAAGGAATATTTCATTCATATGCTTTTGTGGTGGCTGAATGTCACACATTACAACTAGGTCAACATTCCTTATATAGGGAATGTGACGTCTGCTGATGTCACTTGATAGTGACATCTAACAGAATTATACAAACTACTGAAACTATGCAAACTACTGAGAATGTTCTCAACTACTGATTAGATCTTAGAGAATGCTAAGTACAAAAACATAAAACTACTGAACTAAAACTATTGAAACTATAACTACTGAAAAGTAAATTACAAATACTAAAAGGAAACCATCAAAACTACTGAAGTTAATAACTTCAGCTGTTGTGACAACTACTGATCACTTTGGTCTTCAGTCTTTGTCTTCAGTCTTTGTTCTTCAGACTTTTACTTTCAAACTTTGTCTTTAGCTGATAGCTTCAGACTTTGTCTTCAGTACTTTACTTTTAGACTTTGTCTTCAGACCTTGTAATCAGCTGATGTCTTCAGCTGTTGTGATCTTCTTCAGTAGTTGCAATGTTTGTGGGACTTAGAGGTTTTTCTGATCAGGCTCATTGGTTCTTTTGGTCCAACAAACTCCCCCTGAACCAATGCAGCCAAAACCTCTAAACTTATTGATGATCCCACTTATTCTTGGCAGAACCACCCTCTTGATCAGCTTCAGAGGTAATCAGTTAAGCACAGGCCGGGAAAAGGTTTCTGATCTTTTGATTGGCTAAGTATGGAAGGGAACCCTGTCTTGGGGAAACTGGACACAGAGTCTTGTCCCAACCATGAAACCTAATTCCATTAATGAGTCTGTAAGACTCACTAGCATAGGCCTCAAGGAGAACAACTTGTTCCTCCTTGGTGAGTTCTTCTGCTTCTCCCTCAAAGAAGAACTCCGGGCCATAATACTCAGACTGGTATCTCACTGTCTTCCCATTCTTTAACTCGACAGTTGTGATCTCTCTGTATGCAAATTCATCAGGGTGAGAGCCTTCAAGCAACAACTGGAGTTCACTCTTCTAAAGATCTTCAAGTCTTTTGTATAACAACCCCTTCTTGATCATTTTGTTCTCAAGAATAGATTGAGGGTTGTCTTGGAGTTGTGAGCTCTCTTGAATTCTTCAATGATTTCCAGGGTGAGACTACCATGGCCAACATAATTGCAGCATTCAAGGTCTTCTTTACTTGGCCATGATATCTACTTGGTATATTCTTCTTATGAATTCTAGAACTTACCCTGGGGTCTGGCCAAATCCGCACTCTTTCTCTTTGATGTTGAAAAGTATGTCTAAGAGTGTACAACCTCAGAGCTTGTTTCTTCATTTCTTGAATGGATGAGGACTGAGGGAAGTCCTTGTCAATCATCTTGAGAAACTGCTCATCGTGCTGCTTCTGCTATTCTGCTTCTTCAATCTTTACCTTCACCATTTGCATTTGCAAGTCAGGTGTAATCACTTGTTGACTTCTATGCTCAGGTGTTTTAAGTTTGAGAACAACAGAGATTGGCAGACTATCTTCATCATCATCCTCTTCTTCATCTTCTTCTACCCTCAACACCCTTCTCCTCCTTCTGGGTGTATCACAGTTCTCTTCCCAGCACCTGCTTCATCCAGTGCTTCGATGATCAACCCTTTATTGTAGCCTCCAACAGAGCAAATTTTCTTGGTTATCTCCAAGATACTGTCTCTGGACCAAGTCTTTATATCTATCAATGATCTTCCAAGATATTTTGCAATAAATCTGATCATTATCTCCAATCTTTCCCTTTCTAACACACTATAACCAGCCCATCTAGCTTGAATCTCTTCTATTTCCAGCCTTCTGATCTCAGTATCTAATGTGGCTATGTCATGACCTTGTCTAAAGAGCTGATCTATAATTTTATCCATGGATCTGCTGTGAGCTTCATCAGCATCTTTGACAAGATCTTCTAAGGATTTTTCTTCATCAGATTTTGACTCAGCACTTTTCTTCCTTTTATATGTGATCAGCTGATCTTTCTTCTCTTTATCTGTGCTCAGCTCTTGCACTGTGATCAGCTGTTCTGAGATCAGTTCTTTCTCCAACTCCTTCTCTTTTTTAGGGTCTTTCTCATCATCAACTCTTTTCCTTTTCTTTTCTTTCACTGCCTTAGACTTAGCAGTCTCCCCTTTTTTGGTTGCATTGGGATCAGGGGCTTGGAAGGCAGAAAGAGACTTGTGAACAGCATCATCAATGAGGGTCTGTAGATTTGACGAGATCCTCTCATCAATGGCTTTATGTACAATCTCAGTAATGATGGGAGTGATGAGAGGTAAGGAGTGTTGAAAGGTAGCAACCATCTGCTCAGAGGGGTTCTGTCCCTGAGAGGTGGTGCCAAAATCAGTGGCTGGTGGCTCAGTTAAGTGTGTAGGTGAAGTGTTTGGTGAACCTTCAATTGAAGGTGCCATCTGTGGGGTTATTGGGGTAGATGGACTTTGATCCTGAGACATTTTGGCTAGCAACTCTTTGAGTCTGCTCACCTTATTCTCTAGGATTGTATTATGGGCTAAAACATCATAGAAAAAGCCTAGGTCATCATCAGTCTTTGCTAAATCAGTTGACCTCCTGATTGAATCAGGATGTACATGCTCTGAGTGTAGATCAGTATAAGCATGTGCCCCTTGTTCTTGGTACTGGGGACTTTCTGCCTCAGGACTATGTCCTTCATTGACAGTTTCCTTTGGTGAGGTCTTATAGATGTTACCAACTTCAATGGGTAACCCTCTCAATTGAGATAGGTTCCAATAATGTAGGATTCCCAATTGTGGTTGCAACAGGATCCTGTTGAGAGGATACCTGAGCGGTTTCAGCAGATTGAGTCTCTGACATGACTGGGGGGTTATAACCAGTATATGCTTCCTGTATTGGTGGTACAGGGGCATCCTCAGGGGACTCATCTCCCTGAGTAGCCTTTTTGGGCTTTTTGGATTTGGGTTTGGTGGGGACTTTGGATCTGGAAGTGGAGGCTGTGGGTTCCCTCTGCTTGGGTTTTAGCATCCGGGCAGCCCCTTTTAGAGTAGGGTCTGAGTTATGTCTGGAGTATACCTCAGCTAAAACAGCTGGAGCTGGGACACCAAGACCAACAAGGCCATCAGATTTTAATTGATTCAAAATTATGGCCATCAGAAACCTGGGATAAAGTAGCCATCTGTTTGCCACTGGTTTCTGAGCCAGATCCTTAAGTTCCATGAACACTATCTCAGAAAAATTTAGATTTTGGCGTTCAAAGATAGAGTATAATACCTGTTGCCATCATGAAGACATCTGATCCCAAGAAGATGTCTTTGAAGCAAGGCAAACATTCACCATATAAAAGATAAGTCTTTCGGCATCATGGAAGTGCTTTTTAAGAATGGTTGTAGCACTTAAGTCGCCTTCATACCCGTTATTGATGAAAGACATATCAGTGGTGCCTTTTGGGTATTCTTTAGTATAGGTGCCATCATGCAAATTTAGGGTTTTGCGAATGATGTCGGGGGTGATGAGCACCTGTTTCTTGTTCACCAACGATTGGAGAGTGATTTGGCTATCATTCTCACCGGTTGTGACAGAGACGTTGGTCCAGAATTGGGTTAAGGAATCAGGGTATATGGTAGGATTCAGAAGAAATGTGGTTCGGTATTGGGAATCCACCATAAGATCGATAGTAGTATCAAACTTGTTCCAGAAGGCCGATTTCGAAAGGTAGGCAACACAGTTGTGTCGGGGTTTGAGTTTCATGGTCGCCATTGTTGAGAGAGAAAAGGATTGAAAACGGCTAATGAAACGTTTGGCTATAAGTGCAGGTATTTATAGGTTAAGAAAAGGCTGAAAAGAAAATGACTGGAAGTGTTGGTGTTGTCATCAGTTGTTATGAAAACAACTGAAGACTTGGTTTTAACTATCAGACGTTTGAAAACAACTGAAGACTTGGTTTTAGTCATCAGTAGTTATGAAACTACTGAAGACCTTGGTTTTGTCATCAGCTGTTGTAAACAACTGAGGACTTGGTGTTAGTCATCAGTAGTTGTGAAACTACTGAAGGCCTTGGTTTTGTCATCAGCTGTTGTAAACAACTGAGGACTTGGTGTTAGTCATCAGTAGTTGTGAAACTACTAAAGACATGGTTTTGTCATCAGCTGTTTAGGCTGAAACAACAGTTTGTGGAAACGACTGAAGTGAAAATTCTCATCAGTAGTTTTCGTCAATTCTTAGCTTTTCAGCTGTTTCATACTGTCCTCAACACTTACTCATCAGACTTTTTAGCTGTTTTCAGTTGTTTCATAGGACATCAGTACTTATCTGTTTTTACTGACATCAGTAGTTATAACTACATCAGTAGTTGTAACTGCATCAGTTTCTTTTAACAGAATCAGTACTTATTTGTGACATGGTTACTAATGATAATCAGTACTTGTTTACTGAGATCATCAGTAACTATCACTTATTCTAGCTGCAACATACCAAGCCTTAACACAAGGTTTTGGAAAGTTGAACTATCCAAAGGCTTAGTAAATATATCTGCAAGCTCATCAACACTAGGCACAAACTTTGGATCAATCAGACCTTTTTCAAAACAATCCCTAATAAAATGGTGTCTGATCTCTATATGTTTGGTCCTAGAGTGCTGGACTGGATTCTTGACAATGCACAGAGCTGAAGCACTATCCATTAATAATGGAATCTTAGTCTCTGTAATGCCATAATCCAATAATTGGTTCTGAAGCCAGAGTACCTGAGATGTACAACTTGCAGCAGTAATGTACTCTGCTTCAGCAGTGGATGTAGCAACAGATGTTTGTTTCTTACTCTGCCAAGAAATCAAACAGTTGCCTAGGAATTAACATCCACCAGAAGTTGACTTTCTGGTTAACTTACACCCTGCATAGTCACTATCAGAAAAAGCAACTAATTTGCAAGAGTGTCCAGTGGAATACCAAAGACCTAGAGATTGTGTACCTTGCAGATATCTAAAGATCCTCTTGACTGCAATCAAATGAGACTCTTTGGGAGCAGCCTGAAATCTAGCACAAACACAAGTTGCAAACATGATATCTGGTCTAGAAGCTCTTAAATACATCAAGGACGCAATCATACATTTGTAAAGTGTTTCATCAACAGCTTTACCTTTCTAATCTGCATCCAGTTGTGTGGTGTTGCACATGGGAGTAGAACAGGGCTTACAATTTTGTAAATCAAACTTATTCAAAAGATCTTTTGTATATTTTGAGTGATGAATGAAGGTTCTATCAGCCTTTTGTTTGATTTGCAAGCCTAGAAAGAACTGTAATTCTCCCATTGCACTCATTTCATGAAACTTGTAAAATCATCACACAACTAGGGATCAGAAGATGCAAAAATAATATCATAAACATAAATTTGAACAAGTAGCTTATGCTGATCCACTTTCTTAATAAATAAAGTTTTATCTATGGAGCCTCTAGTGAAATTATTTTTAAGAAGAAAATTTGAAAGTGTTTCATACCAGGCTCTAGGAGCTTGCTTCAACCCATAAAGAGCCTTATCAAGTTTATACACCCAATCAGGATGTTTATTGTCCTCAAAACCTGGTGGTTGACACACATAAACCTCTTCTTTTCTTTTACCATATAAAAATGCACTTTTGACATCCATTTAAAAAACTTTAAGATTGTGGAATGCAGCATAGGCTAAGAACAATCTAATTGCCTCTAGTCTGGCTACAAGGGCAAAGGTTTCAACATAATCAATACCTTCTTGTGAAAACCCTTGTACAACCAGTCTAGCCTTGTTCTTGACAATAAGCCCATTTTCACCAGTTTTATTCCTAAACACCCATTTAGTGCCTATTGCACACTTACCTGGGGTAGAGGAACCAGTTCCCACACTTTCTGCTTTTTGAACTGAAGTAGCTCAAGCTGCATGGCTTCAACCCATCCATTGTCTCTCAAAGCAACATGATAGTTCTTTGGCTCTAGCTGACTAATGAAGAGAGCATAGAAGCAGAAGTTGGACAATTGACTTCTGGTTGAGACACCAACATTGATATCACCAATGATTTGAGACATGGGGTGATTCTTCAGCTCTTGTACACTATAAGATCAGTGCAAGTGTTTGTAGCCGGTCAGCAGCAACAGATGTTGATCCAGACTCTTGAACCAAGTATGAGATGGCAAGTCAATGATGTAGAAGAGTCAGAAATCTCATCAGCATTTGTTGTGGATGGAGTTGCAGAAGCTACAAGAACATCAAGTTTAGCAGACTCAGGCAGTTGATCACTAAACTTGAAAAGGTGAGTACTGATATCATCATCATCTTCAGTACCACCAGGTGGAAGACTTGCTGCAAAAGATGATTATCCACATGATCTGCAACAGCTAGAGGTTGATAAGGAACATATTGCAGTATGTCCAGATCAAACAGCTCCACAGGGTTTTGTGGAATTTTATCCTTAGGAGATTCATTTAATTTCACATGCAAGGTTTCTTCAACTATCTTTGTTCTGCAGTTGAAGACTCTGTAAGCCTTGCATGTGGATGAATAACCTACAAAATACCCTGCATCCACCTAGAGGGAGAGAGAGAGGGGGGTTGTGTGTTTTGCTTGCAAATGTGATGGATCAGATTTTGAGTAGCGTGTAAAGCTAGTAGAGTGTGTCTTTGGTTTTTAAAGAAAAGGGGCCAATGAAAGCCAAATCGGCGGCCGAAAAATTGCCCTCCAAAATGGGTTTTCCCTCCTCTTTAAACATACATCACACTCTTGCTAATATGCCTTTTTGTCACATATTAAATAAGTCATCTACTAGACATATTTAATGTGACATGTCTTCTCTAATTAAACAATTTAATTAAAGTATACTCTCATGTTTTTGTGTTATTTAAACCCTTTAAATAACAAAATAACAATAAACCCATCAACAAATTATCCTCATAATTTGTTCCATTTCATATGCAACTTATTTAGAAAACCCATTTTCTAAATTGGTGTAAATATTTAATTGCATGATCATATCATTAATTAAATATTAATTGGTGTTTGCTAAGCTTCTTATTGGGTATAACCCGACTTGGATCATAACGTACTAACCGCATCAATATTCTATGTGTCTTGGGCATACAGAATCCAACAATCTCCCACTTGCCCAAGATTCATAGAAGATTGATGCAAGCAGTAAATACCGCCTAACAACGGTTTACTACCCTTAATACACATGACTTAGCCATTCAATAACATCATCCCTTTCAAGTACCCTACTTGAAAAGATTTAGGTGAATCAATCATCTATCCTTTTGTTTCAGATGTCATGTTAAATCCAAGGACACAGAATGATCATTCCTTGTTGATTTAACTTAATCAGGCCCTAGACATCTAACTCTCAACGAATAAGAGGAACAAATCCCTCTGACTACATACGTTTCTCACAAACACCTCGTATCATACCTGAACATACCCTTATGTACTGTCCATTATTTCAGGGCAGTGAAGAATCAGCTCAAGGCATAATACTTGGTGAATATCAAAACCCAATATGTATCTCAGGTCGGAGGATACCAAATGATATTCGCCTTTACTCAAAATTACTTATGATCAATCAATAAGATTCCATGTAGTAAAGTTTGAGTTGCGGGTTAGTCCAATATTTGCATCCCACAAATATCCATGAACCTTGGTAGCAACCCATTGCTCTATATTTATCCTTATGAATATCAACCAATCCAAGTTCATAATAATCTTACCCTCACACTTGTTCCCACAAGTATGAATGACTACGGACATTTAGAGTAAACAATTTACTCATGGATTAAACATGCTAAATTGGAACATTAATTGAAACATTATAACCAAATAATTTTATTCAAATAATAAAGAGTTCCACATATCCAAATACAAAATTTACAGATCAAATCCAATCACTAGAATATCAAAGTCCCATGGCACAAGTATGACCTTCATGCTTTGCCTTTTCAAGGAGCTTCGTGAGAGGATCCGCAATGTTCTGATCCATGTGAACTTTGCGAATACATATCTTTCCTTTTTCAACTTCATCTCGTATGTAGTTGAATCTCCGCTCAATGTGCCTAGTCTTTTGGTGAGCCGAGGTTCCTTGATTTGAGCAATCACACCCTCGTTGTCACAAAAGATCTCTAGGGGGTCCTGAATGGAAGGGACAACCCCCAAATCGGCAAAGAATTTCTTTAACCATGCAGCTTCTTGAGTTGCTAATGAGGCGGCGACGTATTCTGATTCTGTAGTTGAGAGAGCCACCACATCCTGTTTGGAGCTTTTCCATGAGACCGCACCTCCATTCAGAATGAAAATATATCCCGATTGTGACCGAGAATCATCACGATCGGTTTGGAAACTCGCATCCGTGTAACCTTTTACAACGAGTTCCTCATCACCAGATTCATAGATTAAGAACATATCTTTTTTCCTCCTTAGGTACTTAAGTATGTTCTTAACAGCCATCCAATGACTGTTTCCAGGATTTTGCTGGTAATGGCTTGTCATGCTTAAGGCGCATGACACGTCCGGTCGAGTGCATATCATCGCATACATGATGGATCCAATAGCAGATGCGTATGGGATTGCCTTCATTTTATCTTGCTCATCCTTTGAGCTAGGACATTGAGTCGTACTCAATATCGTTCCTCTTTGAATAGGCACGGTACCTTTCTTAGAGTTCTCCATCTTGAACCTTTTCAAGATTTTATCAATATACGCACTTTGATTTAAACCAATCAACCGCCTTGATCTATCCCTATAGATCTTTATTCCAGAATATAGGCAGCTTCACCAAGATCCTTGATGGAAAAACAACTTCCAAGCTAGGTTTTTACACCTTCCAGGGTTGGAATGTCATTTCCAAATAGTAGTATGTCATCAATATACAATACTAGGAAGTTATTGTGCTCCCACTAGCCTTCTTATACACACAAGCCTCATCAGCGTTTTTGATGAAGCCAAATTTCTTTACCTCCTCATCAAAACGATGATTCCAGCTTCTCGATGCTTGTTTCAATCCATAGATTGATTTCTTTAACTTGCATACTTTATTAGGATGTTTTGGATCGACAAAACCTTCAGGCTGAACCATATAAACATCTTCCTAAAGATATCCATTTAGGAAAGCGGTTTTGACATCCATTTGCCAAATCTCATAATCATAATGAGCAGCTATGGCAAACAATATCCTTATAGACTTTAGCATCGCAACAGGTGAGAAGGTTTCATCATAATCAACCCCTTGAGTTTGAGTGAAACCCTTTGCTACAAGTCTAGCTTTATAAGTATCCAAGTTTCCATGCATATCAGTTTTCTTCTTGAAAACCCACTTACTTCCAACTACCTTGGAATTAAGAGGTGGTACAACAAGTTCCCAAACTTGATTGTCATACATGGATTGCATCTCAACGTTCATGGCCTCAAGCCATTTGTCACAATCCAAATTGGACACTGCATCATGGTATGTGGTTGGTTCATCTGAATCTACCACATAGCATCCATCCATGAAAAATCTGTATCTTTTAGGTGGATTACTAGTTCTACCACTTCTACGAACGTTTTGTGTGTATTGATCAACTACTTGATCAACTTCAACATCCTCATGTTGAGTGCTAACTTCAACCAAACGTGCATCGGGTTGTGGTTCTTGATCCTCCTCAAGATCCACTGTTCTACTGCTAGTTCCTTCCATAAGGAACTTTGCTTCTAAGAACTCACCCTTTCTGGCAACAAACACCTTTTGTTCCAGTGGATCATAGAAATAATATCCCATAGAATCTCTAGGGTATCCAACAAAGATACACTTGGTGGATCGGACTTCCAATTTATTTGGGGTGGGAGTCTAACATAAGCCTCACAACCCCAGACCCTTAAGTATGATAGGGATGGAACTCTTCCATGCCATATCTCAAAAGGTGTCCTTTCCACCTTTTTGGTTGGGGCCATATTTAGAATACGGGCCACGAAGAGCAAAGCGAAACCCCAAAATGATAGAGGTAATGTGCTTCTAGCCATCATAGATCGGACCATATCCAATAAGGTTTGATTCCTCCTCTCAGACACACCATTGTTTGTGGTGTTCCAGGTGGAGTGAGTTGTGAGACAATCCCATAACTCCTAAGATGGTCTTGAAAAGCATCACTGAGGTATTCACCTCCTCTATCGGTGCGGAGAACTTTAATCGACTTGTTGAGTTGATTTTCTACTTCATCTTGAAGATTTTGAACATTTCAAAAGCTTCATCTTTGTGCCTTAATAGTACACATACCCATAGCGACTATAATCGTCGGTAAAGGTAATGAAGTATCTTTAACCATCCTAGTCATTGGTTAAAAGGACCACATACATCCGAATGTATGATTCCTAATAAATCTTTTGCCTTTCATTAGTTCCACTAAAGGGTGCCTTAGTCATTTTACCTTGTAAACAAGATTCACACACATCAAATGAATCATATTCATTTGGTTTTAAAAGACCATTCTTTTGAAGTGTTTGTATACGTTTCTTGTTTATATGACCAAGACGACAATGCCAAAGATAGGTATCACTCAAATCCAACTTGAGTTTCATAGTGCTAGTTTGGTACAATGAACTATTTAAAGTATTTTCATGAACCAATTCATAAATACCATTAATGGGTATAGCTTTAAAATAGAACATATCATTTAAAGAAACATGAATATCATTTTCAATAAAAGATAATACATAATCATAAAATCTTAATTGGGATACAGAAATAATGTTCCTAGTCAAACTAGGAGCATACAAAATATTCTTCAAAATAACATCCAAGCCACTTGGAAGTTTTAAGGTGTAGTCCCCACGAGCTTCGACTTGGACTTTGGTTCTATTGCCCATGAGAGGCTAACATCCCCTTGATTGAAGTCCCTACTTCTTTTGAACCCCTGCAACAAATTGCAAATATGAGTTCCACATCCGGTATCTAATACCCATGTGTTTGAAGATGTAACATTAAGATCAATATGAATCATGTATGTTGTACCTAAGGTCTGCCCGGCATCCCTCTTGGCTTTCAACTCTTGGAGATGAACAGGACAATTTCTTGCCCAATGTCCAATCTCCCCACACTTGAAGCATGGGTCATTGGTAGCAACCTTTTGAGAGGGGTTGTGTGTTTTGCTTGCAAATGTGATGGATCAGATTTTGAGTAGCGTGTAAAGCTAGTAGAGTGTGTCTTTGGTTTTTAAAGAAAAGGGGCCAATGAAAGCCAAATGGGGCGGCCGAAAAATTGCCCCCCAAAATGGGTTTTCCCTCCTCTTTAAACATACATACACACTCTTGCTAATAAGCCTTTTTGTCACATATTAAATAAGTCATCTACTAGACATATTTAAATGTGACATGTCTTCTCTAATTAAACATTTAATTAAAGTATACTCTCATGTTATTTGTGTTATTTAAACCCTTTAAATACAAAATAACAATAAACCCATCAACAAATTATCCTCATAATTTGTTCCATTTCATATGCAACTTATTTAGAAAACCCATTTTCTAAATTGGTGTAAATATTTAATTGCATGATCATATCATTAATAAATATTATTGGTGTTTGCTAAGCTTGTTATTGGGTATAACCTGACTTGGATCATAACGTACTAACCGCATCAATATTCTATGTGTTTTGGGCACATAGAATCCAACATCTTCAACTATCTTTGTTCTGCAGTTGAAGACTCTGTAAGCCTTGCATGTGGATGAATAACCTACAAAATACCCTGCATCCACCTTAGGATCAAATTTGTGAAGTTGATCCTTTATGTTGAGAATAAAACAAGGACACCCAAAGGCTTTGAAGAATGAAATAATAGGAGCCAAATGACGTAGAACTTCATATGGAGTCTTCATCAACCTCTAATTTACTAATACTCTATTCTGCTCATAGCAAGCTGTGTTGACAACTTCAGCCCAAAAGGTCAATGGAAAACCAAAGTCAGCCAACATAGACCTTGCAGCTTCATTTAGGGTCCTATTCTTTCTCTCCACTACTCCATTTTGTTCTGGAGTCCTTGGAATGCTAAACTGCCTCTTGATTCCCTTTGATAGATAAAAATCATCAAGTGTATGGTTTCTGAATTCAGTTCCATTATCACTCCTTATACACTTGACTGATAGGGAATACTGCTTCTCAACATAAAACAGAAAGTTTATGATCGTCTGAGCAACCTCATCCTTTGAATGCAAGAAGAAAGTCCATACAAATCTAGAGTAATCATCCACAATTACCAGACAGTATTTCTTCTTTGCCATGCTCATCACTCTCACAGGACCAAATAGATCCATGTGCAGTAACTGCAAGCAGGCAGTGGACTTAGGTTCTTCAATAGGAGGGAATGATACTTTGTGTTGTTTTCCTTTCAAACAAGCAGTGCAGGTTTCATCACATTGGAACTCCTTTATTGGTAGACCTCTCACTAAACTATTGTGGATCAGCTGATTCATGTTTTTGAGATTTACATGACCCAGCCTTCTGTGCCACAGTTTAGATTCCTGAGGAGAGGCTTTGGAGAACAGGAAAGGATGACCCTTCAAATCAATCTTCTTTGACAAATCCAAGGCATATACTCTTCCAATCCTGTTGGCCTTCAGGAGAGTATGTTCATCAAATACCTTGTCAATCAGCCTCAGAACTTAGGAAGACAGAATCCTGTAGTTCTGGCTTGTGAAAATTGCAACATGCCCTTTATCACACATCTGACTGACACTCAGTAGATTATACTTAAGATTCTCCACATGGTTAACATCATCAAATCTGATATCTCCATTAGACACATATCCTTTCCCAATGATGTAACCCTTAGCATCATTTTTAAATGAAACAAATCCCTTCTTTCTTTGAGAGTTGTCATTAAGAAGAGAACTGCTTCCAGTCATATGCATAGATCCTCCACTGTCTACATACCAGATGCTCCTTTGGCATGCTGAAAAACCCTGCATTTATCATAAAGAACTAGTTAGGTTTTGAGACCCAAACCTTTTTGGTTTTGGGTCTGTTTTCATCAACAGATTTAACCATAACTTGTTTCTTATGATTAACAGCTGATGAAGGTGGAGATGGTGCTGAAATGGATTCCTTGGATTTGGGCTTGGAATGCCCTTTCAGTGATTTGATCACAGGTGCATCTAGTTGGTTAACTCTCCCCAACAAATGCTGAACCATCATAACAAGTTGTGTCTGATTTGTAGCTAAAGCTTTCAGCTCTTGTGACATATCAGTACTTGTTTTTGATGAGTTCCTGTGGCCCACCATTTCCTCCTTGAAATTCACAGACTTAGTCTAATGTTTATCATGAGAAGTACTATCAGCTATTTTATGATAAACCCTATCCTTCTTTTTGGATTTGGATGAAGTCTTGGGTTTATCACAATGGGATGACTGTGGTACAAACTTAGTCTCAAACTCATTTTTCATTTCATCCATCTGGATTTTAATGAGCTTATCTCTGTTGAGTTTGGAACCCTTCTTGTACCAACATTCATCAGAAAGATGATTGAATTTACCACATATTTCACATGGTTTATTCTTCATCTTGGATTGATCAACTGCTGATGTGGAAACTACTAAAGGTGTGATCTTCAGTACTTTTCTCCTTTCAATACTTTTGTTTAGTACTGAAGGATCTGTAACAACTGAAGACTTGTTCTTCAGCTATTCTCTATCCGTCCTGAAAGACCGTATGATAGATTCATCAGCAGTTGTTAATCCTTTTATTTCAGCTGATTTGAAATGCTTTTCAGATGTTGTGACTTGCCCTTCACTACTTGAGGTACTTTGAGGGACAATCTGAAGTACTCAGCTTCATGTGCTTATCAGTAATTAACCCATCAGGCAATTGATTTGCTGAGGTATTACACTGATTTCATCTTCTGATTTTGGGAGATCACTTGAGGATGATACACATGATGATGTGGTTTGGAAATTACTTTCACCTTCAGGTTTTACTATTGATTTTAGAGTAAAATCTGTAGGTGGTGCAATGTGATTGTAACCGATTCCAAACTTCACATTCGAAGCAGATTGCTTACTGAGCAGCATTTCAAATCCCTTGCAGGATGATACCCAGCGGTCACACTCAACTTGGATAACTGCAAGTTTTTCTTTGAGTTCTCTATGGTTCTCAAGAATGACCTCTAGCTTAGCCTTTTCATCATTTAATTGGCATTTAAGCTTATAAATCTCATCATCTTTATCTTTAAGGATAGACTCATACTCAGCTTTTCTTTTGGAAAGGGTTTGCTCAAGCTCAAGATTTTGATTTATTAAAGCTACATTTGCCTCTCTAATAGAGATAAATGCAGCTATACAAGATTCAGAACATAGCTTGGCCTTAGCCTCAGAGGATACCTGGGTTACCTGTGAAGAAGATGTATTGGAGCATGAACTCTTAGTAAATTACAAGTACTGAAAGGAAACCATCAAAACTACTGAAGTTAATAACTTCAGCTGTTGTGACAACTACTGATCACTTTGGTCTTCAGTCTTTGTCTTCTGTCTTTGTTCTTCAGACTTTTATTTTCAAACTTTGTCTTCAGCTGATAGCTTCAGACTTTGTCTTCGGTACTTTACTTTTAGACTTTGTCTTCAGACCTTGTAATCAGCTGATGTCTTCAGCTGTTGTGATCTTCTTCAGTAGTTGCAATGTCTGTGGGACTTAAAGGTTTTTTCTGATCAGGCTCATTGGTTCTTTTGGTCAAACACATATGGATCTCTTTGGCCCCACCAGTGTAATGAGTTTAGGAAGGACCTCATACTGTCTAGTGATCACAGATGACTTTACAAGATTCACTTGGGTTTTCTTCTTGAGAACTAGGATGAGACTCCTGAGATTCTGAAGAATTTCATCTTAAAGATTGAGAATCAATCTGATCACAAGGTCAAGATCATAAGATGTGATCAAGGAACCGAATTTAAGAACCATATTCTTGACACATTCTGTGATGAAAAGGGTATTACAATACAATTATGTGCTCCCAGGACTCCTCAGCAAAACGGTGTTGCTGAGAGGAGAAACAGGACACTGATTGAAGCTGCAAGAACCATGTTGTCTGACTCTAAACTGCCCATCACCTTCTGGGCAGAGGAAGTCAACACTACCTTCTATGTGCAGAATAGAGTTTTAGTAGTTAAGACTCATGGCAAGACTCCTTATTAAATTTAGCACAAGAGGAGACATTTCATTGGTTTTCTCAGGTCATTTGGATGTCCTTCCACCATCTTGAATACCAAAGATCAAATTGCCAATTTTGCTAAGAAATCAGATGATGGACACTTTATTGGATACTCTTCCCAAGCTAAGGATTATAGAGTATACAATCTCAGAACTAGAATTGTTAACGAGTCAGCCAATGTGACTTTCAATGAACACACACCTAGTGTTACTAGTTCTGGTCTGGATTGGCTGTTTGATCTTGATTTGGTTACCAACTGTTTTAACAAATCTTGTGAGAATGTTTCAGGATACTGCAGAAAATTTGAATACAGATGATCCTGATCCAAGATTTGAGCTAGGAAGATCTTCAAGACACATATCTTCAGCTCCAGTTGGAACCACTTCTGCAAATGAGGTTTCTATCAGCCCTATAATGACAAATTCAGCTGATACATCTGGTATGCCTTCAAATTCTAGCTTAGAGGCTCTACAACCAGAAAAGCACACCTCAACTGTGGAAGATAACAATGGTGATGGTGACAGTGACCAAGAATTTCTTGATGCCACTAACCACACTGTGGATGAGAACATCAATGATGTCACACACTGCTTGGATCAAGTTTCACTTGAAAAGTGTGCTGATGTGGTAGGAAAACATCTATGCCAGATCTAAATTTCTCCAATTTAGATCTTTCTCAACAACTTGCTATGATCCCTCAGCTTAGGATCCACAAGTCTCACCCTACCACAAACATCATTGGAGATGTTATCTCAGGGGTAAAGACAAGAGGACAAACCCATGAAGCAAATGTTTGTCTTCACTCTTTGTTTCTATCCCAGATAGAGCCAAAGAAAGTTGATGAAGCTCTAAAGGATGGAAGTTGGGTTGAAGCTATGCAACAAGAGCTGCTTTAATTAAAAAGGCAGAAAGTTTGGAACCTTTGTCCTCTTCCTTCTGGGAAGACTACCATTGGAACCAAATGGGTGTTTAGGAACAAGAAAGATGATAGAGGCATCATCATCAAGAACAAATCTAGACTGGTTGTTCAAGGATACACACAAGAAGAAGGGATTGACTACACTGATGTCTTTGCTCCAGTGGCAAGATTAGAAGTTGTTAGGATATTCCTGGCATTTGCTGCATCCAAGAACTTCAAGGTTTTTCAACTTGATGTGAAGTGTGCCATTTTGTATGGAGTGATAGATGAAGAGGTTTATGTCAAACAGCCACCTGGTTTTGTAGATCCTGATCATCCTGATCATGTCTGCAAGCTTGAAAAAGCTCTCTATGGGTTGCATCAGGCACCCAGGAAGTGGTATGAGACACTGTTTGAGTATCTATGTAAACATGGATACAGGAGGGGTACTATAGATGAAACTCTCTTCATCAAAGGACAAGGAAAAGACATATTGCTAGTTCAGGTATATGTGGATGACATCATCTTTGGTTCAACTAATCCAAAGCTCTGCAAAGACTTTGAGAAGCTGATGAAAGACATATTTGAAATGAGTGTCATGGGGGAACTCAATTTCTTTCTGGGAATTCAAGTGAAGCAAGTTGAAGATGGCATCTTCATAAGTCAGTCAAAGTATGTTCAGGACATACTCAAGAGGTTTAATATGACTGACTGTAAGATTGCTAAGACACCCATAGCCAGAAACCACTCTCTTGGTCCTGATCTTGAGGGGGAGTGTGTAGATGAGCATTTATACAGGGCTATGATTGGGTCTCTTATGTATCTTACTGCTAGCAGGCCTGATATCATGTTTGCTACATGTATTTGTGCAAGATATCAAGCCAACCCTAAGATGTCTCACCTTATCACTGTCAAGAGGATTCTTAGATACCTCAAGGATGCATCAACACTTGGCCTATGGTATCCCAAGAATTCTGACATTAATCTGTATGCCTATACAGATAGTGATTATGGTGGTTGCAACATGACTACAAAGTCTACATCTGGGGGATGTCAATTCCTTGGTTGAAGGGTTGTCTCATGGCAATGCAAGAAACAATCATGTGTCTCTGCATCAACTACTGAAGCTGAATACATTGCTGCTGCAAGCTGCTGTGCTCAAGTACTTTGGATTCAAAATTAGATGCTGGACTATGGGTTAAATTTCAAGGAGACTCCCATTCATATAGACAACAACAGTGCTATCTCAATCATAGAGAACTATGTGCAGCACTCAAGGACAAAGCACATCATATCAGGTATCATTTAATAAGAGATAACTATGAAAACGGATTAATTAAACTAGTCAAGGTTCACACAGATGAACAATATGTTGATATGTTTACAAAGGCTTTTGATGAACAGAGATTTAAATATCTTATATCAGCTATTGGGATGATAAACCTTGAGTAAGCTTTTCTTAAAACTAATTCTTACTATTTCTTAAAATATGTGTGTCCTAAGTTGTCTAGTTCATCACTTTCATAAGCTCATGTTTTCTTTGGATGAAAATTCTTTTTGAAGACTTTCTTTAGATTTTTTAAAATTTCTGATACTTCGGAAGTTTTGTTTTTAACTTCGGAAGTAATCATGCCTTCAAATTAAATAACTGTCTAAGAAGTTTACCTTCGGAAGAGTTCAAAATTTATCTTCCGAAGCTTAAATATTTGTCTCAGACACTTACTAAATTTTAAGGACTATTTACTTCCGAAGCAAAATTAACTCTCGAAAGCTTTGTCTGTTTACACACAAAGCACTCAAGCTTTAATTTTTCTTCCCAAGCAAAATTTTCAAATCTCTCAGAAAATTCTTCTGAATTCATTTTAGCTTTGGAAGCTTTTTAATTAAAACTTCTGAAGATAATTAACCTTCGGAAGCTTTTTGACTTCCAAGAAAACTACTTTTTTAGCAAAAAGTAAACTACTTTTTCAGAGGTGGGACCAACATCCAGATTTCAAAGTTTATCCTCTTTCATTAAACTTTATCTGGAAGCCCTCTCACATATAAACCCAACGGTTTCCCCCTCTTTCTATCATCTGTTCTTCCTCCAACCTAAAAACCCAAATTTCTCTCTAAAATTTCTTTCTCTCTTAAATTTCTTTCTCTCTTAAATTTCTTTCTCTCTTCTTCCTTCGTTCTTAAGCTACTTCAAAATAGCCAACCTTGCTCACAGAAATGATCCCAACTTTACCATGCAGCTACACAGACAACACAATCAAGTTGCTCTGTTACGCTCTGAGAAAGATCCTCATTTCTCAGAGGTTTGCCGTTTCTTGTCTCTGTCAAACTACTTCACCTCCCTCACCATTGATCCTCCACTCTATGAGGATCAGTTGCTTGAATTATGGAAGACCTGCCAAGAGGTCATTATGGATGGGGAGAAGGCACTATCTGCCACAGTGCAGGGGAGAACAATCTTCATCACTTCGGCCATCATCAACAGACACCTTCAGCTGGATGATGAAGAAGGTGAGGTGTTCTTCCCAAAGGAAGCTGTTAATCATTCCTTTGAGCAGATGGGGTATGAGGGAGATTTCTCTGTAAAAACCTTTAGGAAAGGGAGGGTCTCATCCCAATGGAGATTCCTGCTCCATGTGGTCATCCACAGCTTATCAAACAAGCATGGTGGATGGGACCAGATTCCTAAAGATCTCTCCTTCATAGTCCATGGAATGGTTCAAGGGGTTAAATTCAGGTACTCTCAGTTTGTTAATACAAATTTGCTTGCTAATTTAGACTCCTTAGAATATTACATGTTTCCTAGATATGTCCAGTACATTCTTAACTGCGAACTGGGCTCACAGTTAAGGGAAACAGGTAACATTCTTAAATTGGGACAGATGAAGCCCCGTATCTTTAAAATATTAAGAAAGTCCACTGTTGGATTCTCTGGGGTAGAAACAACCCTAGTCCCAAAAATGTTAGAGCTCATTCCTCAAGGTGACAACCTAGCAGCACAAGCTAGTGTTGAACCCACACTTGCTACTTCCCAACCACCCACACAGCTTCAAATATCCATCACCTACCAAAGAAAATACAAACGAACCCCTGCTCAGACTATTCAGTCTGTGGAGGTCCCCATATACTCATCCATACAGGAAGAAATGGACACTGGAGCTCCCATTTCTCCTGAGGAGCAGACTGTTGGACCAAAAGAACCAATGAGCCGGATTAGAAAAACCTTTAAGTCCCACAGACGTCACAACAACTGCTGAAGACACAAGTGCTGAAGACAGTCTGAAGACACAAGTGCTGAAGACAAAGTCTGAAGACACAAGTGCTGAAGACAAAGTCTGAAGACACAAGTGCTGAAGACAGTCTGAAGACACAAGTGCTGAAGACAAAGTCTGAAGACACAAGTGCTGAAGACAAAGTCTAAAGACACAAGTGCTGAAGACAAGTCTGAAGACACAGTGCTGAAGACAAAGTCTGAAGACACAAGTGCTGAAGACAAAGTCTGAAGACACAGTGCTGAAGACAAAGTCTGAAGACACAAGTGCTGAAGACAAAGTACTGAAGATAGTCTGAAGACAAGTGCTGAAGACAAGTACTGAAGACCAAGTATCAGACGTTGTCACGACAGCTGAAGAGGTCTTCTTCAGTAGTTATGACGGTTTCTTTCAGTAGTTTTATTTTCCCTTTTTAGTAGTTTTGTAATCAGTAGTTTAGTTTCAGTAGTTTAGTTTCAATAGTTTAGCATCAGTAGTTTTATATTTTGTGCTTAGCACTCTGATATGTTCTCAGTAGCTGTGAACATTTCAGTAGGTTGTTAAGTGTTAGTTATTTTGTAATAAATCTGCCAGATGTCACTATCCCGTGATATTAGCAGTGATTGCACTCTATATAAGGAGTGTCAACCTAATTGTAATCGGGGAATGATTGAGTAGAAACATTTGATATAATTGAAACATTCCTTTTCACAGAAATATATTCTCTCGTTACAACTGTATTTGTTCTTAATGCATACGAATATCAAATTCTTGCTATAATTTGTCTAATTCTTGATCTTATTCCGCTGCGTTACACTCTAATCCATCGAACTTGAGATCACTGATCCTGTCAAATGGTATCAGAGCAGGTTATTCATTGATCGATCTAATAATTGATCATTGAAACTGCTATCCAAGATCTAAGTTTGATTGAATTAGCATTTTTGCAAGAAACGGTTATAGAGATTGAATTTTCTGTGTTTTTGGCCATTCATCCTGAGATTTATTCTTGGTTTTCATTGAGTCTGTTGTGGTCTGTGTAAAATCTTTTAAAAGCTTGAATTAAATTGTATTTGGACCTAAAATGACTACTCCTTCCAATGATCCTCACAATACTGGTTCCTCAACCAAGCCTCCAATGCTGGTTAGGAGTGAGTATAACATATGGCAACGACGAATGCTCCATCACCTGTCTGTTAACAACTCAGGTTGTTGGATATCAGTGGTACATGGTCCACACAAGCCTATGGTGAATAACCCGGAAACCAATCAAATGGTTCCGAAGAGGAGGGAGCAATACTCAGATGAGGATAAGAAATTGTTTGAGATTGATGCAAAAGCCCATGGAATTCTGGCCATGGCACTGCCCAATGAAATCTATTCTGGGCTAATGCATTATGAAACTGCCCATGACCTCTGGAATGCCTTGAAAGAACAATTTGGAGGAACAGATGAGGTCTTGGCAAATAATAGAGAAATCCTTGCCCAACAATATGAGACATTCTCTCATAGGAAGGGTAAGACACTGACTCAACAGTTTGAGCGGTTCTCTTGTTTGATCTCTGCATAAAAAATGGTCAAACATGAGTACACCAATAGCCAGATGAATAACAGATTTCTCAGATCACTGCCTGAAAGATGGGACACATATACTATTGTCCTACGCTCTAGTGCAAATTTGGACAAACTATCTCTCACCCAACTCCATGGGAAATTGCTCACATTTGAGAGAGAGATAGAACAGAAACGAAAATTGTCATCATCTGGAAAGCTCACTGATGACTTTGTACCAGGAAACACTGCCTTGGTAAGTCATGAGTCAGAGTATGCAGGATCAGAATGCCACTATGATGAGCATATTGATTTCATCTCAAACAATTCTAATCATGCCTTTGTGAATGTTGATTGTCATTCTGGTAATAATAGTGACAATCTATGCTTTATCATGGATGATTTGAAGGGCATTGCTGATGATGATTTATAAGAGATGGATATTTTGAGCCAAATGGCCTTGATCAATATCAGATCTTAGAAATTCTACAAGAGAACTGGCAGGAAATTTCCTGGACTCTCTGACAAAACCAAAGTCGGTTTTGATAAGAGCAAGTTGAAGTGTCACAAATGCCACAGGCTTGGACACTTTGCAAGAGAGTGTAGATCAACTGGATCTAACACCTCTGCACCCTTTTTGACTTTTCCAAATAACAATTCACAATCCAAAGGGCAACATTCTGCTGGTTCTAGTCATTCATCACACCTCAATCTCCTGCATATTTTGTTCCTCAGGGTCAAATGCCATATCCTTATCCCCGCTATTATATGCCACAGTCAAATCAAATTCAAGCTCCTATAGTACCACAACCTCATGCACTACCAGAACCTCAACCATCTTCATCTCAATCACAACCTCATCACAGCTTCTTCACACCTGGAGTCGTTGACTGGAGTAGCTTACCTGATAACTTGTCTGGTCACACTGAGCAATACTATGCTGGTGCTAGTCAACATGGTGGTGAACACCCTTTTGGAAATCTTGCTCTCATGGCCCTAGAGTCTACTGAGGGTTCCTGCTCAAATGCATCATCTTCACAGGTAACTCAGGTATCTTCAGAGGCTAAAGCCAAGTTATGTTCTAAATCATGCATAGTTGCCTTTCTCTCTATTAGAGAGGCAAATGTAGCATAATAAATCAAAAACTTGAGTTTGAGAAAACCATTTCCAAAAGAAAAGCTGAGTATGAGTCTGCTCTTAACAGTAAAAGTGATGAGATTTATAAGCTTAAATGCCAATTAAATGATGAAAAGGCCAAGCTAGAGGTTATTCTGGAAGACCACAGGAGTCTCAAAGAAAAACTTGCAGTGACCCAAGTTGAGTGTGACCGCTGGGTCTCATCATGCAAGGGATTTGAAATGCTTCTTAGCAAGCAAACTGCTTCAAATGTGAAGTTTGGTATTGGTTACAACCATACTGCTCCACCAACAGACTTTACTCCTAACTCCATAGTTAAGTCTAAAAGTGAAAGCAATCTCCAAACCACATTATAGTGTGAATCATTCTCCAATGATAATCTAAGATCAGAGAATGAAACCAGTGTTAAGATCTCAGCAAATAAATTAACTGATGGTCTAACTACTGAGACTCATATGAAGCTGAGTACTTCAGATGTTGTTCCTCAATGTACCCCAAGTACTGAAAGAGACCCAACATCTGAAAAGCATTTCAAATCAGTTGAAATACAAGGACTAACAACTACTGAGGAATCCATCAAACGGTCTATTAGGACAGATGGAAAACAGTTGAATTACCAGTCTTCAGCTGTTACAAATCCTTTAGTACCTAGTACTGATAGGAGGAAAGTACTGAAGATCACACCCTCAGTAGTTTCCACTTCAGCAGTAGAGATGTCCAAGATGAAGAAGACACCATGTGAAATATGTGGTTTGTTTAATCATCTTACAGATGATTGTTGGTACAAAAGAGGATCCAAACTCAAACATAAAGAGGAAAATAAAGAGAAAATGGTTAAAATGAAAACTGAGTTTGAAGCCACATTTGTACCAGCAACATCAAATCCTGTAACCCTTAAGTCCAAAAAGAAATCCAAAAAGGAAGGGGTTAAATAGGTAACAGCTGAGATTGCTCAAAAGAAGAAGGTGCAACATAGGAACTTATCAATTGGAGAGCTGAAAGCTTTATCACAAAATCAGACACAGCTGGTTATGATGGTTCAACATCTATTGGGAAGAGTTAACCAATTAGATGTTCCTATGTTGAAACCACAGAAAAGGAGGTCCAAGCCAAAGGATTCCTCTTCTTCACCATCTTCTTCCTCTCAGGCTGTTGTTTCCAACAAACCTGTTACTTACCATCTGTTGATGAGAACAGGCCAAAACCAAAAAGGTTTGGGTCTCAAAATCTAACTAATTTGTTGTATTTTGCAGGGGTCTTCAGCATGCCAAAGAAGCATCTGGTATGTGGACAGTGGAGGATCCATGCACATGACTGGGAGCAGCTCTCTTCTTCATGATTACTCTCAAGGAAAGAAGGGATTGTCTCATTTGGAAATGATGCTAAAGGTTACATCATTGGAAAGGGATTTGTGTCTAATGTAGATATTAGATTTGATGATGTCAACCATGTGGAGAATCTCAAATACAATCTGTTGAGTGTCAGTCAGATGTGTGACAAAGGACATGTTGCTCTTTTCACAAGCCAGAACTGTAGGATTCTGTCTTCCAAGGTTCTGAGCCTGATTGACAAAGTACTGGATGATAATACACTCCTGAAGGCCAACAGGATAGGAAGAGTATATGCCTTGGATTTGTCAAAGAAAATTGAGTTAAAAGGCCATCCATGCTTGTTCTTCAAGGCCTCTCTCCAAGAATCTACTGTGGCATAGAAGGCTGGGTCATGTTAATCTCAAAAACATGAATCAGCTGATCCACAAGAGTTTAGTGAGAGGTCTTCCAATAAAGGAGTTCAATTGTGATGAAATCTGCACTGCATGCTTAAAAGGGAAACAACATAAAGTTTCATTCCCACCATAGAAGAATCCAAGTCTAATGCCTGCTTACAACTACTGCACATGGATCTTTTGGTCCTGTGAAGGTATGAGTATGGCAAAGAAGAAATACTGTCTGGTAATTGTGGATGATTACTCTAGGTATGTATGGACTTTCTTCTTGCATTCAAAGGATGAGGCTGCTCAGTCCATTATGAACTTTGTGTTACACGTTGAGAAGCAGTATTCCCTACCAGTTAAGTGTGTGAGGAGTGACAATGGTACTGAATTCAGAAACCACAGAGTTTTATTTGTCAAAGGGAATCAAGAGGCAGTATAGCATCCCAAGGACTCCAGAGCAAAATGGAGTAGTGGAGAGAAAGAACAGGACCCTTATTGAAGCTGCAAGGTCCATGTTGGCTGATTCTGGACTGCCAATGACTTTTTGGGCTGAAGCTGTCAATACAGCTTGCTATGTATAGAATAGAGTCTAGTAAATCAGAGGTTGATGAAGACTCCATATGAAGTTCTTCATCATTTGGCCCCTCTAATTTCATTCTTCAGAGCTTTGGGTGTCCTTGTTTCATTCTCAACACATGGGATCAACTCCAAAAATTTGATCCTAAGGTGGATGCAGGATTTTTGTTGGTTATTCATCAACTTGCAAAGCATACAGAGTCTTCAACTGTAGAACAAAGATGGTTGAAGAGACTCTACATGTTAAGTTTAATGAATCTCCAAAGGACAAGATTCCACAAAGCCCTGTGGAGCTATTTGATTTGGACATACTGCAATATGTTCCTTATCAAACTCCTGCTGTTGCTCCTGTCAACAGTTCACCACTGATGGTCTGCTGGTGCTGATGATGATGATAGCCATACTCACCTTTTCAAGTTTAGTGATCAACTGCCTGATTCAGCTAGACCTGATGTTCCTGTAGCTCCAGTAGCACAATACACAACAAATGCTGATGATGAGATTTCTACAACTTCAACTTCCTTTGAATTACCATCTACTGATTGGTTTCAAGGAAATGCTTCACCATCACCATTGTTGTTGCTGAGCCTGCTACAAACACTTGCACAGATCTTATTGTGTACCAAGATCTGAAGAATCACCCTATGTCTCAAATCATTGGTGATATCAATGCTGGCGTTTCAACCAGAAGTCAATTGTCCAATTTCTACTTCATGCTCTCTTCATCAGTCAGCTAGAGCCAAAGAATTTCATGTTGCACTTAGAGACAATGGTTGGGTTGAAGCAATGCAACTTGAGCTTCTTCAGTTCAGAAACAGCAAGTGTGGGAACTGGTTCCTCTACCTCCAAGTAAGTGTGCAATAGGCACTAAATGGGTGTTTAGGAACAAAACTGATGAAAATGGGCTTATTGTAAGAACAAGGCCAGACTGGTTGTTCAGGGGTTTGCACAAGAAGAAGGTATTGATTATGATGAAACCTTTGCCCCTGTAGCCATACTGGAGGCAATTAGATTGTTCTTAGCCTATGCTGCACTCCATAATCTTAAAGTTTTTCAAATGGATGTTAAAAGTGCATTTTTATATGGTAAAATAAAAGAAGAAGTTTATGTGTGTCAACCACCAGGTTTTGAGGATAATAAACACCCAGAATGGGTATACAAGCTTGATAAGGCTTTTTATGGGTTGAAACGAGCTCCTAGAGCCTGGTATGAGACATTATCTAACTTTCTTCTGCAAAATAATTTCACTAGAGGCTCCATAGATAAAACCTTATTTATTAAGAAGGTGGATCAGCATAAGCTACTTGTTCAAATTTATGTTGATGATATTATATTTGCATCCTCTGATCCCTAGTTGTGTGATGATTTTACAAAACTAATGCAAAGGAAGTTTGAAATGAGTGCAATGGGAGAATTACAGTTCTTTCTGGGTTTGAAAATCAAACAAAAGGCTGATGGAATTTTCATTCATCAGTCCAAATACACAAAAGATCTTTTGGAAAAGTTTGATTTACAAAACTGTAAGCCCTGTTCTACTCCCATGTGCAACACCACACAACTGGATACAGATCAGAAAGGTAAAGTGGTTGATGAAACACTTTACAGATGTATGATTGGGTCTTGATGTACTTAACAGCTTCTAGACCAGATATTATGTTTGCTACATGTGTTTGTGCTAGATTTCAGGCTGCACCTAAGGAGTCTCATTTGATTGCAGTCAAAAGGATCTTTAGATATCTGCAAGGCACTCCATCTCTAGGTTTATGGTATTCTACTAGACATTCTGGTAAATTAGTTGCTTTTTGACAGTGACTATGCAGGGTGTAAGTTGACAAGAAAGTCCACTTCCGGAGGATGCCAATTCTTAAGCAACTGCTTGATTTCTTGGCAGAGTAAGAAGCAGACCTCAGTTGCTACATCAACTGCTGAAGCAGAGTACATTGCTGCTGCAAGCTGTACATCTCAGGTACTCTGGCTTCAAAACCACTTATTGGATTATGGCATAACAGAGACTAAGACCCCATTGTTAATGGACAACTCTTCAGCTCTTTGTATTGTCAAGAATCCTGTCCAGCACTCTAGGACTAAACATGTTGAAATCAGACACCATTTATTAGAGATTGTTTTGAAAAAGGTCTGATTGATCCAAAATTTGTTCCTAGTGCTGATGAGCTTGCAGACATTTTCACTAAGCCCTGGATAGCACAACTTTCCAAAACCTAGTGCTAAGGCTTGGTATGCTGCAGCTAGAATAAGTGACAACTACTGATGATTTCAGCTCACAAGTACTGATGATCATTAGTTTATTATTGTCATATATAAGTACTGAAGTTATCCTCCCTTCAGAAGTTTTTAAAACTACTGGAGCTTAAGTAACTTCTCAGTACTCAAGTACTTTATTTGTTAAAACAGCTGATGTAGTTACAACAGCTGATGTAGTCACAACAGCTGATGTAGCTACAACTACTGATGTCAGAAATGCAGATAAGTACTGATGACAATGAAACGTCTGAAACTCAGATCTAAGTCTGATGAGTAAGTGTGGAGGTCAGACTGAAATAGCTGAAAAGCTATGAATTGACGAAAACAGCTGATGAGAAATTTCTCTTCAGTCGTTTATACAACTATTGTTTCATTAAAACAACTAAAGCCAAAACTATGTTTTCAGTAGTTTACAACTACTGAAGACTAACACCAAGTCTTCAGGTTACAACAACTGATGGCAAAACCACTGTCTTCAGTAGTTTCACAACTACTGATGACAAACACCAAGTCCTCAGTTGTTACATCATATGAAGTCAAAACCACGACCTTCAGTAGTTTCATAAATACTGATGGTTAACACCAAGACTTCAGCTGTTTCAACGTCTGATGGTCAAAACCAAGTCTTCAGTTGTTTTATAACACCTGATGACAACACCACTGTTAGTCGTTTTAAATCTCTGAAGGTTAATACACCATCATCAGTAGTTTCAAACAGCTGATGACCACACCAAAACCTTCAGTAGTTTTCTTTCAGCCTTTTCCTATCCCAACCCTATAAATACCTGTCTTCTTCTCAAACGTTCCATTAGCCGTTCTTCTGACCTTCATACTTTCAAAAATGGCAACCATGAGTCTAAAACCCAGACATAATTGCGTCGCCTACCTCACGAAATCGGCCTTCTGGACAAAGTTTGATCACGCCATAGACCTAATGGCTGATTCTCAGTATAGTACTGCTCTGCTCTTAAACCCGACCATCTACCCAGAGTCACTAAGTCAGTTCTGGTCCAATGCCTACGTTCACACTGATGTGCCTTCCGGCCAAATTTCTGTTTGGTCATTGGTCAACCAAAAACAAGTAGAGGTTACACCTGATAGCATTCGTCGAGTGCTAAATTTACAAGATGCTACTGCTGTGACTGAGTACCCGAAGGGCACAACTGATATATCCTTCATCAAAAATGGGTACGACGGAAATCTTCGAGTTGTTACCATACTGAAGAAGAACTTCCCTGATGCTGAAAGACTGATATTTCATATGGTGAATGTTTGCTTAGCCTCGAAGACATCCTCATGGGATCAAATGTCTTCCCGATGGCAACAGGTATTATATTCAATTCTAGAACACCAACCTTTAAATTTTTCACAAATTGTGTTTCTAAAAATCAAAGATCTGGCACAGAAACCTGTGGGAAACAGATGGCTATTATATCCCAGGTTTCTGATGGCCATAATTTTAAATGAATTACAAACTGATGGCCTTGTTGGCCTTGGAGTCCCTGCACCAGCTGTTCTAGCTGAGGTATACTCCAGGCATAACTCCGACCAATCTCTCAAAGAAGCTGCCCGTTTGCTCAAACCCAAGCAAAGGGAACCCACAGCTTCAACTGCCAGATCCAAAGTCCCCACCAAGCCAAAACCCAAACAAGCTAATCAAGGAGATGAGTCCCCTGATGATGCTCCTGTACCACCCAAACAGGATAAACCTACTGGTTCAAACCCTCTAGTAGTGTTAAAGACTCAACCAGTAACAGCCGCACAGGTATCATTGAAGAGGTTAAAGACTCAAAAGGATCCTGTTGCAACCACTTTAGGGGAAACCACATTACCGAGACCTCTCTCACTTGAGGAGGTTATCATTGAAGAGCATCCCTCTCCCCGGATGCAATCAGCTTCTATCCCCTCTCCACATGCAAATGCCCCTCAAAGCCCAACCATTATAATTGCCAATGTGCTGACTCAGCTGCATGCCTCTCCTCCTTCCCTACAACCACCAACAAAGGGGAGAACAACAGCAATTGAGGAAGAGGATACACATGCTTCTGACAACCCACAGCACCGGGGTTTAAATGTTCTATCTCCTGGTGTGGATATGGAGATCAGAACATCTGGTGAGGCTGCCACCTCTTCTAAATCAGCATATGATCAGACTGAGGTTGGTAACAAAACTAAGACCTCACCAGAGGCAACAGCTGATGAAGGACAAAGTCCTGAGGCTGGAAGTCCCCAGTTCCAAGACAAAGGGGCACATGCTACATCTAGTCTACACCCAATGCATGTACATCCTGGTACAAGCAGGAGGTCAGGTGATTCAGCATCTGCTGATGATGACCTGGGCTTCTTTTATGATGTTCTTGCCCAGAACATAATCCTAGAGGAGGAAGTCAGTAGGCTGCAAAAACTACTTGACCAACTCTCTCAGGGAGAATGACCATCTGCCACCACATCAACCCAACAGATGGCACCTTCCTCTGAAGGTCACTTAAACACACAGCCACTCAAAGAATCTCAGCCACCTGCCTCTGTTTCTGGCACCATTTCTCAGGACCAAAACCCCCCTGAGCAAATGGATGCTATCCTTAAAATCCCTATCTCTCACACACCGCAGATAACTGAACTTGTCATTAAAACTGTTGATGAGAGACTTTCTTCTGTCTTACAACTTATAGTGGAGGATGTACTGAGCCAAAAACTTTTTGCTGCTCAAACCCTTAAAACCAATGCACCCAAAAAAGGGGAGTGTACAGCAGTGAAAAAAAAGAAAAGAAAAAGAACTGAGGATGAGAAAGCACAAGAGAAAACCAAGGAGTTGGAGAAGGAAAAGGAACAACAACTGATCACTTACAAAAGAAAGAAAAGTGCTGGTGATCAAAAGAATGCTGAAGAAAAATCCTTGGAGGAGCTGATAAAAGATGCAGATGAAGCACACAGCCGATCCATGGACAAAATCATTGAGCAACTCTTCAAGCAAGACTTTGATACAGCCAAACTAGACAGTGAGATCAGAGGTTGGAAGTAAATGAAATCCAAAACAGATGGGCTGGGTACAGTGTGCTGGAGAAAGAGAGATTGGAGATCATGATTCGATTCATAGCCAAATATTTAGGAAGATCACTGATGGAGATTCGTTCATGGACCAGAGACAGCATTCTGGCTATAGCCACCAGAATTTGTTTGTCTGAGCAATTTCATAAGGGGATAATTATTGAAGCACTTGATGAGGCTGGAGCTGGGAAAAGGCTTGAAATGGCAAAACTCACAAAAGCCAACTTACAACCAAAATGCTTGAACAACCTTCCCAATCACCCACTCAAAAACAGCCTACCCCTCAAATCTCCAAACCAATCTCAAAACTCAAATCCAAACATCCTCAACCCTCAAAACCAATTCCTTTACCACAAAAACCAACCCAACCATCATCTAGTGATGCACCTAAAAGGAGGAGAAGGGTGCTGAGGATAGAAGAAGAGAAGAAGAAGATGATGAAGATGATAGTCTGCCACTCTCTGCTGTTCTAAGGGTACCAGATGCCAGGAGTCAACTCATGATCACACCTGACTCACAAAAGGAAATGGTTAGAGTCAAAATAGAAGATGAAGAACAGCAGAAGCAGCATGATGAGCAACTACTGAAGATGGTTGACAAGGAATTTCCCCAGTCATCATCTATACAAGCCATGAAAGGGCATGCTTAGAGGCTGTACACTCTCAGACACACATTTTAGTATCAAAAAGAGAGAGTGAGAGTATGGCCAGACCCCAAGGTGAGCTCTAGAATACACAAAAGATCCATTCCACATAGATACAATGGCCAGGTTAGAAAAACAATAGACTCTACAATCATGTTGGCCATTGTAGTCTCACCTTGGGAAATACTCGATGAATTCAAGAAGGCTCATCAATCAAAAATGACCCCTCAAGCCTTACTGGAAAACAAGATTATCAAAAAGGGGTTATTATATAAGAAGCTTGAAGACATTAAGAAGAATGAGCTCCAGTTACTCCTTGAGGGCACCCATCCTGATGAATTTGTCTATAGGGAGATAACTACTGTGGAGTTGAAGAATGGCAGGACTGTAAAGTACCTATTTGAGTACTATGGTCCGGGTTCTTCTTTGAAGGAGGAGTAGAAGAACTCTCCAAGGAGAAACAGGTTGTTCTCCTTGAGGCCTATGTTCGTGAGTCTTACAGACTCGTAAATGGGAAGTAGGTTTCATGGTTGGGATCACAACTCTATGTCCAGATTCCCCAAAACAGAGTTCCCCTCCATACTTAGCCAAACACATGATTAGAAACCTCTTCTTGGCCTGTGCTGATCCGATTCTCTGAAGCTGATCAAGAGAAGTCTTTGCCAACAATAAGTGGGACCTCAATAAAGTTAAAGGTTTTAGCTGCATTGGTTCGGGGGAGTTTGTTGGACCAAAAGAACCAATGAGCCGGATCAGAAAAACCTTTAAGTCCCACAGACGTCACAACAACTGCTGAAGACACAAGTGCTGAAGACAGTCTGAAGACACAAGTGCTGAAGACAAAGTTTGAAGACACAAGTGCTGAAGACAAAGTCTGAAGACACAAGTGCTGAAGACAAAGTCTGAAGAAACAAGTGCTGAAGACAGTCTGAAGACACAAGTGCTGAAGACAGAGTCTGAAGACACAAGTGCTGAAGACAGAGTCTGAAGACACAAGTGCTGAAGACAAAGTCTGAAGACACAAGTGCTGAAGACAAAGTCTGAAGACACAAGTGCTGAAGACAGTCTGAAGACACAAGTGCTGAAGACAAAGTCTGAAGACACAAGTGCTGAAGACAAAGTACTAAAGACAGTCTGAAGACAAGTGTTGAAGACAAGTACTGAAGACCAAGTATCAGACGTTGTCACAACAGCTGAAGAGGTCTTCTTTAGTAGTTGTGACGGTTTTCTTTCAGTAGTTTTATATTTTCCCTTTTTAGTAGTTTTGTAATCAGTAGTTTAGTTTCAATAGTTTAGTTTCAGTAGTTTAGCATCAGTAGTTTTATATTTTGTGCTTAGCACTCTGATATGTTCTCAGTAGCTGTGAACATTTCAGTAGTTTGTTAAGTGTTAGTTATTTTTGTAATAAATCTGCCAGATGTTACTATCCCGTGATATTAGCAGTGATTGCACTCTATATCAGGAGTGTCAACCTAATTGTAATCGGGGAATGATTGAGCAGAAACATTTGATATAATTGAAACATTCCTTTTCACATAAATATATTCTCTCGTTACAACCGTATTTGTTCTTAATGCATACGAATATCAAATTCTTGCTATAATTTGTCTAATTCTTGATCTTATTCCGCTGTGTTACACTCTAATCCATCAAACTTGAGATCACTGATCCTGTCACAGACCACTCCTATCTCTTCAAGAATCAGTGCTGAGGTTCCTCATGCTCAGCCTAATGAGCTCATTAGCCCTACTGCCTTAAGCCATCACTCTGAGTCTCAACACTCAAGTGATCAACCTTTAGGGGACAGTTACCATCCCCAGCCTATAGATCTCAACCAACCAATTCCCAACCTTGACTTCTATACTGATAAAGATATAGGTTTCAGTGAGTATAATGAATCTCTCTTCTTTCCCCCTACTCAAAGAGAGATGAGTACTCCTAAGTCTCCTACATCTATCCCACATCAGTCACCTACAACTGAGGTGGACACTACTAAACCTGTTCAAGATGTCCATATGGAAGAGGCTCTCACTTCTGAAAGTGATTACATCATTAAGACCTCAACCATGGCAACTCAGCCCACTGATATCTCAACTGAGACTGCCAGTGAGCAGAGAAAATCCAATAGCCAAGAACTTAGAACTGGTCATGAGAGAAAGGACTCTGGTCCAATCTTCTTAACCCCCAATGATTCTTCTGATTAAGATGAGGGGGATCTGAGACTAAAAGTGCAAAAACTGTCTAAAACATGCACTTACCTAGTCTCAAAGGTCAGTCACCTTGAATCTTAGGTGACTACCTTACAAAACAGGATCAATGATCAGCAACTTGAGATTTCATATCATAAGAAAAAACTAGCTGGGAGACCCTTAAGGAGAGCTCAACCAGGAACACAAGAACCTGTGGATGTGATTGACCTATCCTCCAGCCCACCTATGCAAGTGGGTGATGCTACCAAAAATGGGGAGAAAGTCATTCCAGCCACAGAACCTGGGAGTTCCTCCGAGAGAATGGACATTAAGGACTCACCATCCTCACTTGCAATTGTGCATTCTCAGCAACCTCCTCTATTTCACATTGATGTGGACTACACAGACTCCTTCATACAGAGTCTGTTTGAGGATGGGATACCAAGGGCTATGTCACCTTCATCATCCTTCAATCATATTATTGGGTGGAGGTATGACAACAATAGGAAAGCCCTCATTATCATAAGAGTTCAAGGACAGCAAGAAGTTTTTAATTTTCAAAACTTGGACTACTATGAAGGTCTGGATCTAGTCAACATGCCACTTGTCAACCCAAGCCAATCAAGACAAGCTGACAGACTGGCTAAACAAATCCAAGACAGGATCATTGCAGAGTTCAGTCTAAGAAGGAGACTAAGGCAATCAGGCAATGTCATTGGTCAAATGGATGTTGAGGCAGACCCTAAGATTAGCTTCATAGGGGAAACCTTGACTGAAGGCCTAGTGATAGAACTTGAGAGCCCTGTCTCATCATCTCCAACTGCTGCAAAGATCCATATTCCTTCTGAGACACCTGCTAGTGAAGGTGCTTCTCAACCTCTCTCTGGCCTGAGCTCAGATGCTGCAACGAGCAATGAAGGACAAAGCTCTCTCCACCCTGAGTCACGAAGGTCTGTGAGTGATAAAGGGAAAAGAAAGATGACATCTGAGGAGATTGAGGAGGAGGAGAGAGAGAGGAAAAAGAGGCTAAGGGGAGAAAGTTCCTCTACTGAGTCGCCAAGACTCATGGAGTCTGCAATCAGGGCTGCCCCCAGACCAGATACTCAGAATGATGAGTTAAGGGCAGTCAGGATTAACTATCTGCAGACTAAGAACTATGACATAGATAGTGTCATCTCTCTCCCCTTGGATGAATTGAATGAGCTGGTTGATCTGGAAAGGTCAAGAGAGAAGAAGGAGGCAGAAGATGCAGAACTCCTAGTACAAGTCAAAGAAGAGAGAAGAAGAAAAAGACTGTACAAAGGTATGCCTACCCTCTCATCAATTCAAGAAAGTCTTGAACAGGAGGATGTGGTTCAACAAGAACCTCAGGTAGATAAGGAAGAAGACAGAATCAAGATGATTAACTACCTAAGTGCCACAGGCCTTTATCAAGCAGATGCACTCCTTCCCTTACCTTATGACTATGTTGAGTTTGAGTACTTAAAACAACTTGAGCTTGAGTTGGTCAAGGAAAGAAAGACAACAAAGAAGAAGCTGAGGGAAGAAGCTGCAAAGTCAAGAGCCATCATCCAAAAGAGCATGAAGAAGTCTGCTGATAGGCAGAGGATGATGAGTTTCTTAAAGTTGTATGGATTCTCCGGAAGGAGACTTGGACCCATGTCTCTATCCACTATGGATGAGCATATTAGGGTAATCAAGCAGAAGATTAAGAGTGGAGAGCTCACTAACTTACACTCCACTCCAAGTCAGGCCCCACCTAAAGTGGAGGTTAAGGTTGAACAAACAGACACAACACAACCTGGACCTCCTGCTAATACTTAGCAAGCTTCATCTTCTGATCCACAATAGGGTCAACCTCCATCTCCTTCTGAACCTGAGAGAGAGGAAATCCCAACTGAGAAAGACAGTAAAGATCAATCTGGTGCTGCAGGCCAGTCTTTTCAGTTAAAATTTGGAAAGAGAAGGAAAAGGATGGCTTCTAAACCAAAGTCTAAGAAGAAGAAGAAGCCTAAATCCCCTTCTGAACCTCAGGATGAATCAGAACAGCCCGAGGATCTGCAGCCAGAGGAAGCTCAATCAACTCCAACTTCAGTAGCTCCTCCAGCATCATGAAGACCATCTTGTCTTGGACATACACCAAAAATCCAGAAAGGTGGCATGTTATTAGAGATCAAGGCATTGAAGACATCTATACATGGCAAGATATGTTTCAGTTGCCTCTGCATGATCTCTTTGACATGAGAAGACACTTTGACAACCTGAAGGATCCTAATCATCTTATGAAGAAAGGAATGGTGATCATCCTAATGAGGACTGTTAATATTTGAAGTTTTCTAAATTTTTTGGTAGCATCAGCCTAGGGGGAGTTTGTAGAGATTAATGAAGAGGCTGATGCAACCTAAACATCTTTAGTCTTTCCTGCATGCTGCACAAGTACATTGAAGTGGAATGCTTCAGAAGTTTCACATGTGCAACAAAAATACTCTAAGTGTGAAATCTTCCGAAGCCAAGACCAACATCTTCCAAAGCCAAAGATGAAGTCTTTCGAAGCCTCAGAGACAAAGTCTTCCGAAGCTTCAAGTTCATGAAGACAGATTTCTTCCAAAGACTTTTAGTAACATGCTTTATCTGATGTACTGTTCCATAAAGCTGAACACCTTTCCGCTGCAACTCTACAAGTCACCAACTAACATGGTTTGGTGAAAAGGTCCATGCTTTTGGTAACTATACATTGAGGTCTTGAGTCTGTAACTTTCTACTTTATGTACTTTATCCTTTTTGTAATAGATAAGGATGTGAGCTATGGCATGTCATAGTCATTAGTCAAGAGGCAATCTGCCTTTTGACTCTACAATTGATTTTGTGTGTGTCTAGTCAATTGTATCCAGCTGGCTTTCAAAGTATAGCCGGCTGTAGGATGTTGTATAAGTATCTCATGTTCTTGTATCTTTCGAATATGCTTTGTAACACTTGTAATAGAACATAGAGAAGGCAATATACTGCATTCTTGAAAACCAACCACTTGTGTTCTTTGTGTTCTGTCTCATATACTACTTGTGTTCTTAGTGTCACCACTTGGTTAATCCAGTTTACTGTTTGATCTAAGTTTAGTTTATCTCCTCTTTGTGTTGTTGTGTTGTAACTCTACACCCTTCAACGATCCTGCACTCGTAGAAGATAAAGATTAGGTCAAAAGGAAATAACGATTTGGGTTTGCATCCTGACTATTAAGTTTGCGTACGTGAATATGAAGTTGTGGGTCATAGTCCACTTGATTCCATTTTTTTAAATATTACTTACTACTTTTTTTGTTATTATGCTTATTATTATTAGTTTATGGGTATTATAATAAGGAACAAAAGAGAAGGATCACTATTACCTTTTTTATGATTTATGTTGTCGCAAATAATCGAAATCATTTGGCGAAGGTTGGTACCAAATTAAACTCTTTGAAGTTATCGATTATAGTTTGTTGAAGAACTCTTTAATTCGTAGTAAAGATTAGGGTTTTGTGTTTTCAAGATTCTTTTTTTCACTGATTATTATCAACTATTTGAAGAATCATGTTTTGTGAAGAAAAAAAAGTATTTTCAGGTTTAGATTTGTCTGCAAAGGTTATTTTGGAGGAGTAAATCGGCCAATAGATAGTGTTCAGTAGAACAATCATCAAGTTCAGGTCCGTGTCATTACTGTTTTGATTTTCTTTTTTCTTTTTTGTTTGTTGTTTGAGATGGCTGAAAACGAAAATGTTGTGATCGAGAAATGAAACGATTTTGATTTCCAATGATGGAAAATGTAAGTAAAAGTATTGTTGTGCTAAAAGGACTTAAATATCATACTAGAAGAAAAACCTAAGAAAATAAAACAAGTTGATTGGGAATCAAATGATGAAAAGGCTTGTACAGTTATTACATTGGCTTTGACGAAAAACATTGCTTTTAACATCATGAAGAAAACCATGGATCATGGTATGATGTCTACTTTGTCAAATATGTATAAGAAACTGTTTGTGATTAATAAGGTGTTCTTGATTTGAGAGCTTGTGAACACAAGGATGAAAGAAGATAGCTTAGTAACATTTCACATAAACAACCTTATTTCAATTTTGTCAAGACTAACTTCAGTTGAGATTAATTTTGTCAAGACTATTTTCATTTGGGATAAATTTTGATGATTAGGTCCAGGCTCTACAAATGCTCTTTTTATTGCTTGATAGCTCGTCTAAAACAATTAATGTTATTACGAGTCCTATGGGAGCTAGTGGTATGATATTTAACAAGATTAGAGATTTAGTTCTTGGCAAGGATATTAGACACTAGAATCAAGTTGGATCATCTTCTTCTGAACTATTAAATGTGAACAGAAGGAATAGTAAGAAAAATGGGAGTCAAGGAAGAAGTCAATCTAGAACTTGGAAAAATATTAAGTGGTGTGGGACATATTAAGAATCAGTGTTCAATTAAGAAGGAATTAAACACTACTATTAGGGATATTTCTAGTGATGATACATTGATATTGAGTGTGGAAAACAATGTAGCCTATTGGATCATGGATTCAAGGGCTTTGTTTCACACATGGACAACATGGAAACGATGGTGAATCCAAAAATCGTGAATTTAGAAAGCTACGATTAGCCAATGATGAGATACATGAGGTAACTGGCATGTGGTATTGATCTGGTTACTTCATTGAGAATTACATGAAACCTGAAGAATGTTAGGGTGATTCCAAGGTTGAATAAGAAACTAGTTTAGTTGATCAGCTGGATGAATGAGGACTATAAGTAAGGTTTGGTGGTGGTAAAAGAAGGGTGATTAATAATAATAATATGGTTACTGCTCGTGGTATCAAATGTGAGTCATTGTATATGGTTGAGCTACCTACTAAGTGATGTATGACCATTCTAATTAAACATGACAAAAAATGGTTCACTAAATTTGAAGCTAAGAAAGTTCATTTTGTAAACGTGAAATATGGAGTGGAGACTTGACCGCATTAGGGGCTTCTTCCTCCGCCTTTAGTGCGACTCCCTAACCTTCTTTTTCGGATTCAACTGGAGCTCGAGACATTCTTTTCCCATTAAAATGTGTTAGGTAAATGAGTTCAAAAGTCTAAAACATTTAGGGAATTCGATGACAGTGGGAGCACTGACGTGCTCCGGGCATAGCTACAAAAAACTATTCGGTTTTAAAGACTATGACTACAAAAATTCTATCATGGTGATTTTTTTCTAAATGTGAAGAGTGATGGTGATCCTAGGTGTGTCTTTAAATCTGGTGGAGGTCCAAACCGGTTAAACTTGAGAATACGTCATTGGTGAGACTAGCCACGACTAAGTTGGAGCTCGGGATAGTTTCAACTATCCCTTCTATTACTTGATGATGAGGGGCCACTACAACTTGGAGATGTGGCGGAGTCTTAGCTTGTTATTTGGGAACTAGAGGGCTTGAATTTATTGCAAAGCCTTCAAATGAGATATTATTGGGTTTGTGATGGCGTTTAGGCCCACGTTTGGTTTTCTTATTAACTAAGTTGAAACCCCTAGTTATTATCTATATATATCCATGTCATAAATAGTAATCTTTTGCACCGAGCAAATAAAAAATCCTTGCTTGTAGCCTGTGAACGTAGGTCATACTGACCAGACCACGTTAAATCCTTGTGTTGTTTATTTTCTGTCAACGTAACATTCATTTGTGCTCATGTGTTGGTTCCGCTCCACCGTTTGAAACCTAACAAATTAATGTTTGATTAATGAGTTTGAGAGAATTATGTACGAAAGGAAGATAGTGAGTGGTGTCATTAATGTTTGAAACTTTTGAATCAAATCAAATTATGTGCTAACAAAACAATGTTATGCGCACACAAAATCACGATTGTGTAAACCATGGGTGGTCATTGGATCAAATCAAATCGAAGAAACCGCATTTTTAAATTTTTGAAGTAAGATTCGAATTCAAATCGAATTTCAAAGTCTTTTGTCAAATTCGAATCGATATTGAAGTTTCTAAACAAGAGTTGAATTCAATTCGAATTCAAAAAAGTTTTTGAATTCGAATTTATTGTATTTGAATTTAATAAAATCATTTAAATCAAAATGATAAATATCAAGCTTCACATATACAAATTTTCAAAATCCATACTATCACCTCTTAAGAGCAAGAAATTAAGTTTAATTGTGACAATATAAATAAATCAATAAAATTTAGAACTTTTGAGTAATATACCACACATGATGGGTACATAAAATATAAAGTGAAATATTTATAAAATATACGGTATATCTATACTACTATATAATGCATTTGAAATATGAAAAATCATCATTTCATTTAAATTTAGAGACCTATTTTTGGTATTTAAGAATTTTTTATATAATCGCATATTAGTTCTTATATAATTATTATGATCCAATTTATTTTGTTGTTTAATAATATATTATAATGAAACTTTCAGTACTATAGATAATTATATAAATTCAATTTACAAATATATGCATATTATCTATCTATTTCTATTTTGCTCTATGAGGTTTGATCAAGTTAATCATTTTCTTCCAAAATATTAGAAACATAAATTTACCTCCAAAATTCATAAGTTGTTTTAATTCAATCTAAAAGTTTCACAAACTATTTACTTGAATCCAAAATATAAAACTTTTGGATTGAAATTGAAGAAATGATAAAACTTTTGGATTAAAACTTTTGAAGAAAAATTGTTATTTTTATCAAACCTTAGGTAGCAAAATTAAAATTAACTCTAAATTTTATTTTGACTACAAAACTTTAGTTTTTTTTAAACTACACATCACTCCTTTAAAACCCTCTTATACACAAATAACCTTTTCATATTACTTTGTTATTTCTTTGGTGATTGAAATAGTTTACACCGAATATAATTATTGCTCTTATATTTTTTTATTATAATTAGTCTTAAATATCTTGTGTTATTATTATAACTTTTAAAATACAATATTTTTTAAATTTAAAATATCTTATTGTAGAGTGTATGTTTTTATTTTATTTTAGCAAGTTTTTTAAATAATTTCAAATACAAACAAATATTTTTTTTATCTATGTTTTGATATAAATTTTATTAATATCGAGCAAGTCAAATATATATATATATATATATATATATATATATATATATATATATATTATCTATTTCGTTTACGTTTCCATTTAAGTATTGTTAAAAATCATTTCGTGCTCGCCGCGTAACGCAGGTGATAGACACTAGCTTTATAGAAAAGAACCATAAAACACATCTTAGAATTCGAGGACAAAAAGTATATTTTTTATATATTAAAGACCTTTTGAAAACGAATAAAACTTTTAATTGTATTTCGAGTTACCCGTGGTTTTATCTCAAAACTAATTTGAACTGCCTCATGTATACTTTTAAAATCACCAGCCTAAATGTTGTGTTCCTCTCACATCGTGCATGCACCAAATTAGACTTTTAGTAATCCAAGTCTACAGCCTTAACCTTTTTATCTTAAATTGTTTGGATAAAAAATAGAAGCAACCTGGATAGTGTATTCTTTGCTCTTAAACACTACACACATGTTGGGAACGAATCATATGATAAGGTTCACTTGATAACTAATTCTAATTTAAAATTTTCTTTTTTTTTAATTTCAAGTTTATCACTTTTTCATATGTTATTATTTTTTTTAAAAATTTTTGCACCATTATATCATGAATTCTTTCATTTTAATTTGAATATAATATTGATATATAAAAATAAATATGCGTCAATTCACTACTTGCCCCTCTAAACATGTTTTAGACCCTATAGAGCATCATCAAATTTCAAACTGTTAACTCAATTTGTTACATCATCAAATTTAAATTTGTACTCCTCACTATCAAAATTCACATGTTGAATTCCGTTTAATAATTTAATATGATTATTGAGGACGGGCCTTATAGCAATCGATTAGGTGATTGTTTTGTAACCTTAAAATCATGCATTAAAAAGATGGGAAATGACCTCGTGTATAATAGTGTAAGGTAAAAATGCTTATATCTAATAAAATCAACCAGTCTTTTCACTAGACTTTATGTAAAATACAAGTTAAATCAAACATCAAATACACTCATTTAACAAAGTAATTGTTCAAACTAATCAGTCTTTTCAATTTTTAACTTTAATTATATTTCTCAATTTCTAACCTTAACATCACTCTATATCGAATAGTGATTATGACTAATGTAGACCACACGTTAAGGTCCATAACCCAACATTCTATGATATTTTATATTGGTTAGCTTTATTATAAATTTGTTCAACTCAAACATGCATTATAATAACATATCTAAGTTTTAGAACTTAAAAAGTTGAAACTAGCTAATAGCTTCAAGCATTTGATGTGGATTCTTTGTTTATCATTAAAAATCATCAAAATGAAGAAATTGGATCCTAGGGATAAAAGTTACTTTTAGTTTCTTTTTGCAGCAATGCACAAACAAGTTATTAGGGTTGTTCAAAAGTTGATTCTCTCACTTGTGTTTCGAAAAACCAAATATTCACATACTCATGAAATGAAGATCACAGGATTCGACCCGCAAATCACTGCTTGACAAGACAAGATCTTGCTTTGTATACCTGATAACCAATGTTGAAAAATAAGCCCGAGTGCATCAATAGGAAATGACAAGTACGCGAGCCGTAAATAATATTCCTGCTCAACCTCTGTGTGAATCTAATCTATGTAACATCCGCCTAAAATGTACATCACGCTTGGTTATAGATCGGGAACATTCATACCAAACAATCATTCATATATCATCAGTTACTGTCGGAGGGGGCAGTGGTGGAACTGCAGATAAAACTAAATCAGATGCTTCTAGAACTTTCCTACCAGTCAACTCAGCTTCTCTTGTTTTGTCACCATTCTTCCCATCAAAAGCTTTAGAGGAAGTATTATTAGTGGTAACAAGTGACAAATGCTCCGCCCCAGATCTACTTTTTTGTGCAGATGCAATAAGAGAAGTGAATGTGCCAGCTTCTCTTAATCCTTGAATGATCACCTATTGAAAGTAAGAGTATGAAGCACATAAGAAATTAGAAAGAGGGAAGATGTGAAAAGGAAAAGGTCAAAGTCCAAGTTGAAGTCAAAGAAATTATACTCACCATAGGAGCATAAATGCGGGTCAAAATTCCCTTCCTAATGAGTTTCATGTTTAAAGCTTTATCAGTCCATACAACATGTTCACGATACCTGCACATCAGCAAGCGTGTCAAGAACATGTGAAGTTACTACTCTATGGAGATGGTAAAATGGACGGGTTTGGTAAATGATTAAAAATAGTTAAAATTTTTATAAACAATCACTGTGTCCGATCAGTTAAAACGATTACACTATTTCAAATGATCTAGTTTTTTAATAAAACGATTTGACCTGTTTGACTTGTTTCTTTTAACCTCATTTGATTTTAATCAATTTGTTTGACCCATTAGATATAAGAAAATAACTCGAATTAACTGTTACTACTCAATAAGCAGATCACAATGGGTTCTAATCATGTAAATGTACCTTTGTATCGTGACAAGGAAAGTTTTGTAAGAAGCTACTGTTGGCAAGTGTGGAAGAAGAAAAATTCACAATTTTCACAAGGAATATGGAATCAATTTTGCAACATTATGACAATTAAGTTGAAACATAATAGTAAACCAACTAATTTCTTTCACATACATGAAGAAGGACAAAAATTCTTACCAGCTTAGCATCTCCTCCTCTGTTGCAGTTGATGCAATTATAAACGCCTGCAGCACTTAGTGGATATAAGTAGCAATAAGAAAAATATATTATCTAGAAATTAATGTGGCTGTAGACTGAGATCACTAGAAATTATTTGACAGAAAGATGCTATATTTTTTTAAAACCAATAATCAAAAGCTAACATAAAAATGCAATCACATATTTCTAAACAATCATAAGAAAAGGCACCCAGCTTATACGTTCCAACAATTTCCTTTTTGAGATGCTCTATTGGTGTTGCAACAGTTCTGTTTTTGGAAATTTTTAAAATTAAGATTGCTTATTGGATCATTATCAGTCATTGGAAATAACTTGACGGTATTGATTTTAGCAGATGACTTATCATAGAGATGGGGAAGGAAAATGACTTGATGATCTCTTGACCTTTGAGCATAAATAATAAAAAAGAGCATGAATACTTACAGATCTGTCAAATTCTAACATGAAGCATCTTTTAACATCATCTTTGGTTGGTTTGCAGCCACAACGGTCACGCCTTGATGTCAAATCTGAAAACTTGGTGTATGTGTAATGCAGAACAGCAGCCTCATCCAATTTTATTTCACTAGATACACACATACAAGTTACTAAAGATAGACAAGTAAAATTTACACGCAAAAGGAAAAGAACGTCTTATATGGTGGATATTAGAGGTGACAAAATGGGTGGGTCGGGCGGGATTGGTGATGGGTTCAGGTCAAAGCGGATATTTTGGTGTTGGGTTAAGGCGAAACACTTTTTATCAAAAAAAATATTTTAACTTTTATAAATAATTAGTGTAATATTTCACAAATAGTATATTATTTAATATAACGACACATGATTTCATGCATTATCAATAGACTTGGGCAACTTTCAACACCTTCTATTAAGCTAATTTTTTACTTTACCAGCTTGACTGTAAAAGATAAAACATAATCTGAAACTCATAAATGGGTCAAAATAGCAATTTCTAGGGAATAGGGAATATTATGACTCAATTAAAATCGAGGGCCTTTGGACCAATACAATACTTCCTTTGTGAAGTAAAAATTGTGAGACTTTTCTGGGATTTGCCATAAGTTTGCAAAATTTCCTCTATTGATTTATTTCAATCCACAATTACTTTGCTAGTTTTCATCTTTTCAAAGCATTGGAGATATCAACTTTAGCGAGCAATATTCTCCTAGTTCATCAATGTTGAAGGGTATTTAACCATATCTGGTTAGTAGTCAAACAGTTTGCCTAAGCAAATACTGCAATCTTCAAGAGAATGTAATCAGTTAACAGAAACAAAGATACTTTTAGCAATTAACTGCACAAAAATGATACCATGTGAATTATTTACAATAAGGTCATATTATTATTGTAATAGTACAGTTTTTGAAATTATATTTAGCATGCCAGTTATTTAACAGAGTTTTAAATCTGGAGAAGTGTTTTGGAACAATCCAACCCCAGTGGACCTATATAGAAAATTACCCATTTTGCCACCACTAAATATGAGGAGGAAATATGAGTCATTACTTTGGAGTCTTCATGTAATTGTGCCATCTATGTGCACCATTTGGACGAAGATGATGTTGGACACGAGCAGCAGATTTCCCATTTCCATATGTTAAAAAGTAATTAGGATTACCACGAGTTGATTCTTTGTAATTGCCAAAGTATGCGTCCTTTGGAAGATGATCATAATTCTTCTTGAACATCGAAACCTGCAGAACATAACAAACTGTTGTTTCCATCTCACATGTAGTCCCCTGCTAGTTTTCTAATCTTTTTATAGATTAAATGACATGATAAACGGACAATATCTGACTGCATAAAGTAGAAACGAGTTTGGAGTTTGCTCTATTAATGTCAAGGAAGTTTTACAAGAAAACTCAATTATTGGTAAATTCCATCTTCAATTATTGATTTATTTCTTTCTTTCAAGTTTAGCTATTTTTAAATAAATATGCATGTAAGTAGCAATAGAATTTTGTACCTCACTGAAAGGATCCTTTATGTCATCACGTTCTACACTGCTCTCCTACAAAAGTGAATAGGAACCATTTAGTGATAAATGAAAAGTTGTATTATTTTATTTATATATTTATTTATATTAACAATAAAGAGATAATTATTAACACATACTTCTAGCAAGAAACTAGACGAGGGTACAGCCAAATATAATTTATTTAAAATGGGTCCAAAGTCATCCAAAGTGTATTATTAATTCGTAATGCATACAACCTATAATATCATTTTGTTCAAGTATTTATACTATTATTATTGTTAAACTTGGTTTTTGTAATTAATTTAACGCACACGCATTTAATCAAAAAAATAATAATTGATAAAAAGTGATTGTTGGCAAACCAAACCCCGCCTGAACAGTACTAAAATAACCCTTTTTGACCTTTTACCAAACCCACCCACTGCACCAATTTTGACACACTAGCAAATCACCAATAAAATCCATAAAAGATAATTATCCTTCCTGGCACAAGAGATAGTAAATATAACTTACATAATTTGGAAACACAACCATATCAACATTTTGTGGGACATCTGACAATAGCTTTCTGAGAGAGTATTCACGAGTCCCAGCTGGATGTATCAACTCATCAGTGTCCAAATGCAGGATCCAGTCCATGTCAAGTTCCTATAAGTAAATAGACAAGATCTTCATGAACTTCATCTTGATGTTATTGCAAGTAGGAATAAAAAGAAAAAAATTCATACCCTTGCCATAACGATAGCCATTTCCATATTAAGGGATTGCTTGACAAACAATTCATAGTTACATGGTTTGTAGAAGAAGCTTGACAGCCATGTCTCATTCCATATTCGACTGAAGATCAAAACATGGATTTATAAGAATATGGTAAAAAAAGGACTTAGAAAAACATCTAACATTGACATCATAAACCAGTCTTGAAATAATCAACCAATGAGAATTTCAAGAGACTTGACACACTGGAAGTTCTTATGATACTGTTGCAACAAATGAGTTACTATATTCCATTAGCCTCCAGAAAAAAATTTTGAGTTCAAGCAAAAAAAAAACTTTTCGACTACATTTAACTACGGAGGTGGCAAGTTCAACCTCATTTAACTAGAAATGGGTTGATGCAGGTTAATTTTAGCTCACATGGGTAAAGTAGAGAAACTAGTGAATAATGTAACTGGATGAATAGTCAAAAGTGGCCCAAATTGTATTTAAATGCTTACAGTCAACCTAATAAATCACCTTATCTTCTTATCTTCTTATTCTAATAAAAGGGTAAATGGGGTGCCACGTGTCAGCACCACAATCATTCTCATCAAAATTTCCCCGCCTCTCTCTCCTATTAAATATTTACTTTAATTATTAACAATATTATTTTAATACTTTTTAATATTAACAAATTAAAAAATGAATCTATTTATTAAGGTTATTTCTAAATAAATTGATATTTTTAAGAAAGTCATTTTTTTTAAAACAAAAAATAATTAAAATTTGGAGTTGTAATAAGAAAATTTTTAAAATTGACATTTTTATATGGTTTGTTTTAGAACAATATGTTTATTTTTTTTTTAAATTAAAAATAAAACTTTAAAAAGTTGATATCACTGTTTTATTATTTATTTTTTTCTCATACATAATTTTAGTCATATCATATCATTTTGTAACTAATAAATTTATTATATTAATATTTTATTTATTCAACCCGTGTAATACACGGGTTTACTAAAGCTAGTTGAATAATATAAGAGTACTGTTTTAATAATACACCATGTTTACTCGTATTGAATACACTAACTATATAAAAAATTCACAAAAGGGGGAAAATGTCAGTGGGTCAACCAGACCTGATCTGACCAGACCTGAACCGTTTGAGTGTTTGACCCATATTAGATCGGATATCCAACCCGCCCATTGGCACCTCTGTTTAACTACTAAAACACCAATGGGGCCAAAAAAAAGTTTTACTTGTTAATTCTATGCATTATTTTACTACTCTTAAAACAAGAGTTCATATTTAAATTCTTGTCAACATAACATGAGTGATCTCTTTTTGGTGTCCATAAGAATCCGCTACGGTAAACTTATAACTGTAACAATCCTGAAAATATCTGGTTCAAATAAAACTTCTCATTATGACATTAAACCAATGAAACCATGCATTGATTCTCTTCTTTAGCATATAAACCCAGATATGCAAACACCACTAACCTCTTGGCTTGTTGTTCTTCAAGTTCTCTTGTTCTATATATCAACTTTACCTCCTACAAACAAATTAGTGCAATTTGTTTACTAAAAACTATTTACTGTAACAATGATCCAAGTTCTTCAAAGAAACAAAAAGACAAGATGTGACGTGAACTCACAGGGATAGACTCTAAGACTTTAGATACACCTGGGGATGCTGCTTTTCCTTCCACGAACAGAAAGAAATTTGATACACCAATAACTTTATGATAAAAAATCCATGGTATATTTGCTCTAAGCCAGCAGAAGTGCTTGTAGTGATGCATATCTGAAATTAAAAATAATGTAGATGCTGTTGGTCTTTTGGATTCTAAAAGTTTCTCGTATTGAATAAGTCGAACCAATTTGAACACATTCAGTACACCTATAGGTTGCAAAAATAGATGGATGGGGAGTATCATGTAACGGGAAAACTTCAAAACAGGTTGGGTTGGCCTGCCAACACTGTTCTAGTTTCTTTACTTGAATTTAATAAATAATTGATACAAGATATAAGAGAGCAAAAACTGTTTAATAAAATAACAATCCAACTTTTTTGAATAAAAGCATATGAGAATACATGGGATGACTTTTAAGCTGTTGGCCTCTTTTCTTTTTTATATCAATTTCTTATTAAATCCGTTTGACGTGAGATAAATAAAATATAACCCAAATTGACATGTTTTCATATTAACAAATTGCAACGTCCCCCTCTCATTGCCTGACATGGATGATAATACAGAAGTCAAATAGTACCTCATCAAAAGGTTTTAAATTGTATCGGGAGAACCCACTGTAACTACGGCTAGATAGTAATAAAGTTTCAATTGTCTTGCTTTTCTTTCCATTTCGTTCTTTCTTATAATGGGGCATGAGCTTTGGGATGGCATATGCATAAATTGTCAATAGGCATCCTAAAGAAGTGAAAGGAAGTAGACTCAGGGGGTAGGGTCACATAAAACTTCAAGTTTCTTAAGTATATCATTACACAATATGAACTAATGATCTAAAACAACTACTTGGTATAGCTTTCGCTATTAAAAATGATTCAAGTAATTTTGAATCCCAGTTGAAGAACCTAACCTATCCTTATAATGAATAAGTGATTACTTTACACCAACCTAAAATGCACCAATTTCATTAACAACACTCTGTCAACCACGAAACATGCTATAACACATTAACTGTGTTTAAATCATTGAACATTTTAAGCTTTATTAACTTCAGATGATCCAAAGATCAATGAAATAGTAATCCTACTACTCCAGTAGAATGATCTCACAATCAAATCTCACATTCTAAAATGTTCTCAACACCTTCAAATTCTGGTAAATCACAGACAACACTAAGCCCTAATTCAAAGTAAAACCGTTAAATCCATGTAGTAACAGATTATACCATTTTGCATTAAGCGGTCACTATACAGTGAAACCACCATCTCCTTTCCCCAAATCGACAAAATCATCCACCAAAACTCAAAAACACACAACACAAATTCTGAAACATACCTTAGGCTTCAGATCGGATGTGTAATTGAACTTCCAATCCCTATAATAAGGAAACGAAACCGAGCGACTTTGCCCCAAGATCTCCGCACAACTGGACGGCGATTTTCGCGTAATCTGATCGGATGACATAGAAGCATCCATGCGGGGAACTCAAGGCGATCCTTGGGTCTCCATCTCGTCGTCGGATCATCGATTTCACCTCGCCATTGGAGAACGAATGCGAATACTGCTAGAGACAGCGGAAGGAGTGTGAGTAACAGTAAGATTTTTGAAGTGAAACCACTGGAAGATTGTGGTGATGAATGTGAATACGAAGATGATGAAGATGATGAAGATGATGACGATGTGAGTCTTGTGGATGAATAAGCACCCGCCATTGATGATTTGATGATCGATCGATGAAGAATGAAGAAATTGTTGGGGTTTTTATTATTGAAGAGTGAAATAATAATAATAATACTGAAATGGAAGGAGATTGAAGATGGAAGAAGAGGCGTGTGTTGTCGTTGGTGACTTGGTGTTGCCGTCTGTTTTGGTAATGAGTTAATGTAATAATTTAATTTTTAGATTTTAGTATTACACGTGGTGTTTATATAACAGTAAAGCTGTTATCATGTGACCTAACGACGTCCGTTTAAGTCGAGAAGATGATATTTTATGGGAATATAAGGCAAGGACTAAGGAGTGTGTATCTTGACAATGTGGTTAGACGGGCCTTGCCTTGGGTTTATACGTGGGATTATATTGTTATTGATGTTGGATTTAAATATGGTTTTGTTTTGTAAGGTTTGCTAAAAATAATATTTAAAAAAATTAAAAAGTTTTATTATTTGTTTTAATTTCACTATTTTAACTTTGAATGATTAATATTTTGAATTGAAATTGAGCAATAAGATAGAAACATTTGGACTTAAGTTGAACTAAAAGATGAGATTTTTAGATTTGAAATTAATGTTAAAGTTTTTTTTAAAATCAGTATTCTTGTAAAATTTCATGAAGCAAAAATGAATTGAACTTATTATTATTGTTATTGTTGCTGTTACTTTTTTTTTAATTTATGCTTTTGATTGTAGACAAATTTTATTATGAAATACGAATCAAAGATAATAAACACCATGAAACGTTAATAAATTTATGAGGAGTGTGAATAGGACGGTGTGGTCTACTCGAGCCATCATAGTTGGTGTTGGTCTAATCGAGCCATCATAGTTGGTGTTGGAATAACGAACTCTGACAATATAACTTATGATATGTGATCGAATCCTGCAATGATAAGTATGCTTACACGTAAACAAAGGCAAAAATGCATGTTATTAAAAACATATAATCCAATTTATTTATTGAAACAAAATGTTTGATCGAATACCACAGGGTCTACGGATGCCCAAATGAAAAAGGTTATCAAGTTATGCTTTGAAAGTAAAATTACAACTTATCTTTGCTGAAATAATCAGTAGAACTTACAATTATGTAATATTAAAACTAGATTTATTGAAGTATGATTTCGTTATTTGGTTTGTTAGTTGAATAATTTCCCATAAAAAATTCTTTTAAATTTCTCGTGTAACTAATTAGTAGTTCACTGGTAAAAATTAAAGCTAAATAAAAAATACAAAAGTTCAAATCCTAACATAAGATAAATTATGAATTAATATAATTTATGAGTAAAAATGTACTGGTAAGTCCTCATTTAAAAACTGCTATGATTCATTAAGTTGGTAATGACAAAAGTTTAAAGGCCTCAATTAGTAATATCTGCGTGTATTAATTGATGAGTCATTAAATAAGTAATGACACAAGTTGGCATTTTAGTTTATATTTTATCGTTAAATAATTTAAGCAATTTGATGAAATCCTTGTTTGAATTTATTTCCTAATTCAACACAATTCTTATAGCGGTTATATAGTCTTCATAATATGTCATAAGAGTGTTACTTGATAAGTTGATAATCTTTAATAATTTAATCAGCTTAACATATGTTGTAATGTATTATAACATAAAAAAATATTTCAAATCGTTTAAATCTTGCAACATGATTATATTATTAGTCATATTTGTAAATTTTTTAATCTTAGATCATTTATATTACTTTACATATTATTTCTAAAACAAACCTCAACTCAGTTAACGTATTTCAAATTAGTTATCCATCATTTATTTTATTTTGGTAAGCCTTGTAACATACATGAGGTTTCTTTTTGGAACTCACAATTATAACATAGCTTAAAGAACTCATCAGAGCAAATCATTTATTTATTAATGTATAATATTTTGTATTCTGAGGATATTAAGGTAACTTAGATTGTGATTTAATCATGTTAATGATAATCAATTCATTGTTTCAATTCTGTAGGTTACATAAGCCTCATGATTGTATTCAGATTTTTTGTAGTTACATAATCGGTTCACAAGGTTCATCATAGTCCCCATGACTTGTCATATGATTCTTGTGATATGTTCCTTCAATCATCATCTATATACCAACGAATTCAAATTGTATGTTTTTATCGCTTGAGTTTTGCAAGTTCAGCATATTGATTATTGTTTCGTTTTTTGGTTATGATATTTTGTACTGGGTTTCTAGAATTCATTGATGAACATGGGTACTAATGTTCTAGATGCTAAAACTCAAAGTTCAAGATCTTAGTTAATGGTGGTAACGAAGATGGTGACATTTTTAGATTTAAGTAGTCATCAGCACATACAAAGTCAAGTGTTAAGGCTACAAAGAAGCAATGCTTATACGTATTTAGTCGATTCAGGATGAAAAAAAAAACATTTATTTATTATATATGATTCACAAATTATGAAATATTTAGCTTTGTATTACATACATACATGTAATATATAATTATTTATTATATATGCATGCTTTAATAACAATGCAATGTGTCATTATCAACTTCTGAATATTCACTATAATTACATATATGTAATATGTATGTTTGTCACCTATACGTATGTCACGGATGAAGGTGACAATACATATATAAAGGTCCATATTTTCCGGTACTAAATTATCACTTACATATATGAATGTGAGGCTTCTAAATATATTTGGTTATATTTGCAAGTATTTTTATAGTTCTACATTTTGATGTTCTTTAATTCATAAACACGCATATATGCATGTGATGAAAAAATTTGTTATTATTATCATCAATTTTTGATTGTTTACTCAAATTACATATATGTTATATATACAACGTACACATGAACGTAACGTGTCTGTATACATAAATTTGTCTATAAAAACAATCGGTTCACCAACATGGTTGCAATCACTCCAATTACTTTCTCTCTATAACCAATATGGGAGAAACTGTTTGTTTAATGGTTTAGATGGAAGAACTAAAAATCGACTAGATAAGAGCGAAGGTGAGAGATTGTAGGGTCTTTGTTCTTGATTAGCAAAAAGCCAAAAAATTATGTGTAGCCATTATGCCCTTCATATACTATGTCATATTTCAATACTTATTTATAAAAATACTATTAAGACGTAACTGTTCACTAATCATATGATCAATGCCAAGTAAATTCTTGAAATTCAAACTAGGAATTAAGCTCTCATTTGATCCCTATATGTCCATGTGGAGGGGTGAATATATCGATGTTACATGTGCAATCTTATATGTTTCACACAATAAAATATATCTTTAATAAAATATATCTTTTTTATAGCAGGTAGTTCTTCCTTTATTCTTACTACCCTATATCAACACATATAATCATTTATATAAAAGTAAGTCTTCTACATGCGGTGTTCATCTGCTAAATTCTTATTTACCATCGAAAATGTAGGTTAAGTAAATTTCACGTTAAGAGTGTTCATTTGTTATATTCATTTTTGGGCACTTATTTCCCACTACCCCACATCGATACCCAATTTCCATCTTCGGTGATTAGTTATCATAATCGTAATGAGTACTCTATATTCTCACAAAACCCTAAAGTTTGCTTATCTTGCTTGCAATTTCGATATGTAATGCCTGCTTTGTTCAATAAGCAAATTTGGAAAAAAAAATTTAAAATGGGGTTTTAGAGAGAGAGAGTTGACAAGAGGGTTGTGTCTTGTCAGAATTTAACTTAAAGGGTTCCCGCCCCTAACAGGGGCGGATCTGCATCTCGAAAACCACCCTCCTATTTTCCTCTTTTGACCTGGTTGATGTGATATGTGACTGAGACCACGTCCTTGGAAAGTGCGGATTCTCCATAAAATACTAACCATCTGATCTACTTAACCACCTAAATTTGATGGTTCATAATAGGCGGAAGAACACGCCCTTGGCATGGGCGGCTTTTGTGCACAACATTTATTTCCGAAACATTTATTTGACCAACCTACCATCTGTGCACAACATTTATTCCTTTCACTACCTTCCACTATTTATTTGCGAAACCATCCGACAATTTTCATTCACAATTTCTCACAATTTGTTTCAAAAATCATCCTTAATCCAATTTCTCACTATTTTTTAAACTGAATCATTCTAGAATTTCATATTTTATTTCAAAAATCAAAATGAGCTAAAGAATTACACCATATCCACTAAATAACAATTTGATATTTCTAAGTGGTAAACATAGAGCTGATTATTATTTTTGAAATCTAGAAAGCGATTAATGAATTTTACGTGTTAGACGAGGTGATAAAGCTCTTTGGGATTACATTAATAAAGTGTCTATCCCTGAAAATATTATGAGATATATAAGGTTGGCTGGTTTTGCGGGTGTGATCGAGTGTGGTTATCGCAAATTTGATCGTGCTCTTATCTCAGCTTTAGAAGAGAGATAGAGGCTGGAGACACACACATTTCATTTACCGGTTGGAGAAACCACAATAACCCTTTAAGATGTACAAGTTTTATGGGGTTTGTCGGTTGAAGGTGATGTTGTTTTGGCACTGATTATGCTATGAGTGCATCTGAAATTATAATAAGGTTTGAGTATTTAACCGGTTGTACACTCGCTACAAGCGTTGTAAGTGGTTATTGATGGGTATGCGGATAGTACATATATTTTGATAAAGATTTATTGCATAGATTCAGTTTTAATTGGTTATTACTAATACTAAACCACACACACAAAAGGCAGTATACCTGTCTTGTGGTAATATAGTGTTGGTAAAAACCGAGTATCAATCCGTGGACACGCCTAGCCTACTCAACAAACTTGATGTTTGACTATCAGATTTGGTTTTTGTTAAATAAAATGATAATTTGCATTGGAAAGATTTTTAGGATTTAAAAATAAACAATAATAGAAATAAAGTAAACTAAGATTTGAAGCGTTTGGATTTAAAACCAGGGAATAAAAGTTATCATCCTAATTAGAGTCTACTTATGTAACCGTGATGAATTGATGGTGCGATTTAAAGATATGGATTAATGTAATTATGTTAATGTTTATAAAGATGAGCTGGCGTGATTTCTCGTCTATCCTGTTGCCGTAGTGACTTGATCCTGTCAGGCTGAGTTTTACTGCTCGATCAAAGCCCTAGTAATGTAGGTAAATCTTTTGCGACCTATTTGACATACGATTTCTGAGAACATAACTGAATGTTAAAAAGAGAGTTGATCAGGTTCCTTCCTAACATACCATTAATTTTTAGAAAACCGTAACAATTACTGAAGTTTCCAAACTAATAAAAGGGAACCCGCAAATGATCAGAAAGTTAAAGTGATATGATTTCTAATAACCATTTCTAGTTCAGTAGCCATGGATTTATTATGAAGATCGGTTTCGCGAATGAAAGTTAATCATATAGTTTTTCAACTTCGTATGATGATCACAATCACAAACCATAAAATTATAACTTCCCGTTCAAATGTAGATGCTACCCATCAATAGTTTTCCCAAGACCACCATAACATTAACATATATTTATCACACCATTAGTTTATCACAAATTACATAAGTTTCATCCGATTAGGATGATAAAAAGAGTTTAGCTCATAATGAGCTTGAACATAACAACATATAACAAAGAAGATAGATATGTAATCATCAGTGAAATGGAACAATCAAACTGATAATCCACAATGGATGGCGTTTAGACGATCCCGAGCTTCTTCCAAGTGTTTTATGCACCTCCCGAGCCTCCAAATGACCTTGAAGTCTTGATTCCCGAGAGAGTTCTGCAGAGTAACTCTCCCACCAAAGCTTTCTTAAAATGGTGAACTTAGGCTTCTATTTATAGGCTTTCCGAAGTGCTTAAGCATGGCCCCGTGCCTAAAAGGCACAACCCCATGCTAGTACAATGCTTACGAAAGTTGGTCGGCTCATATATGCAGGTTGTGTCGGGCACGACCCCGTGCTAAATGGGGCACGGCCCCGTGTTGGAGGTGGGGCACGACCCCGTGCCTTATGGGGCACAACCCCATTCCTTATGGGGCACGACCCCGTGTCTACTTTTAGGGGACAGTACTTTTGTCCTTGTCAGATGTCCAAACACAGTGGTGTGTTAATTTAGCATGGGGGGTGTTTTCTGGCAAAGCATGGGGGCGTGCTTAAAGAGGCACGACCCCATGCTTGGACTCCAAAGCTCGGATTACTTCAATTTCTTGCTAAATATGCTTCTTTTGTCCATCTTGCCCTTTTAAACACCTGAAACACAATTTACATTTTAAGTATTTTCATCATTTTAAGGAAGGTATTAAGGAATAAATGATGTGCTTTTGATAGGATTTTTATGTATAATTTGGAGCACATCAAACATCCCACACTTGACTTTGCTTGTCCTCAAGAAAAAATCACTTAAAATGACAAATCCACCAAAAACCAAATAAAACAAATTATAAATACGTCTTTCGAGAAATACGCAAGTAAACATTATTTTCATCCAAATATAAATATTCTAAGCACATGTAAAATGATATCCTAGCAAGGAATAGGTTAGTAAAGATTATTATCATGCATAAATCCACACTTCTCACAATATACACTCACATTCGGCTCAATATATGGAGTCATAATCAAGATTAAGTATGACTAATACACTCAATTGCCTAGTATGAATACGTGTGAAATCATATGCTTGTCAAGGGATCAAATCTCCACCTACTTAGATATTTACTTGCATAAATCATTAGGTCTTTGATGAGTTGTAATTTGGCTCGGGCTCGAGTATGGAATATTTGGAAAAAGTGGCTAATTGCTAAAGACGACGGTCTTGGCTTATTTTTCTAACATAAACTACAAGGAAAGCAATAAAGGTTCTCTATACAATACTTCAAGCTAGAAGGGATATGTTAGCTTGAGGACTCGTTTAAGGTCAGATTGTCAAGACCGTATTTTGCTTTCAAGAATCGTACTTCATCTTTTACCCGAAGATACACAAAACTTTCCTTTCTCAAGGATCGTTCGGCTTGAAGCCTAATAGCACCCAATCGGATTAGTTCTGTGTATTCGTATTGAGATTCAGTTTGATTCTTTTTACATTTTCCATATGAGACCAATTTCCACAATTCGGGCATCTTTCATATCTTTTTGCCCGTCTCTTTGTAGCACTTTTTGAAATTCCACAAAATGGCGGAACTTGTTCCTTTTTTCGCCATTTCTTTCTTGCGTCAAACGTGAGATTGAAAATTTGTTCGCGGATTTCCGGGGGAAGTCCCGGTTCACGTGATGAAGGCAACAAAGCAAATTGAAATCAAAAGAATGCATTCCAGTTCTTTAAGGTCTGCCGGTAAAAGACCAATTTTTTTATATATATAAGCCAAAAACGTGTCTTTAACGTAAACGGGTTTTGTTGAAGGCTGTTTTGGTTAAGTGACTTGGTGGTTCGGGTGATTGAAGATAAAAACGTCTAAGCTCAACGGGGCTAACTAAAGTTGAGTTCAGGTAAGGAAAATTAAAGAGAATGGTTGGGGCTCGAATGGTTAAGGTCACCTAGTGCCTAACTCATTTTTATGCAACAAATACTAATTAGGTCTTGAAATGCATACCCAATACAAGTTCTAATCACACGTATCATATGACACCCTCATTGAAATCCAGAATAAAAGTAGAATTGCAATTTGCAAAAGCTGTTTAAGGCTCAAAAATAAACTCACATATGGATGGAATTGGGTACAAGTGTTTCATTTTACATGATTAAATATTTTACTAGATTAGATTATTGCTTTTAACGATATCACAAAAAAAACATTTTCAATTTTATTTGGACATCATGAATCTACTTTGTAATTTCCTGAAAATGTATATTTATAATTTGGTTTATCAAAAATTAAATTTTGGCTTCTTGTCACAAAAATTACTTGGTAAGTGATCTTTTCTTAAAAGTATTAAATTTGGATCTTTTCTTTAAAGTTTTAAATTTGGACCGTTTTAAATCGAGAAAGGGTAATGAAATAACTCCCCTAAATATGATGAATTTTTCAGTTGTGTTTGGTTGGCCTCGCGTTGTTAGAATCCTCGGTATCACCTGAAATGTCACCAATTTATTAAAAGCATTAAAATCCTAAACACACAAAATAAAAACAAAACAACATAAATTAAAAGATAGATTGGCACAAAACAACTGTGCCGGGTCCCTGAAAATAATACGGTTTTCAGGGCTTTGTGGGGGAATATCCCCCCACTCATGGTACATTCGGTTCCTGATGTACGTGACATCGTTGCTGAGGTCATCGACTTGGGAATGTAGACTTTTGACTCGGTTGAAGGCTTGTTGGGCATATTCAAATGGTCGCCTTGCATGGTCGCTGGTTGTTTGTATTGACTCGTAAAGGTCTAACATGGTTGGGAATTCACTTGTACATGAACTTGAAGATCCAGCTTCGGCTCCTTCCGGCTGTATTGGCATGTCGAGATCCATAATTATTTCTTCGGGGTCCGCCGGATCCCAGATATGTCCCTTCTTATCCATGAATCTCGGCTGCCCATTTAGTAGGCTTGTCACCATGTACATATTTGTGCAAATGCTCAAGTCTAACAGTCCCGGCATCACTCCTTCAATTCCCTTAGTGTTATAACCATAGCTCTCATATAAGTTCAAAATCCAGCTTCCTCCAAACATGGGTGTTGGAGCACCTGCAATCACATTCCTGGCAAAAAGATTACAAAACAAATATCCAATATTACATGGCAACTCATTAACCATACAATATAAAATGGACAAGTCCCTCAAGTTAACAACTCCCTCGCTTTGACCACGAGCTATTATGGAATGACTAAGTAACCGATGAATGTATCGCAGCAGTGGGTCTCGTATCTAACTGCTTTTTGTTTTACTCAAGTTGAACCCTCCGGTTCCAATCCGCTCCTAAAATGCTTTCCTCATTGCACCACTTTCCGCGTCTTTACTTTCCTCGTCCGGGAAGGTATGGTACGCCGACATTTCAAATATTGCTTCCTCCTCCATTTCCTGTTCCGTGTAGATCCCGAGATAGACACCGAACAAGGCAATGGATGTTTTGTGCCAATGTCCAGCAAGTCTGAATGAAACTGCATTATTATCCCAAGGATCAGAGTCTTTCATGCTAAATTTGAAAGATGCTAAATATTCAAGAGTTAGTTTATAAACGGAAGGTCTATTTTGTGAGAATAAACGCTTCCACTGAACACTTGGTGTATTGTATCTTTCTAGCTGTCCGACTGCCGCTAGTGTTTCTTCATCTGCTTGTAAGTGGGATCTTCGACCCTTTGTAGCAGTCTTTGAAGTCTATCATGACAGCATCTCTCGCGGCTTCCTTCAAAACGTAAGTAGGGATGATTCATGATCCTGAAATTTTTAAAAATAAGTTAATCTATACAAAACAAATTTCTTGAGCAGTTTCATGATGTTAGTGAAAATCATGTGTTTTTCAAGACATAACATCATAATGATGCAACTCATGTTCAAAAATAGTTAAAAATTTATCATCCAAGAAAAAAATTGTTGAACATGGGGGTGCGTTTTGTGAAACGTGGGGGTGCGGTTAACATGATAAGGCATGGAATCTTGACTCGAGCATGCGTGGTTGTGTTTGTAAATCGTTGATTAAGCATGGGTCTAACATTTTCTTGCTTTAAAAATCAAAGATTGTACGTTTAATATTTTAATCATTTGTTAATAATTCAAGATACCCACAAATATATTTTATGTTTAATACCACTTGGGAACTCTTGAACATGATTAACAAATATTTCACCACGAATTATGAAGATAGTCTTGTTAACAATAAAAGAAAACAAACTAATTAACTAACTAAACAAACTAATAACTAACGAAACATACTAATTAACACTAATCTACTTACAAGAATAAACATGAACAAGTAGGTTGAAAGCATTCATCATTCCATAAAACGTTTAAAAACAAGTCTTTACACATAATTGCTAGGATTTCGGTTATTTAGAGACCTAATCACCTAACTACATGTAAATGACTTTCATAATCAAAGGAATTAGTATACTAACCTCTTGATCAAATACTCTTGAAAGAACTCTTGAAAAGATGAAAGAAAAATAGAAAACAAGGTGAAAATGAAAGTGGATACGACTTCGCAGGCAATTGAGGTCGGTATTTATCATGCAAAATTGAAGAGGAACAAGACAAAAGGCTGAAATATGTCAGCTTGTGTCATTTTTTGTCGAACACGGGGGCGTGCCTTCTTAAGCACAGGGCCGTGTTCATGTGTTGTTGTTTGGTTTCAGTCTTTTGTTGTTCCGTTTTCTCTGTTAAGTTTTATCACTTTCAAATCATCAGAAAAAATACGAAATAGTCCTAGAGTTAAATAACACAAGCCAAAATGAAAATTACATTTCCTAAGGTCCTACGGTTACATGATACGTTAAAAGCCGAGAATCTAAAACAGCAAAACCAGACTCTTTAACGCGCAACAGCGCACTTAGCACATCATGAAATGCTTCTAAAAGAAACCTCCACACATTTTGTGTGAAAGGTTCGGGATGGGATAGTGAGAAGTGCGGTTGCTCAATTCCGCAAGCTGCCGGTTAATGGGAATGAGTTCTTTGCTCATCTGTTGAACTTTTTGGATAAGTTCAGCTAAGCGTTGGGATGCAGCGAGGTTCATTTCAGTCAGTTGCTTGATTAGTTCATGCAGCTTGAAGAAATATTCTTGAGTCGTTGGCTCTTGTGTTTCAGAACGCGGTTTCTTCGCAAGATTCCAGTTGGAACTTCCGTGACTTGATTCTTTCATTTTTCAGATGTTTTAAAACAGGAGTGAGTGTGATGAAAGAATGGAACAAGTGTGGAATTTATATACAGGTTATGGAAAGTGAACACGGGGGCGTGCTCGGCTAGGCACAGCCCCGTGCTTGTCAGAATTCGTCTTAAAATCGACCTGTAACGTTCCAGAGTCGTCAGCGGAGATCGTGGAAAGAAATTTTTCAGAGACACGGGGCATGCTTGATGAGGCACGACCCCGTGCTTGTGCTTGTAAGAACCTAAAAATTGTTAAAAAGTAAGAAAAACTTATGTACAGGTGCCGCGTTTAAGTTTCGGGTCTTCGGCACGACCCTTCCCCACACTTAGTTTTTGTCGGGGCGGAGGTGTAATTCCTCCGAAGGAATCTTGGTTGGTCCATCGTTATACGGTTTCAAACGATGACCATTTACTTTGAAACTTAAACCTTCGTGGTTATAAATTTCAATGGCACCATTCAGAAACACGTTTTTGATCGTATAAGGTCCAGACCAACGTGATTTCAGTTTTCCGAGAAACAAACGTAAACAAGAGTTATACAGTAAGACACGTTCTCCCACATGAAATCATTTTGTGCTCTTTAACCCTAGCGTTTTCGTACGCTTGTTCTCTCAATTCCTCCAATTCGTGAATTTGTAGGAACCAATTCTTTCCCGCAAGGTGTTGGTCCAGGTTTGCTGCTTTAAGTGCCCAAAAAGCCTTGTGCTCTAGTTCCACAGGTAGATGACACGACTTCCCATAAACTTGCTTAAACGGTGTTGTGCCGATAGGAGTCTTATAGGCTGTTTGAAAAGCCCATAATGCATCATCTAACTTGGTAGACCAGTCCTTGTGGTTTTGACCTACAGTTTTCTCAAGGATTCCTTTGATGCCTCGGTTAGTGACTTCAGCTTGTCCATTCGCTTCTGGATGGTAAACAGTTGTAAAGCGATGGTGAACTCCATAACGCGCCATTGCTCGTTCGAGCTGATTGTTACAAAAATGAATTCCTCGGTCACTAATTAGAGCTTTGGGGGCACCTAAATGAGAAAATAGTTTTTTAAGGAATTTGACAATGTTTCTAGCATCATTAGTAGGTAGGGCTTGAGCTTCAGCCCATTTTGAGACGTAATCAACTGCTACCAAGATGTAACGATTGCCAAATGACATCGGGAATGGCCCCATGAAATCCATACCCCATATATCAAATATCTTGCATACTTGAACTGGTTTTTGAGGCATCTCATCCCGTGTTGAGATATTGGTTGCCCTTTGACATGCATCACAGGTGCGTACCATGTTGTGAGCATCTTTGAATATCGTGGTCCAGTAAAATCCAGAGTCAAATACTTTTTTGGCTGTTAAGGTTGCTCCATGGTGTCCTCTGGTGGGTCCTTCATGACAGTGCCTTAGAATTTGTTATGCTTCTTTTCCGTATACGCATCTTCGAATGAGTTGGTCTGCACCGATTCTAAATAGATACGGGTCTTCCTAATAGTAATGTTTGATATCAGTAAAGAACTTCTTTTGCTGATAAGTCATTCCCTTAAGAAGGATTTTGCTTGCTAAGTAATTTTCAAAATCGGCAAACCAAGGATGTTCATCGATTGAGGATTGAATGTGCATAAGGAATTCATGAGGAAAGTTGTCGTTTATTATGGCTTCCTCAGTTTGTGAAGGACTTGAATCCTCAAGACGCGAGAGATTATCAGCCGCTAGATTTCCTGCTACTTTCTTATCACGAATTTTGATGTCAAATTCTTGAAGCAGAAGGATCCAATGAATCAATCTTGGCTTTGCATCTTGTTTGTTGAACAAATAACGAAGGGCTGCATGATCGGTGTAAATAATTGTTTTTGAAAGGATGAGATACGAGCGGAATTTGTCAAATGCGAAAACTACCGCAAGAAGTTCTTTTTTGGTGGTGGTGTAGTTTTCTTATGCGTCTTTTAGGGTTTTGCTCGCATAATAAATTGGGCGAAATTGCTTGTCTTTCCTTTGTCCTAATACGGCTCCTACCGTGAGATCGCTTACGTCGCACATGAGTTCAAATGGTAGCGTCCAATCTGGGGAAACAATGATTGGAGCGGTTACCGGCCTCTCTTTAAGCAATTTGAATGCACAAATGCATTCGTCTGAAAATACAAATTGAGCGTCTTTCTCGAGAAGTTGAGTCATTGGTCGAGTGATTTTTGAGAAATCTTTGATGAAATGGCGGTAGAATCCTGCATGACCTAGGAAACTTCTGATATCTTTCACGGTTGTGGGATATGGAAGTTTAGAAATAGTGTGACTTTGGCTTGATCGTCTTCAAGCCCTGCTCGAGAGATTTTGTGTCCTAACACTATTCTTTCCGTAACCATGAAGTGGCACTTTTCCCAGTTTAAAACAAGGTTAGAATCTTCACATCTAATCATCATCTTTTCCAGATTTTCAAGATATTGCTCAAATGAGTTTCCAAAGATGGAGAAATCATCCATGAAAACTTCCATTGAGTGTTCAATCATGTTATGAAAAATTGCTACCATGCATCTTTGAAATGTAGCAGGAGCATTACACAATCCAAAGGGCATTCGCCGATAAGCAAATGTGCCATATGGACAGGTGAATGTCGTCTTCTCTTGATCTTCGGGAGCAATAGGGATTTGAAAATAACCTGAGAAACCATCCAGGAAACAATAAAACATTTTTCTAGATAATCGCTCAAGCATTTGGTCGATGAAAGGAAGAGGGAAGTGATCTTTCCTTGTGGCGTCATTGAGTTTGCGATAGTCTATGCAATGTAAGGCCCCATTCCCAGGCACCTCACAGTTGGTCATTCATTTCACATAAAACATTATAAAGCGTACATTTATTTTGCAGCGGAATTTAAAACTTTATTAATAACTAAAAACATGTCATTTCATTCATTTACAACATTTGTTTTCATCTCAAAATATAAAGACACGTCAAAATACGGATGCCAGCCTCAAAATGCTCCCAATAGCTTATGCATCCATGCTTGCAACTCCTCAGCATCAACAAATACAACTCCTCAGCATTAACAAATACCTGCCAACTATCATGCATACAAAAGTCAGCGACCCTGAGTGAGTTCTAATTTTTATAATAAAATACTTTACTTTCGTTAAAACCGTCCTTTACTTTATTTCAAACCATACTATACTTTACAATCGTTTGTGATCATACATCATACGTACATACAGATAATATCATTATTATCTTTGTCAATACGTTAGTTGACTTCGTTCCATTCAACGTATTACATTATCGTTCACTTCTCTTTCTAGATCCGGTCAGACTTTACCCTCTTCGTGGCACTCACCCACGATTACTGAGGTCGAATGACAAGGATCCTGTTCAGTACGTTATTACGATAATTCATTAACGTTCATTTCATACGTTCGTTCTTTCATACATTATCTTTTGTTCATTACTCTTTATTACTTGAATCTTGTCTCATGCAATATCCCCGACTCATGCTCGAAAGCTGGTGCTGTGTCGGGGCCTGTACACATACCCCCGACTCACGTCCGACGACTGACACAGCACCGGGATACGCGACAAAGATCCCATATGAGTCAATCACAGGGATTGAACTCTATCCGAGTCTGTTGCAACACAAAGTCGCTCATCTCATACCTATGCTTGGCTTTATGCCACACCCCCGAAGTTATACGTAACTCGGGTAACCATCATATATTTCACCCCCAACATTATGGGTAACAACACCCCCATCAAAATGGGTAACAACACCCCTACCGAAATGGGTAACAACACCCCCATCGAAATGGGTAACAACACCCCCACCGAAATGGGTAACAACACCCCCACCGAAATGGGTAACAACACCCCCATCGAAATGGGTAACAACACCCCCACCGAAATAGGTAACAACACCCCCCATCGAAATGGGTAACTCCACTAAAGGTCAGTCACAAAGACTGGAACCCTTGCGTGCACACTTTAGGATTAGCTGAACCTCAGTGATTGAGCTTAAGGCATTTAGAGCCGTGCACTTCACTATACTTTCCTTGCAAGCCTCTCACGTTCACGTTCATTCATTAATACATGCATTCATTCATTAACATTCCTTTTTCATTATCTTCCACTTTACGTTACATAATACTTCATTACATTCATTAACATTCAACGCAAAGCCAAGGGAAGACATACATACATAATAAGGAACATACACATAATCATAAACATACACCATCACCATGCAAGCATATCATACATACATAACACACATCAAACATAAGCCATCACATCATAACCAAGCTTATTTCCCCATATTACCCCTTAAAAACCACTTAGAAAACCTCAAGTCCAATTGGGCGCATGGGACCTTCCAGGCGCATAAGCATAAAAATTCTAAGTGTAAAACAGTTTGGGCGCATGGGCACTATTTGGGCGCTTCTGCCTTTTTCTGGCGCTTTGCCACTATGCAGGCGCATGGCACCTGTTCAGGCGCATCACCAACACTTAGCTGTTTCAACCCCTGGGCGCATGGGCACTATTTAGGCGCATGGCCAACACTTGGGCGCATGGCCAACACTTGGGCGCATGGCCAACACTTAGGCGCATGGGCAACTGTTTAGGCGCATGGCCAACACTTGGGCGCATGGCCAACACTTAGGCACATTGGCCAATGTTTAGGCGCATGGCCAACACTTGGGCGCATGGCCAACACTTAGGCGCATGGCCAACACTTAGGCGCATGGGCCACTGTTTAGGCACATGGCCAACACTTAGGCGTCTGGACACTCATGCTGAGCGCATGGGCCACTGTTTATGTTCATCAGAACATTCTGAAATATTTTCTATGCTACCAACATCACCCGATTATCATTCTAATGATACCCAACCACAGATCTAACATACTAAGGGTTTCTAAGCATGCTAAACATCATCACTACCCCATAGGCCAACTCTAAAACATACATACATACATCATTCGAACATAAGGCTGTAAACCCATGGTTTTTTTCAAAATGTTTACTTAGTATGCATAATAGCCCCAAACAAGTTGAAAATTAGTAAAAGAGGGGTTCTAGAAACTCACCTTGAGCAGCCTTTGAGCAACACTCTTCCAGTTCGAGTTGCACCTTCGATTCAGCTCTTGAATCCCGAAAACAAACACTTGCAGTTGTTTCTTCCTCTTTCTCTCTCTAGAACCAGGGCTTTCTCTCTCTTCCTTCTTCCTTTCAGTCGAATGAAGAAGATGGAGAGGAAATGGGCGACCATGCCCTCTTTAAACCTTAAGGTAAAAAGGTTTTGTATTTTGTACACTTTTTCCCCCTCCACTTGTGCTCATTATCTATTCTTTCTATTTACTTTTCTTTTCCTTTCGTTTAAATAGAAATTCAGGGTGTTACAAGTCTACCCCCCTTAAAGAGGTTTCGTCCCCGAAACCTGTCGCTTCTCGAACAGTTATGGGTAACACTGTCTCACCTCTTCTTTGATCTTGCACTTAAACTTAGATCCCTTTAGGCTTCACTGCACCCGCACAAGTGAAACCATCATCCTCCTTAGCCTATGCTCTTCTTCTTATTAGTAATGGCCACCAGTTGGCTCTCGTGGTTGAATGCTTTGTCCATCTCAGTGTTCTCTAGTAACATGATCATATCCTTATCGGTTGAGCTCTTTCTTAGACGAGATGCATGGAACATCAGATGAATTACACTTAACTCATCGGGTAGCTCCAGTCGATGCGTCACTTCTCCTATGTGAGCAACAACTGGGAATGTCCCCCTACACTTTAATATTAGCTTTACTCGATTCCAATCAAGCAATACGCTTTCCTGGTCGAAGCCTTCCTCATAATTCATTGTCGTAGGTCGTCACCAAACTCTGGTTGTGCACGTTTGATCAATCCATCTCCTTGCAACACTTAGGGTTCGAGTCGTAGATTACTGATCAACTCACCCGGAGATGTACATCTATCCACCTACGCCTATCTGAACAGTCTAGCAGGAACAAGCGCTCTCTCTCAATTCTATCGCGCAGTCCTCTAGGGCATTAGGTAACCTGGTAGAGTTACTAATGGTGATTCTACATCAAAGGGTGTATCTATATTCTTACCGCTAACAGACAACTTAGCACAGTAAGCAGCAGAGATAAAACTTTTTACTAGCACCAGAATCAAATAACACTAAGGCTAAAGTTTGGTTTACTAGAAACGTACCTGACACAACATCGGGGTCCGTCCTAGCTTCCTCCGATCTTCTTCACTCTCGAACCTTCTGCCCTCGGCTTCTTGCAATCCCTGCTCATGTGACCTTCCTCACCACAGGAATAACACCTCCCCATACCACAGTTCTTCGCCACATGTCCGGTCCTCCCACAACGGAAATAGACATTGCCCCCAACCTACAGTGCCCGGGGTGCCTGTGTCCATACTTGTCACACCTTTTCGACCCCGCACCAGTTATGACCACACGCTGATCATCCACTCGTGCACCTTTGCCACCTGGAGTGGCTCCGCCACGTCCCACTCGCTTCCCGTCCCATTCTTGATCACCCTCTCCTTTCTTGCTACTTTCAGTCACCATCACAGATCTTTCATCATACAATCTCCCCGCCAAATCAACCACCGACCTAAACATGCTCGGTCAGGCAGCGATCATGTGCCTACGGATGTCTGTCGGCAAGCCCTGAATATACCTCTTGATCTTTCGCGAAAGAGGTGTCACCTGATCCGGCACCAGACATGCCATCTCGTTGAATTTAGTGGTATACTGCTGATGTGTCATCGTTCCCGCCTCCAGCTGCAAGAACTCTCTTTCACCCTTGTCCATCTCACGATGAGGACATAACTCCTCAATCACCAGCATCTTCAACTCCGGTCATCTCATCCTTCCGATAGCCCTGCTTCCCTCAACCTGGACAATATTTTCCCACCAACACAAGGCTGAGTCCACAAAAGAATGGGCAACAAACTTTACTTTCTGATCCTCCCGACACTCGCTGATATTCAATACCGCTTCCATCTCTCTCACCCATCGGTGAGCAGTAGCAGCAGTGCCATTTCCATCAAAAGTTGGGGGCTTGCATCGTTGAAACTCCCCATAGTTATAGCCTCGTGCCGCCTCCGGCATAGGCTCTTCATCTTCTTCCTCTTCGTCATCGAAGAAAACCATTTCCGTCTCGGGTCGTCTTCTTTCGCCCAAAGGTCTACCCCTTTCCTGTCTCTCCCCATCTCTAAGAGCCTTTAAAACTTCAGTCACCACAGATGGTAGGATCGTCTGTATGACCTGATGCATTTTCTCCACGACTGCCTCTCTCATCGAGGCCCTCTGATTAGCATTCTCATCACCGCCCTCCTGATGAGGGGTCTCGGGTTCTTCATGAACTACTCTTTCAGCCCTAGACCTTCCTCTTGTGACCCGTGGTTCGGCACCACGTCCACCGCCACCTCCACCTCGTGAAGCTTTCGATGATCTACCACCAGCCATCTTCTATCACACTATAAGATTCAAACACTAATGCAGTCATTCAAGGTAATAACTCAGTTTATGTCAAGTATAGTAAGTCCCTAATTACAGTGGCTAGTTGTGATTAGCCACTTACTTTACTCTTCATACCCCAAGCATTTCCTATCCCGACTACATCAGTATCTAAATCTACACAATAGCACACAAGCCACATAACATGCGCACATAATGCCAGTTAACGTTAAGTTACTGTAAACGTTTACATAAAACCTTTACCTGCAGGCATGCATTCATTCATTAATACATGCATTCATTCATTAACGTTCCTCTTTCATTATCTTCCACTTTATGTTACATAATACTTCATTACATTCACTAAAGTTCAACGCAAAGCCAAGGAAAGACATACATACATAATAAGAAACATACACATAATCATAAACATACACCATCACCATGCGGGCACATCATACATACATAACACACATCAAACATAAGCCATCACATCATAACCAGGCCTATCTCCCCATATTACCCCTTAAAAACCACTTAGAAAACCTCAAGTCCAAATTGGGCGCATGGGACCTTCCAGGCGCATGAGCATAAAAATTCTAAGTGTAAAACAGTCTGGGCACATGGGCACTATTTGGGCACTTCTACCCTGTTCAGGCGCTTTGCCACTATGCAGGCGCATGGCACCTATTCAGGCGCTTCACCAACACTTAGCCGTTTCAACCCTTGGGCGCATGGGCACTATTTAGGCGCATGGCCAACACTTGGGCGCATGGCCAACACTTAGGCGCATGGGCCACTGTTTAGGCGCATGGCCAACACTTGGGCACATGGCCAACACTTAGGCGCATGGGCCAGTGTTTAGGCGCATGGCCAACACTTGGCGCATGGGCCAGTGTTTAGGCGCATGGCCAACACTTGGGCGCATGGCCAACACTTAGGCGCATGGCCAACACTTAGGTGCATGGCCAAAATTTAGGCGCATGGGCCACTGTTTAGGCGCATGGCCAACACTTAGGTGTCTAGCCACTCATGCTGGGCGCATGGGCCACTGTTTATGTTCATCAGAACATTCTGAAATATCTTCTATGCTACCAACATCACTAGATTATCATTCTAATGATACCCAACCGTAGATCTAACATACTAAGGGCATCTAAGCATGCTAACAATCATCACTACCCTATCGGCCAACTCTAAAACATATATACATACATACATCATTCGAACATAAGGCTGTAAACCCACGGTTTCTTTCAAAATGTTTACTTAGTATGCATAATAGCCCCAAACAAGTTAAAAATCAATAAAAGAGATGTTCTAAAAACTCACCTTGAGCAGCCTTTGAGCAACACTCTTCCAGTTTGAGACCCACCTTTGATTCAGCTCTTGAATCTCGAAAACAAACACTTTGTAGCTGCTTCTTCCTCTTTCTCTCTCTAGAACCGGGGCTTTCTCTCTCTTCCTTCTTCCTTTCAGCCGAATGAAAAAGATGGAGAATAAATGGGCAACCATGCCCCCTTTAAACCTTAAGGTAAAAAGGTTTTGTACTTTGTACACTTTTTCCCCCTCCACTTGTGCCCATTATCTATTCTTTCTATTTACTTTTCTTTTCCTTTTGTTTAAATAGAATTGGGGGTGTTACATGCAAACTCTCCAGTTTCTTTTTGTTTGACAAGACACATTTTAGAAACTTAGCGTAGTTTGGCATTTGTGCTAAGGCCTCCACCATGGGCAGATTGATGTGAAGTTTCTTGAACAACCTAAGGAAGTTGCCATATTGTGCCTCCATTCTTTGTTGTCTCAAACGACCTGGATATGGAGGTGGTGGAACATAAGGTGGTGGTGGAACGTATTTCTTGGCTGGTTCTCAATAACAATAGGTTTCTTTTGCTTATCACTCGCATTACTTGGAGTTTTAGTTTCTACCTCTTCAAGGATGGGTTGTAATGCGGGTGCATCACCTTGAGTGGTTTTGCCACTCCTGGTGGTGATGGCGCATGAGCATAAAAATTCTAAGTGTAAAACAGTTTGGGCGCATGGGCACTATTTGGGCGCTTCTGCCTTGTTCTGGCGCTTTGCCACTATGCAGGCGCATGGCACCTGTTCAGGCGCATCACCAACACTTAGCTGTTTCAACCCCTGGGCGCATGGGCACTATTTAGGCGCATGGCCAACACTTGGGCGCATGGCCAACACTTGGGCGCATGGTCAACACTTAGGCGCATGGGCAACTGTTTAGGCGCATGGCCAACACTTGGGCGCATGGCCAACACTTAGGCACATTGGCCAATGTTTAGGCGCATGGCCAACACTTGGGCGCATGGCCAACACTTGGGCGCATGGCCAACACTTAGGCGCATGGGCCAGTGTTTAGGCGCATGGCCAACACTTGGGCGCATGGGCCAGTGTTTAGGCGCATGGCCAACACTTGGGCGCATGGCCAACACTTGGGCGCATGGCCAACACTTAGGCGCATGGCCAACACTTAGGTGCATGGCCAAAACTTAGGCGCATGGGCCACTGTTTAGGCGCATGGCCAACACTTAGGTGTCTAGCCACTCATGCTGGGCGCATGGGCCACTGTTATGTTCATCAGAACATTCTGAAATATTTTCTATGCTACCAACATCACTAGATTATCATTCTAATGATACCCAACCGTAGATCTAACATACTAAGGGCATCTAAGCATGCTAACAATCATCACTACCCTATAGGCCAACTCTAAAACATATATACATACATACATCATTCGAACATAAGGCTGTAAACCCACGGTTTCTTTCAAAATGTTTACTTAGTATGCATAATAGCCCCAAACAAGTTAAAAATCAATAAAAGAGATGTTCTAAAAACTCACCTTGAGCAGCCTTTGAGCAACACTCTTCCAGTTTGAGACCCACCTTTGATTCAGCTCTTGAATCCCGAAAACAAACACTTTGCAGCTGCTTCTTCCTCTTTCTCTCTCTAGAACCGGGGCTTTCTCTCTCTTCCTTCTTCCTTTCAGCCGAATGAAAAAGATGGAGAATAAATAGGCAACCATGCCCCCTTTAAACCTTAAGGTAAAAAGGTTTTGTACTTTGTACACTTTTTCCCCCTCCACTTGTGCCCATTATCTATTCTTTCTATTTACTTTTCTTTTCCTTTTGTTTAAATAGAAATTGGGGGTGTTACATGCAAACTCTCCAGTTTCTTTTTGTTTGACAAGACACATTTTAGAAACTTAGCGTAGTTTGGCATTTGTGCTAAGGCCTCCACCATGGGCAGATTGATGTGAAGTTTCTTGAACAACCTAAGGAAGTTGCCATATTGTGCCTCCATTCTTTGTTGTCTCAAACGACCTGGATATGGAGGTGGTGGAACATAAGGTGGTGGTGGAACGTATTTCTTGGCTGGTTCTCAATAACAATAGGTTTCTTTTGCTTATCACTCGCATTACTTGGAGTTTTAGTTTCTACCTCTTCAAGGATGGGTTGTAATACGGGTGCATCACCTTGAGTAGTTTTGCCACTCCTGGTGGTGATGGCTTTGACTTGAGCATTAGGGTTTGTTACAGTGTTGCTGGGCAAAGCTCCTTGAGGTCTTTCAGATAGCTGTTGTGCTATTTGACCTACTTGGTGCTCTATGGTTTGCCATGATGCTTTGTTGCTTTTGATGTCAGCTTCGTTTCTTTGGAACCTCTCCTCATTTCATCTATCAGATTTTCGGATGTACTCATCTGTGGCTTGTGTGGTTAATAACAACTGCTACAATAAGTCTTCCATTGATGATGCTCCACGGTCCTGGTTACTACTACTTGGACCTTGGTATGGTGGTATCTGTTGTTGGTAAGGTGTCCTTCGGTTGAATCCAGATGATTGTTGGTTATTGCCAACATCTCTGTAATTCGAGTTGCTTCTCCAATTTGAGTTGTTGTTGTATGAGTTGTTTAGGCCTCCTACGTAGTCAACATCTTCCACCATCATAATGCCTTGTGGGCATTCGTTGGTCTTGTGTGAATTTCCACATGTGTTGCATCGTGTTGGAGTTTTCCTTAGCTCCCTTTGCAATTGTTCGAATTTTTTGGTTAGAGCTTCTAATTGGGCTGCAATTAGGGTTTTAGAGTCTACTTGATGAATAACTTTAGAACTAGGTTTGGTTTTTAAGGGATTGTAAGCAAAGCTCTTCTTAGCTGCTCTTTCTAAGGCTTGGTATGCTTCTGTTGGCGTGACACTTCCAAAATCTCCTCCCACACTTTGGTCTACCGCTTTCTTGTGGGCTCCGCTGATTGCATCGTAAAAGGTTTGACACTGCAGCCACAGATCAAGTTCGTGATGTGGGCATCTTCGAAGGAGACTTTTATATCTCTCCCATGCTGCGTGTAATGATTCATCATCGTCTTGGCGAAAACTTGTGATGCTGCTTCTTAGTTTGGTAGTGCGATCGGGTGGAAAGTATTTCAAAAGGAATTGTTCAACCATTTCCGGCCATGTGGTGATGGAGCCAGGCGGAAGTGAATCAAGCCAATCGATGGTTTGGCCTCGAAGTGAAAATGGAAAAAGTCTTAGTCGAATGGCTTCGTCTGAACAGTTATTGATTTTGAAGGTTGCACAGATACGAAGGAATCGTGAGATGTGAGCATTAGGATCTTCGTCTTGTAACCCATGGAACTGAACAGAGTTTTCTACGAGTTGGATAATACTAGACTTAATCTTAAAATTGTTGGCCGCTATTGCTGGTTGGACAACACTAGACTCATAAACATCTATTGACGGTGTGGCATAGTGTTTCATCTTCATTTCCTCGTCTTGGTTAGCCATGTCTTCTTCGGATGGTGTATCTTCCAAAATGTCTTCTTCAATGACTGGTGCTGCTTGTTGTGATCTTTTGCGCAATCTTTGATGGAAAAGTCATTCGGGTTCCGAAAGAGGCGGAACAAGTTCAGAACTAGACGAGTCGGACATACACTAACTTAAAGAAGCATAAACTAACTAAGGCTTAAAATGAATCAGACAAAAGTAACTAAACTAACTAGGGCAAACTACCTAAAAATAAAATTAAAGTTTAAACAAAAATATATTAACAAGTTATATACAAGATAGTAAAAAATTTAGTTTGTCTTTCAAACTGCCGTGTGTCCCCGGCAAAGGCGCCAAAAACTTGATGGGTGTGCAGATAGTATATATATTTTGATAAAGATTTATTGCACAAATTCAGTTTTAATTGGTTATTACTAATACTAAACCATACACACAAAAGGCAGTGTACCTGTCGTGTGGTAATATAGTGTTGGTAAGCATGGGGGCATGCTTAGGGGACAGTACTTTTGTCATTGTCAGATGTCCAAAAACGGGGATGTGTTAATTTAGCACGGGGGTGTGTTTCTGGCAAAGCATGGGGGCATGCTTAAAGAGGCACGGCCCATGCTTAGACTCCAAAGCTCGGATTACTTCAATTTCTTGCTAAATATGCTTCTTTTGTCCATTTTGCCCTTTTAAACACCTGAAAACACAATTTTACATTTTTAAGTATATTTTCATCATTTTAAGGAAGGTATTAAGGAATAAATGATGTGTTTTTATAGGATTTTTATGTATAATTTGGAGTACATCAGTTATATTTTAAACCTAAGGTTTATTTTAAATGAAATAATAAAACCATTCTCTGATAATGCCACTGATTTTTAGTGCATCCAACGAACTAGATTAATTTTATTTTTTATGATTGATGCCACTTTATTTTCTGATACGTCTAGCAACTAGGTGCACATAAAATATTTAAGTCATATTGAAAACTTAAATATATGTGGTAGACTTAGTTAGGGAAGTACGGTTTTAGCCTCTTTGTATAGACAGTTATATAAGGCAACGAGTATCACAAATCAAGAAGTTTGTGTACCTTTATTCTTGTTGCAATTATGGGCATGAGAAAGATTACCTTCTATGTGTCCCCAGAATACGATATCTATTGATTTAAGTATACCATATTGTAACATCTCGTATTTTCGTTAAATAAAAGTTAAAGTCGTTATATTCTTTTAAGGACCGTTGTGGTCAATTCTGAAACTTATGGGTTATTTATGTTTATCTCTTAGTTGTCATTAATCTTTAATATATAAAAGTTAATAATCAAACTATTAAATTGAATAATAATAATTATTATAACAAAAATAATAATTATAATAATAGTAACAATAATGATAATAATAATAACAACAATAATAATAAATCATAATATTATTAAACATAAAAATATTTAAAACTTAAAGTAATTAAGTTGAGGGGTTGATTGTCATTTATAAACTTCAAATGAAAGTTTAAAGCATAAAATATAAACATTCAAAAGTTGAGGGACTAGTTATGTAAAATTTAAATCAAAACCCCGAATTCCTTTTCTCTCCCCCAACATTCCAGTCACCGTCCGAGCTCCAGTGACCATCAAACACCCAAAATTAAATGTTTTTAAACATACTAGTTATACCAATCGACTCGGGGTAGCATCACGGACTCAAACCCAGGACTAATTGGACCATTACACTCGGAATTAAAGGCGATTGAACCAAAATCAACATCTCAATCGATTTATAACCGTACAACGTATAAATTGTGACGAGTAATCAATTAAATGATCAAAAACGTTCGAATAATCATTATCAAGCTTAATACATCGTTTAATTTGAGTTAAAAATCGATTAAACAATCAATTGTAACCGAAATAGTCGAATGGAAACCGAAGCTTGTTTGACATCATAACGTACAAATCGAACCTATATAACATAGGGCAAATGTCCCCTTCGATCCCTTTTAACTCTCTGTAACCACAAATTCATGATACACACATTCAATCAATCAAATTCTAAGCTTTTGTTCATCGCAAGATAACCGAGACAAACCCAAGCCTAAACACTTCAATTCGATTATAATCAAGTAAGTATAATACATCATTCTACCCGATTACACTTAGGGATCGAAAGCCCTAAGGTTAATCGGGTTGAAACACTCGAATCGATGCTCAATTTTGGGAATTGAACGATCTAGGGTTTATGCAATTTGGGGTTTTAACTGAGATTATGTTTTTAAGTATTTAAAACCGAGTGATACCATGACCACGGCCCTAGTTCACTGGTTACACCTCACCACACCCTACACACGAGGTCCCAGGTTCAAACACGGCTACCTCCATTTTTTGTTAATTTTAAAGCATTTTTTTGCCTTTAAAAATATAGAAAAATTTCTAAAAATTATAAAAAATAGTTTTGTAAATTTTTTTATTTTTAAAGCTACCTATCTATTTTCTGTAAATTTATCTTTTTAAATACTTTAACAAATATGTATAAATATTATTAACAAATGTTGTGCTTGGTTATTTTTATAAAATAGACCTTAAATAATAGTTTCAATCATTAAATTATTATGGTCACTATGTTATCTTTAGTTATGGATTAATTGATATTGTAGAATTTATATACATTTTATAATTAATTCCATAAATTTTTATAAGGATTTAATTTCTTAAAAATTATATAAAATGTACGTTTCTTTTACTAGACTAAAATATATACATGATTTCACTAATTAACTTTATTTATTTATAAAAACCCCCCACATTTCTTATCAAAATCCTAGTTCACGTTAAAACGTAATCTTATTATTAAACTTAAACTTGTAATATATATATTTAGGTATCTTGTAAAGGAACTCGTTGGAACGTCGTTTAATTCTTATTACCATCTTATTCACTTATACGTCAAGTGAGTTTTCATGCTCATTTTTATATTATTTCACACCTTTTGGGGTAAAACATGTTAACTTATCAACTTACACTTGTAACCTTTCTATACTTGTAAACGCACACACAATTCATGAGATACATTATGTCGACAATCATTAACTATTGCTAGCCTGACGATGTCATAGATCTATGGGCCTGACAAGCCTATTTGGTGCTAAAGCCGATGTTATTACCGACTCCTGATAACGTATGCTTGTTCATCATGGCAACTAAGTACACTTAGCTAATCGTTATGAACTTGTAATCTTATTATTGGTCAAGGTTTGATTGTAGCTATATGTTTTTTATAAATTTACATAATTTATAACCATTGACATGCATTGCTACTTGTAAATCTTTTAATATATTATGTATACTTAACCCAAGGAAACTCACTAACTTTAAAAGTTGACCTTTTATTTTTAATATGTTTTAGGAAATTCTCAAGTTTGATGTCATCTCTTGAAGTGTGCTCACATCTAGGGTTTTGACCTAGATAAATGAATAAATTGTCTTGGAATATTTATCTTATGTTATGTTTGTTTCTTGTTTGAGACTTATGTTGTAATTTGCATTTTAAAACTTATGATAATAATATTTTTATTAATGGTAACGTTATGTGGCTGTGACTCACATCTCGACGATTCCGCCGTTAAGGTTGAGGTGTGACACATATGGTGCACGGTATGTTAAAAGAAACCTATGTATTGACTATTAACCTGGTATATTTGAAAACTTGATTATACATGGAATGATGAACTTAGTTATGTAAACACCACTCCACACTGTTTGAGTGCGTATCAATCTCAGTTGCATTCATTAAGCGAGGTCACGGTACTTATGTTAATCTAATATTATTTTGTATGTATTAACATTGTGGAAACTTATTAATTCATATTTTTATATCGGTTTAATTGGAGGCCTTATGATAATATTATCCACCTTTTATATGATATCCGCACAAATGGATATCAAAACCGGAGAAGTGACGCATACCTTATATGTTGGGAAGTTGTTGAGTCTCACATTCCAAGTAGGGTTTTAAAATAGTTTGGAATGTTTCAACCAATCTCTACAAGTGTGTTACTACCGGGGATCAACACACAAATCTACATTCGACTGCTCGTAAAGGTTGTATAAATAAAAACTAGTCACAACATCATGATATCTTTGCTCAAGCATGGGCATCTCGGCTTAATTCAGTTTCTAATAAAGCGTATACTGATTCGCCAATTGCTTCTGAAACATACATGAGGTGGTATTTACAGCATATTGTCGTGTATACAATAACTAGTCTCATCAATACACTAACTCTTATGGCTTCCAAATGATGAACAAAGATTGAGAATGATGGTATTATTATTATAATTTTATTATTATTATTATTTTTAAAATTAATCTTTCATAATGTTATTTATAGATGGAATGGGATAAGTCAGTTTTATCAAAGACCAGGGGATGAAAGGGGGAGGAATATGACGAGCCGTTATATGAATTTTGCACATGCAAACCATATAAGTTATCTACCAACACATGTGACACAGAATGTTGATGATACTCAACTTCCTCCTGTCACACAACATTTATCTAGAAAGGGTAGAGGACGAGAGCACATTGGTAGACAGGTTGTTGATGATAATGTTGTGTAACAGAATATGACAGAACAAAGGTATTTTACGAAACAATAGTTCGACTCCCTCTTTTTAAGCCAAATATGCAACATGATTTTTTTATGGTGGTACCTCAAGTACTCAGTTTCCATAATTTAGTCAAATGGGGACCCAAAATTTCAAAAAAGGGGCCCCGTCAAATCCTTATCAAAGCCCGACTGATACTAGTTATCAATAATCATTTCACCATTCTTTCCCGTTACCTTATTATCCTCAATTTCAAGATATAGCTCAATCAGTTGATCGGTTTTTTAATCTATCTCCTTGCATGTTCGACTTAAATGATAAAACAACAAATGATAATGATGACACTCGTTAGATGTTATTTCTTTTATATTTTTAGTAATGTATTTTACTTTTTAATTATGTAATGTTTCATACTTTTATTTATTAATTATAATAATCCATTTTATTATATATACAAACATAAAATACAATATTATTAGAATAAGCATATAAAAACTAACAAGTAGTATAATAAAAGTAACAAGTAAAGTGGTAATACAACAAAAGATCACTTGCGGGTCTTGCGTTTAACTATCTTTTTTGCGAACCATTTAGAGTGACTATATATATAACAATACTAATAAAACTTTTTTGCCATATAGCGCCGATATCTTGTACAAGTGTCTTTAAAATCTCCCTTTATAGTTAAAGTTTTTCATTGAACTAGATTTTGCATTAACATACAAATAAAAACCTCTGAATCACCACCAATGTTACCCCCGCCCTTAGACAAGTACTCTTCAATAGTTGTGAAAGACTTATGATCCCTTTTATCAAGATGAATAAATAGTCTTGTATAATTTTTTCCAGTAACCTATCTGTTCCATCAAACAGTAAATTACATAGAAAAAAAAAATCTAAAATAGGAGAACTAACTCATGATATAGTTCACGGTATAAGTTATTTGACCAATACTGAAGGATCTCCATTGTATGCAAGTTGATTCAGATAAGTAATCATTCTTCTACTATTTTTATAAATATTGGAATATAAACATATTGCACCTCCCAAAATGGAGGGTACAACTCATGAGTTCCGTTGGCATATTTAACAGGCTTGACATCTTCCCACACACATAATTCATCCCGAAACTAAGGTGGTAAAATTGTCCAATTCAACCCTGATGGTCCAAATTTCGCAAGCTTTTCACGCCTCATTCGCATCATCCGTTTTACCCAACATTCTATATGTTATGATATAAAGTATTATCATCTAATAAATATTATATAAAATTAATTTATTTAACTGAAAATATATAATATTTTTACCAATGGATAAAGATGACTTTCGCGTTCGTATCCTAATAAAGCACCCCAAAATCCTTCCCAAGTCAGTTACCACAAAATAGAACTGAAATATAATATGACGCATCCCCGTTGTTGTAGAAGTCAATGACATCTTTTGACCAGTTTTTAGATTCTTCTTCATCTACAACTAAAAATGGTATATGCATCGGGTTGCTTTCTGACGAAGATGATTCATGTTGCTTCTTAGGCTGCCTCAACATTTGTAGAATTGAACTCGTCGATCGGAGTTCATGAACTGGTTCTTTACCGGGATGGTGTGTCATTTTTATGGATTATGTGTTGTATTTTTGGAAGGGTGGTGGTATTTATAGGAGTTTTCTTTGGAATAAAATTAATATTTATATTTTATTATAAAACTAACATTATAATATTAAACAATAATAACTAGTACATATCAAGTAAAATTATGATACAACAATCTCCTTATGAAAATGAGTTTGGACAAGTGTTTATGTTATTACCTTTTTGTCTACATATTGAACATCTATGTATAACAGGTGCATCTGGATGATAAACATCCATCTCGTTGTATATCCTTCTCGTGCGTCTCCTAACTCATGACGTGGTGATTTTTGAGGGATCGCCTCTTATCCTCCAACCCGGGTTCGTCCAATAATCAATGTGACGAAACGGGTAAAATTGTCCGTATACTGTTCTTGATAAACAACAGTACTATAGACCTGATAAACAATGTTATGAGGTGATTCACCTCTATTGCGGCAAACTGCAATTGCATGTGAGCACGGAATCTTTGCATCTGCCATTTACCACACGTGCAAGTTTTGTTATTGTATTCCACGATATAATCATTTCCACCAGCTTCATTTGTTTGTATCTTTGACAGAACTCTATACCTCGCCTCTGTAATCAAACTCTGCTATGATATGCTCTTGCGAGTTAATATCACGTGTGTTAAATAAACGCCATATGCGAGGGGGTAATGCGGTGTTGCAGTTGGTTGCGATGTCAGTGTGCTTTTTGAACTGTTCGATTGTTTTCTCGAAGGTACAATTAATAATAGCTTTTATTGGCATAAGCATGACACCTCGCAACATATTGTTGAAGCTTTCTGAAATGTTCATCGTCAGGTTACCCCACCGATGATGATTTGTATCATGTAGAAGCGTTGATTTACTCTGTTTAACAGCTTTTAAATATTCCCACGCTTCTGGTTTGACTTACACAATAGTTATACTTCCTTTGTTGGGTGGTGCTTCCGATAGACCAACATAGCCTTTTTAAGCTAGAAACCTTGAACTTTTGCATGAAGTTACTTCAAACATGTCGGAGACAAAATAGATGCACAACATTATTTTTTCACTCTTCAAGAGTATTCATTGCGCGAATAATTCCTTTGTGCCTATTGGAAATAACATATCTTTTTCCCGAACCAATATAATTATGGTGAACTGTAATGTGTGACCAGAATTGTTGGAAAAACCAACTCCAACTTTCTACCGTCTCTTCGTCTAAAATTGCATAAGCTATCGACATCACATAACTGTTTGTATTTTTTTGCAACTGCAATTAACATGTTTCCACGGTAAGAACCTTTCAAGAAAATACCGTCAACAGATATCATATGCTGACAATAGCTGAATGCTTTAATTATTAGACTGAATGCCCAAAACACATATTTAAATGTGTAATAAGCAGATGTACCGGTCGGATGATGTAACCATTCCATGATAACATGGTTCATCTCTTATAATGCGTTGATATACACAGGTAATTCCTCAAAGTTACTGTCTCAGCTACCATAAATATTTTCAATAGCAGCTTTTCTAGCTCGTCAGGCTTTATTATATGAAACATCAACATTCAACGTGTCTTTTAAATGTGCTTGAATTTGTTTGATGGGAAAAGCAATATCTTGACGAATAAAATGATTGATGTGGGTAACAATATCTCTGCATTTGAAACTTTTATTGTGTTACCAACAACAGTACCAAAGCAGTTATGAGCATTCACCCATCTTGAAATTCTCCACATGTGATGATCATGGTTCTTGGAAGCATAAACATACCATGAACATGGATGATCACTATGAAGATTATTGTTGTAATTAGGGTTAGTGCTGTAGCATTTTGCTCTCCATCTTGTACGTTTACTTTCAACTACTACAACTTCTCTGTTACGTGCAAGATTCCATAACCATACTGCATGCATCACTTCATCTTTCGATTTAAAATACATTCCAACACGAATTTCTTTTGACTCTTCATTCCATATATCCATATGGTCTTCATCGTCAAAATCAGCAGCTTCATAATCTTTTAACTCTTGAGGATCTTCAGAATAGTTCACCTACCCTAAGATCCTGGATTAACAACAGAATTATAATTGTTTGAAACTTCATAGTGTTGTTGTCATCATCACTGGATTCTTCTTGTGATGGAATGAGTTCACTATCTTCACTGTCTGAATGACCATCATCCGATTTATCAAAACCTCCTTTATCATCATCGACTTGATGATGAGAATTGGTTGACGAACCGGCTTGATAATCATGCGATCTTACATTGCCTTGATGATAAGAATTGCTTGACGGAGCGGGTGCATGTGAGACAGAGAAACCTCATATGAGATCCATATAATTGGATTGTTGTACACACATTTTGGCTCAATGATAACATAAACATTTCCTCGAAAATTTTTAACATTTTCTCCCAAATAATACAAGACATCTAGACTTGAGTCACCAAAAATTTCATAACTTTGAGAGAAACCACCGTATGAGTAATATAATTTTAATTTCAAATTATAATACTATTTTTGAACCTGAAGATGATTATAAATCAAATCTACAAACTTTTCGTATGAAACTCTATTACGAAGAATAATAATTAAACTTCTAGTAGAAACATCACATATAATATTTCTATTTCCAAATGAAATATCGTCACCCCAATATATTTGTAGAAAATAAGGTCGAGACATGATGATAAATAGGTTTTTTTAAAATGTGAATTTAGTGTTATAATTTGAATAACTTCGTTTGATTTATAAGTATAATGGTGAGTGGTTAGGTTAAATGAGTGGATACGGTTTATTTGAGAACCCGCCCTTGCCAATGGCAAGTTCTCCATAGTCACATCACATCACGCAAGTACACTTAATCACATGAGACAAGTTGGCGGGCAGTTAAAGTAGCAGAACCCTTCCCTGCCAGGGGAGGGTACCCCTTATGTCATCATTCAACAAAAAATAAAAAGTACCCTTTTTAAAAAAAATTCTGAAATTTGCAGATGATAATAATGAAAATAAATGTCTAGTAAAGACTTAAACAGTACAACCACTTTTCAACCTTAATAAAACTCTTTCCTAATTACAAGTATTAGTCAACTGTTTTTCAACATATCTGATCTTTCTTTGCCACATACAAGAAGTATATTCCACCTTCGATTCTCTACATAACATTTCTGATCTAGTAACCTGAAGTGGTGTAAAATCTGAAGTCGATGACTAGCTTTTAAAATCTGCAAACACACTTCAAATTACCACTAGAACTCAGCTGAAGAAGAGAGTTGCAATCTGAAGTGGTGTAAGCAACGAAGAGGGTATCCGTTGGTTCTACTCCTACAGGTATTTTTCCTCTTCAATAATCATCAAAAAGTGTGCACATTGAGGTGTAAACATGTATGTTACTAACAGCTTAATCATAACTTATAATGATGAAAATTAGAAACATGCAAGTCTAACTACTAAACACATTATCATATTAACGCATTGCATAACTCTAATTCTTAAATGAGTCGATGTATGTACTTATGTTAAGTTGGAAACAATATAAGCTGCATGACGAAGCGAACAAGCCAAGAAATCCAAACTTGCACAAAACAAACCCACATGTTAACCATGCATGCTCGTAGATAAAGTGTAATGAAAGCAAGCTAGAGTCATCTCAATCAACAGCAAATAGTTCAAGTTTGTTCCACACCGTCAAGCACCCCAAAGTGAATCTAAAGCAAACATCATGTTGAAGGTTGAACACTGAAGAAGTTAAACTAGGCCTTGATGTCCCTTTGAATGCATTCTAGTGATAGTTTCCTTTTAAAAAAAACAAAATTCCAATTGGTAATTTGGATGCGATGTTGAGTATCAAGCAGTCGTTCTTCAAAGGTTCCTTCATTCAATGTCTCTGTCGGCTTATTCATTTATAGCCACCCTTGAATCTCTATAACCTTGTAACTTATTCGAACCTTTTGAAATTTACAGCTTAAAGTACTAACATTGTTATAAAAAAACTATATGTGCTTAATGATATAACAAAAGAGTGGCTAAGCCTCTTAGACTTTCTTTGACCAAATAGTGTTATCGGGTAATGCATATATAAACATTTATAAGACTTGATTAGAACCTGCAAATTCTACACCTGGTTTCATGGGTCTGTGATCAACAATACAAAAGAACAAGCCAACCAACATGTTCGTTTGGTGATACATTCAACTTTAATAGTATCATGACTTATGAGACGCGATCCTAACTAAAAAAAATCCTTATGGTTGCCAAATGGTGTTAATGCACACCCAAAACCAGCTACCTGATAGGTGATCCTGTGCCATTGGTCCAGATTACCAACCGATTAACAGTTTCTTATTATTACTGAACCTTATGTTACCTCCTCAGTAGCTTTAAGACATCACCAACAAGATGCAATGACCCAGTTACAAGAACCTGTGAAAATGAGTAAAAACAATTGATTACAAAACCCATATCCAAAAAACCCCCAAGACAATGGAGACCCCTCCGTATTGAATGTAATCTTTTTAACTGTTATGAACTGTACCTGAAGCCTAAGTGAAGGGTTATCACGAGCAGAATTTCTTAAAAAGGAAACTGCCATAGGTAACGATGGGAACACTGCACTGCAACTAAACTTTCCATTTTCTGGTTTGCAGTGAGAAACATCATCATACAAGAAATCTCTGGGCGGCATAATTCCGTTTTGAAATTCGTGTTCATCCTAATGTCTGCATGACAAATTTTAATATAAGTTAATTCAAATGCTCTCCGTGATTTTAGACTTTAAATAAATAAATAAAGATAAACCTTTTCCATGTATAATTCTTTCCCACACCCTCTGGAGGTTGAACTGCCATGTCAGATCCTTTGAAGCGGTGTATATAGGAATGTCTGAATTACCAGAAGTAACCTTGCTGTATGTTGAGATACTTGGCACAAAAATTGCTTTCGAGAAATTAGAACCTACAATGTATTGAAAAATTTAGTGTATATTTGCTAGATAGTAACATAGTAAAGAATAAAAATGATGGCAAGAAGATACAGATCAATAGTTTTATATATTGATGTTCAAATTTTTAAATCTTTAAAACTAGTGAAAGTTCCAAAAAGACCAAAATGCCCTTCCTTATAATACATGTGCATTCTGCACATACTTGTTAAAATAGGACCAGATCGGGAACCGAGCCTGTAGCTGATTCAGTTCGCATTGGTTGAACCAGCACTGATTGGACCGGCTTTTTTTTACAAGTAGCCAATGACCCGGTTCGCTGGTTGGAATGGTTTCAAGTAAATTTGTATAGTGAAAATATCTTTTGTAGATTATAAGACTAACTTGAGACCTATCATATACTCGAGAGAATGTTTGCAGCTAATCAAGGAAGAAGTTCGCATTATACTTCTGGATATCTGAATTAAATACTCTCCCAGCTTTTTGAAATGCCTTTTTCAAAATACTTTTGCAAGTAAAGGGATTTGAACTTCTACATATATTTCTGGGTAGCTAAATTGATTACTCTCTTAAAAGTGTCTCCTCTGTATTTTGTTTTTTTACTTTTAAAAAACCTATGTATTTCTTTTATTCTTTATATTACCAACATAAAAATATAGTATTTACCATTTATGTACAAATTAAAAACTTATTAAAATTGATAATGAGGTAACTTATTAAAATTGATAATGATGTTATGCGGTTTTCGAGTGTGGTTCGACTGCTAGGGAACCAATAGTGTGGACAGCACAATGACCGAGCTGGTTTTTCAAAACATGAATTTCACACAGCACATGACCGAGTATAACTCCAAACCACAAATCTGACCAAATGTTAGCAGAAGTAGTCACTTTTGATGGTGAAATGACTTAATCATGCATTTGAAACTAGTATGCACTACAATTGAAACTATTTTGTACTCAAAAGTTCAAACTGAAACTTTGTATGTAATAAATAATTTTATTATAACCATAGACAGAAGTTGTATTGTACACTAAATTTTACAATAGGCAAGATCTGGGGTATACAATATAACACATCATTTCTTTTAAAGCACCATAAGAAAGAAATACCTGATGAAGCACATATATCCACAAGCTTTGGAAGTATAATTTCCGGGTCTCTCACGTCCATGCAATTAAATAACAGAACCTGAAAGACGAATTGCAATACAGAATCTGAGATGATTATGAAATTAAAAAATGCAATCAAGATAGTGGAATGAAACGTTACATGAAACATATAATTACCCTTTTCGATATTATTTTAGATTCTTCTTTGTCATTTGATTGTTGAATGTAATTATTGCTGCTACACGGCTCTTTAATGCTACCATTTTTAGATAATAATGGTATGGGTCTATGAATCTTTTCATTGACCACATTAGAAAACCATCTGGCACAAGCATCCATACTTTCAGGGCTATGAGCTCCATCCAAGTAGAAGATTAACTCCCCATGACAGCTTTCACCAATTTTAATCTGATTACTTAAACCCAAAGAATAGTCATGAATTATTTGAGCTCTTCCAGAAAGGCGTGCAGTTGAAAGACCCCTTAAGAATGCCTCTGGTAGACTATCATCTGCAATATCCTGAGCTCACATACGATAAAAAGAATATAATTCAAATAATGAATCAACAAGTAGAGGCGGCCAGATGGGTAGGACAGGCAAGTTGGGTAATGAATCAAAACAAGTGTGGCTTAAAATGGGTGTTTTTACAGGTAAAAGAGGATAACTGTGCAGGTCAAGTTGGTTGACCCAAAACCCTTTTTGTCCAAACTTTTAATTTCATTGTTATTAGTGTGTCAAATATGGTTAGTAAATCATTGTTTTATTAACAACACAAGTTTTTGAATAAAATTAATTTAGTAGGTTTTATGCATTAAAAACGTACTTGGGTAACTTTCAGCCTGTTCGACCCGTTTGGCCTGTTTTAATTTATCTTTATATTTAACCCATTTGACACGTTATAACTCACATTTTTGACAAGCTCTTCCCATTTTCCTTTAGTCTTGAGCCAACTCTTACAAAGAGAAACAGCAAGGCCAGCATTTACAAGTTGGTGTTCGCCAGATAGGCTTAGTTTCACCCCATTCAACCTCTTGTAAGTAAGTGGTTCTACTACTTGCAATGGAACCTTCAAATAGTGTTAGAAAAATGTCAATACAACACATAATTACATTCATTAATTACAACTGAAAAGATAAGAATCAAATACTGGTTTCTTTAAGGGGAGAAGTCCCTAACAGAAATAATAAGAACAAAGTACCTCAATTCAAGTGCCCTCTGCTTGAGAGCAACCAGTGCTTCTGGAAGTTGAGGTACAGTGAATGCAGGAACTTTGTGCTTCAAAGGAGAAGGACACCAAACAAGTTCAGACACTAATATTCCAAATAACTGGACAAAAAAATCATTAAGAATGGAAAATTAGAACCATATATCTAGAGTAGTCTGAATGTACCTACTTCTTTGTACCTTAAATATCCCAGCTTTATGCGAGGCAATTTTTCCCAGAGTATCTCCTACACATCATTACAGAAACCACATAACCAATTTGAATAAATGTAATCAACAAACCTTAAAGAGGGAGTGTGAAAAGAACTGACCTAGAATTTCTGTGTGATCAAAGCCAAGAGAAGCGATGCCACACACAATAGGATCTTGGATCTGCAGTGTTTCAACATCCATAATACAGTATTAATATTGGTTTTATCCAACACTACAGCACTATAAAAAAATCCCCAGTGAGTCAATTCCATCCAAAAGTTGGAATTACAGTTAGTAGCATAACAAGGAAACCAAGTGTTGTCTACTTGTACCCTTGGCTTTGAGATGTGTTCTTTCTTGAAACCATAAAAGTTTCAGTTAAAAATTTTAAGTATGTTGTAGAAGCAATGATATAACACTCTTACTATAAAGTGACTTGAATAAAACATCAGAAAAACTATCAAACAATGAGACACTCAACAGTAACTAGATTCAGGCTGGAAATTTTAACTAGAGATGAAACTGGGGTAGTAAGATGCATTAAAGGTGCATTACCACATTTGTTGAATCATATGTCCCTCCAATTCCAACTTCAATAATAGCAACATCTACCTGTGAGACTGATGAAATCAGTAAGCAGGCTCATATAAAAATTAATTACGATGTAAGACTCACTTATTAACTATATGTTCTGTTTTTAAATATACATATACTGACATACATGATCTTTTGAGAATATAATAAACTCTAGACTAGAGTAACTACAACCCTAGCTATTAAAGTTAAAAGAATAATAAAGGGGTGAAAAGTTAACCTTTTCAGACACAAATATCTTCAACCCTAACAGAGTAAGAAACTGAAATAGTGGAGGCATTGGCAGGTCCTCTGTGACTTTATCCTGCCAATTACATATTCAAGACACCAATGTTTTATGTGAGAATGAAGAATCTACATATACAATTTAAGAAACAGTACTAGACCAAGATATAAGAAATAACACCTTCAGCTTGTTCCAACAACCCCAGAAATACAGTAAAAACTGCTCTTCAGATATTTCCATCCTACATGGTCGTCATTTAAAGAAAGAAGTTAGGATGGAAAATTAATACACTCAATTTCACATGGAAAATTATCATGTAACACATGTACCAACATGATTCCATTTTTCAGTTTGGGAATTCAAACTCGTTCCTTACCAATGAAAAAATTAACATATGACAGTTTCAAATATTTATGGTGTTTAGTATTTTCTGTTGCAGATGATTTTTTCATACTTTTGTATAGTCAACTAGTCGTCCTTCCCTATAGCTATACATGTACTATCTTACAAGCTTGTTAATATTAGTTAAATTCCATCTACATGCGAGTACTCCAACATTGATAAATATTGTATGTAAATTTGTACCAAATGATTACTAATTAGAGCCACACATTCCACTTTAGGATGCCTCATGTATTTGCAACATTACCTATCTTTGGAAAATTTTGATGGTTCTAATCATATTTGTGGGGTTAAATGTTCACGGGTCAAAAGTTGATCAAATGGGTCATGGGGCAGAAAACTGAATATGTCCAAAATCTATTTTAGGAATTAATAATTTAATAACTAGGCACTCAAATATAATAGAGTAGTCAAAGCATAAATCAAGCAATGCTTGATTTAATCTATCGGTTATGATTCTCTTTTATGATTAAGAGTTATTTTCTTCCTTATAAACAGATGGTAGGAATAAAATAAATGGTAGGAATAAGATGCAAGGTGTACCAAAAAATATTTCCTTTGTTCTACTTAATAAAATTATGTGAGTGTGTTTTTATCAATTGTTATTGTGTCAATTGTCTAACAATTGGTATCAGAGCGGTGCAAGATCGAAAACCTGTGATAGGGAAAGACAAGTCACTACACCACAAGATTGAATAGTGGAACAACAGCTTGATTCAATTCTGATCGGCTCCTTATCAGAATTAAATCACAACCCTAATCCCATCGATCAGTAACCAGACCATGTTCTTCTTCGTTGCCTAGGAAAAGAACAGAATAGCTAGGTTAGGCTTGCTCTTTTGGCAGGGAATTTCGACCAGAAGTGCAGAAAAAAACAGACAGGAAGAAGTCTTTGGATCTAGTCTTGTTTGGCAGGTGAAAGAAAACAGCAAAAGCAGGAGGCTTTGTTTTCTTGGTCGGTGGAAGAAGGTTGTTGGAGTAGGGTTTGATCTACAAGGGTTGGGGCTCTCCAAAACAGAAAAAAAAATATGGCAATGATACCAGCAAAGGAAGGAGGTTCGATGTTCTATCAGTGTCCGATTTTGACATCTACAAACTATTCGGTGTGGCCAATTAAAGTGAAGGCCATTATAGATGCAAATGGAATATGGGAGGCCATAGAACCACCAAGAGGTACTAACGTTGAACCAAAAAAGTCCAAGATGGCTCTTGCCTTCTTGTCTCAAGCCATCCCAGAAGAGCTTGTTTATAAATGGCATCTCATACGGATGCGAAACAAGTTTGGGAAGGGCTGAAAACAAGATTTTTAGGGGTGGATCGAGTAAGAACGACTAGGCTTTCAACATTGAGGAAGGAAATCGAAAGCTTGCATATGAAAGAGGATAACTTGGTATATGCTTTTGCAAGCAAACTAAGTGGGTTGGCCTCAAAGGCAAGGAATCTTGGGTCAAACATTGAAGAGAAGGTTTTGGTAAGACGGTTGTTCGATGCAATGCCCAAGTCATTCCTTAAAATCGTAGCCTCAATAGAGCAATGCTTTGATCTTGACAAGATGTCATTTGATGAAGCTGTTAGAAGGTTAAGGGTCCATGAAGAATGCATTAAAGAACTCAACAAAGAAGAAGAAACTCAAGGGAGGCTAATGTTTTCTAAAAGGGAGAAAGACAAAAAGCACGGATGTGAGCAACGTGGTTATGGAAGTTCTCTAAGTGAATGTCCAAAGTGGGAGAAAAAGCCACGTTAGATGCTACAAGTGTGATGAGCTTGGACATTCTCTAAGTGAATGTCCAAAGTGGGAGAAAAAGGAGGAGGCTAGCTGAGCACAATATATGGATGACGAACCAACGTTGCTATGAACAATGAAGTGCACAAACCATGATCAGGGGGGTGAATGATGGTTCTAATCATGTTTGTGGGGTTAAATGTTCACAGGTCAAAAGTTGATCAAATGGGTCATGGGGCAGAAAACTAGATTTGTCCAAAATCTATTTTAGGAATTAATAATTTAATAATTAGGCAATCAAATATAATAGAGTAGTCAAAGCATAAATCAAGCAATGCTTGATTTAAGCTATCGGTTATGATTCTCTTTTATGATTAGGAATTATTTTCTTCCTTATAAATAGATGGTAGGAATAAGATGCAAGGTGTACCAAAAAGTATTTCCTTTGTTCTACTTAATAAAATTATGTGAATGTGTTTTTATCAATTGTTATTGTGCCAATTGTCTAACAAATTTGCAAGCTAAAGTTATAGAATTGTTCATTGTAATTAACAATTATTGACACTAGTGATTAGAATCCACAACATTTACTTTTGTCAATACTAAAAGATGTTCTTGACATTTAACTGTAGTCGTATACTTTTATCAATCTAAACACATAAAGAGATGTTCTTTTTATAGGTTTGGGAGAGTTAACATCAGAGATACAATTATGTTTTTATGAGATAGATGCTTGTAAAAATAATGAAACCTAGTTAGATAATGAGATACATACCCGTTGAGACGGAACCTTTCTTTTACATCAATTAAATGAGGAGAAATAAATAGGCCAGTTTTAAACCCACTCTCCCGTAAAATTGCTTCACAAAATGTGCATGTTGATCCCTATATATTAACTTTATTAGAAAAAATGACAAAATGGCGCTCAAAACATACTTGATACTGGACATAAGAACAAGCAAAAATAAAGCAAACGAGAATAGATGGGGAACTATAAGAAGTGTTGATATGATTTAATGACAGTTCATATAAACAGATAAGAGTACCTTTCCTTTAGTTCCAGCAACATGGATAATGTTAAGGTCTGCGATTTGTTCCTTTATGCCTAATATCTGAAACTCAAATTCATGATGACACTTTATTCTTTAAATAACTTAGTAATTGGCAAATAAATCACCATAAAAGTGTTTTTACTCATTAAAGTCTTAGTATAAAAGCATATATGGTGAATTATATGTGATTAATATATTGAGAATCAAGTTACCTGAATATACATGGACATTCTCTCCAGCTTCGAGTATTTAGCACCTGTATTTAAATTTCTAGAACGTTTGTTACGTGTTATTAGAGATGAAAGTGCTTCCATGGCAGCTTCATATGTAAATGGTGAATGACACTCTTGCATGCTACTACTGTTTACTGGCATCACTGTTTGAGAAGACATGTTTGCAAAGTGTAACCCTGAAATATAAGGATATTGTAAAGTCGTGTTTAGGTTATTCAAAATATTCGACAAAAATATCGATTTACATAATTTGCACCATGCAACCAAATGTAACTTCAACATGTCAACATTTAACTTATACAATGATGACAAAATAACTAGGAAAGATTCAATGAAAGCATCTAGGTGTTGCTACAAGATAAATGATCAACCAAAATGAAGTTAACTAATATCAGGTTCTTCTCTTCCCTCCGTAATTCACTTAGGTCATCTAAAAAGTGTGATATGATATATCTGCAAATGAAAACAAGATAAATGTACGACTGTGCTTCGGAGGATAGGTGTTATCTTAATCGGGTTCACATATCCGTTTCCCAGCCAGGATCGCACCCCAAACCCCTAAGAGGAAACCCACAACTGGGAAAAGAGTGAGACTTGAACCCAAGACCTCCCCATATTCACAGGTCTTGGGTACCACACCTTAACCACTTCGGCTAAAGATCATTGGTTCATTCTTTCTTTGTATTTGTAGCCAATCATGTTTTCATAAAGTAAAAAAAATAATTGAGAATAGCTTTCATTCAAAAGCCCAAAAATAGATATGTTTCTACATTCTTCAAATTTAGATAATTCTAAGATTTAGAGTTAGAAATATGTTTATTGATATTAAATATGTAGTTGCAAACACCAAGTTCAAATCACATATATATCAGTTATCCATTTTCCAGGTAAACAAGATACATACGTACATACATGTCTGTGTGTGGTTATGGTAAGTAAGAGTTTGTATTGTTGCATCTGTAACTCAAAATAAATCAAAGAACCTGTTTAATCCTTTCTGATGCTTTATAAGATGTTAGCTCTCTTTTATGCTCAATTCTTTTATCAACTGAAACAAGCTTATCATATTTAGCATTTGAGTGATATGCTTCTAAACAATATAATCTTATTATTTAAGGACTGGATAATAAGCTTCATATTGATTGCAGCAAATTTCATTAATTAAAAAGAATTACGAGTGTTTATTTACCCCTCTTTTTCTCTATCATTATTATTGGTATTTGTACAACTAAAAAACATAATCATTGGAATATTTATTAAAGAATATTTGTTAAAAGATAATCTATAAAAAATTATAGTCGATAAAAATATATTTTCAGATTTTTGATTTGAATAATACAACAATGTATGTCCATTTTGGTGGTCTTATCTTATAGTTCCTTGAATAATAAGAACTTGGAAAGCACTTGAAACATTTAATTTTTGGATTATTAGTTCAAACATCAGAACCACATCCAAGTACTATCTTCTGCAAATTTTCTATTACAACTGAATCTATTCATAATTATTCAATATCACACATGGGGAACAGGGTTCACATATACCTTTTTCTCGTATCTTCACAAGCGCTCGAAATGCTTTCAGCCCAGTGACATCAAAAGCACCAAAATGACACGAGAAATATCTATTTTCCCGTTTTACTCTATTATTGTGCAGATATCCCCAAGTGCTCCTCCCCTCATGTAAGTGTGTGCGTGTGCAAGCATTAACCTTATATAAACTGTTCCCACAACGTCAACAGTCAGCAAACTAGCAACTTAAAATCATCAATCAACACAAAAATAAAAATAAATAAAAAACCTCATAAAATCACATTATGTTATGATTTACAATGCCCGCTTTACCACCTCATCACTATCATCACATAGTCACTTCAAATGTTCAAATTGATAACATTACTTTGGTTCAAGCAAAATATAAACCTGAAACAACAATTTAAACTACTCAAACCTCTTTCCACAAGTACAACGTCTAAACTCTGAACTCCAGAATTCAAAACTAACTCTTATTTTACTTCAATACAACATATTCTATTGATAATTCACAATCATTCACAAGCTCATCGACAAATCAACGTACAATCATCAAAACTCACTGCACATGAACTGATAATCAGAAGAGATGTTAGGGTTACCGTAACGGAAACTTGAGGTCGATGTGTGTGTCACACGTTGCTGCAGCTTAATTGGTGAAAAGTGTGAGACTAGAGTGAAGATATGGAGCTTGAAGAAGACGCCATTAATGGATTCTTCATTTGTTCATGAAAAAGGTGGCCCTAACGAATTGATCGGAATCTATGTCTCGACGGAATTTGGGGCGATAAAAGCGTTACGTTGATGTGGCGCTCGTGTATCCCACTCACCGGAGATTTGGGTGGTTAATGTTACCGGAAGTTGCACAAATGGTCCTTGCACTATTTCTAAGGCTTCTTGTAAGTCTATAAGTCTAGGGTTGTTCGCAATCGAACGGAATAACAGAAATAACTCTGTCGTCGAAGGTTTCCTAGAGTTATGGTCCGATGGTATTGGATGATCGTTTGGTTTTGAGATGTTTAGGTTTTAGGTTTAAATTTGACTCTAATACGCTTTTTTATCGTGGTTGATTTTCTCTTTGGGTGAATCAGACTTGAAGCATCAAAATTAGTATGAACGGTTGATGTTCGTCGAGTGTGCGGATCTTGTTTTGAATGTTTTCTATGGTGTACACGACATGCAAAACCGTGGTTTTGGGTTCCTTGGTGGTTTGTTATTCTGTTTCCATTAGATAGGCTAGACGGAAAGGAATACAAGGCTATGGTGGTTGACGGTAGTCAAGAGTTTTTCAAGATTTTATGAGACTTAACTTTGAAACCATAAAAGTGTTTATGGTATTATAATTTTTTATGCCTTTTCAAAAAACTACCATTGTTTATTATGATAATATTTATTTGGTATATTTTACTCATAACTCGGTCAAACATCAACGAACAAAGCACGGGAACATTCACTTTGTCCGGAAGAAAGTTTAAATTGAACACATTTGTGTTTTATATGTTCCTTCTTTCTTTTAATATGTGGATATATTCACCAAAAGCCTACCATGAGATTAATTCCAAACTTTCCTGTCTTGTTTGTGCTAAACCCACTCCAACTGCGAGGCCCTATTAAAGATGAAAATTCATGAAGATAATTATCATTCTTATTGTAATCTTACTATTCTAATAAAATGGTCAATAGGTGTACCACATGTCAGCACTACGTTAATTTTCATCAAATTTTTCCCGCTTCTCTCTCATATTAAATAACCATATTAATTACTAATAATATTAATTATTTGTATATTGTATATTATAATTATTTTTTAATAAATTAAGAAAGAAATCTTTTTAATTAATGTTATTTTAGTAGAAATAGTTTTATATAAAAAGAAATTTTGTCTAAAAAGTAAACTATTTTAACATAATATTTTAAAATTGATTTTTCTAAAGTAATTCTTTATAAAACAAAAATAATTAAAATAGCGAGTTATAGTAAGAACATTTTTAAAATATTTTTTTAAACGTTACTTTGAAACAACATATTTAATTTATCTTTGAAAAAAAATAAAAAAATATAATAAGTTCATATTATTGTTTTAATATTTATAATTATTACTCATGCGTAATTCTAATGATATCATGTCTTGGCATATCGTTTTATAATTCTTATTATATTTAATATTTTATTTGTTCAACTCGGATAATACACGGGTTTACTAAAGCTAGTTGTACATATATAGAGATTGTGAGTAGACCCTTTTAGTTTGCCTAGATTATAGGCTTGTATGTTGTAATTACCTCCCAACATATATTAGGGATCATGTTTGATGAATAGATATCAAAAATCATAATACCATAAACACTTTTAATCACGTCTTATGAATTACTCAAGTATTGAGGGTTGGTCCAAATGTCATTAAAAAAAGATACAACTCATGCCAACTCAGCTTGCAAATCAGCCTAAGTTGTTTGGTTTGTGAGTGGCCCCGACTCACATCCATTTCAAACGTGTTTTTCGAGCATAATTTATTTTAAAACTCTTAGCCCTTGTATTAATAAGAGCGTGTTACCAACATAAGTTGATTAAACATCCCTACCACCGGTATTAACAAGTAGACAATAACTAGTCTTCGGTGCCAATGCGAGACTACTTCACTTGGTAAAGGCTCTTAAATTTTAGATAGGAGGTTCTAAGTTCAACCCAAACATGAAAAGATTAGTTTGAAGTAATTTAGAAGTAAAAATATAGTAGATATGTTAAAATTAGGATGTAAGTTAAAATATAAATAGAGTTGTGAAAAAACAAATGAAACATTAAATCGTATTTAACAAATCTTAGCTTGTTGGATAACAAACCGAATTAAATTAAATAAACTTAATAATAAGCAGTTTAATCAAATAACCGAAAATGACTAAGATAGTTTAATTGGTTGAATTTGACTGTTAGAAACATTTTTAATTTGGTTCGTTTTAGTTTAAATAGCCCAACAAAATAAATCTGAAAAAACAAACTAATTAACACCCCTAACTGCATTTAATTATTGTTTGAGTAAATTACTATTATCATCCCTGAGGTTTGACGAAAATTGCAGGTTCAATCCAATAGTTTATTTATTACACTAACGGTCCAATAGTTTTAACATTTGTTTCAATTTCACCCAACCCATTAACACCATTAGTGTTCTCTTTGTTAAATAATATAAAAAAATTTTGTGCCCCTAACTTTTATAAGATGCTCCCCTAATCCCTAACCCCCACCCTACCCCACCTCTATTCTTATCTCTCTTTCTTTCTATCTCTCTCTATCTCTATCTCTCACACACACTACTTGTTTCCTGGGATTTTAGCATCACTACCACATCCGACGATCGCTTCCACCACCATCGCTCACTACCACCACCTAAAACCCGTCGGTCACCAGCAAATTTTGCCACACCACCTTAACCCCATCTCCTTTCTCTCTCTCTCTCTCTCATCGTATTTCACAACAATCTTTGTGTAAGGATTCCAACAAGTCTGATGCAGTCAAAACATTCAAAGCATTCAAAGCCTCTCTACATGCATGCACTAAGTCACCGAAGTAGAAATGCTTCGGAAGTTTTACACCTCACACCAAAAATACTCTAAGTGTAAAATCTTCCAAAGTCAAGACCAATATCTTCTGAAGCCAAATATGAAGTCTTCTGAAGCTTCAAAGACAAAGTCTTCTGAAGCTAGTTTATGAAGACAGATTTCTTCCGAAGACTTTTATGTACATGCTATTATCTGGTGTACTTTTCCATAAAACTGGACCACCTTTCTGTTGCAACTCTATTTGGTTCACCAACTTTCACAAGTTGGTGAAAAGGTCCATGCTTTTAGAAAACTGTACATTGAGGTCTTGAGTCTGAGCTTTCTATTTTATGTACTTTATCCTTTTTGTAATATATTAGGATGTGAGCTATGGCATGTCATAGTCATAGTCACAAGTCAAAAGGTAATCACCCTTTTGACTCAACATTTGATTTTGTTGTCTAGTCTTATATATTCAACGGGCCTTCAAAGTATGGCTGGCTGTAGGATGCAGTATACGTATCTCAAGTACTTGTAACTTTCAGATATGCTTTGTAGCACTTTGTAATAGAACTTTAGAAGCAATATAATACATTCTTGAAACCTAAATACTTATGTTGCTATCTTGTTTTGTCTCTCTTTTACTTGTGTTTTTAACATCTTTTATTGTAGTTTACCAGTTTCTTATTTGATCTTTTAAGTGTTCTAAAGAACTCTCCTCAGTTGTGTTGTATTATAAGTGCTTCACCCCTTCTAACGGTCCTGCATTTGGTGTCAGAGCATTCAGGCTCTTGATATAAGATCTCACCATCTTAATATCCCTCACACACACAAAACACTTAACAACTCAAATGGCAGCTATCACCAAAGCTGATATGGAAACTGGAACTATGACAAAGTCTCCACTGATCATTCCTGAAGACTTTGATACTTGGTGTCAAAGAATGGAAGGCTTTATCAAGTCTCAAGACTCCAGGATGTGAGACTCTGTTGTTGAAGGACCTTACATACCAAGCACCTCTTCTGCTACCGGTGGTGGTATGATTCCAAAGGTTGTGGCTGATTTCTCTGATGAAGACAGGAAAAGAATAGAGATTTATCAAAAAGCCATGACCGCCCTTCAAACTACTCTTCCAAACTCTATCTACAAAGGCTTCAAAAAGTGCAAGACTACAAAACAACTATGGGAAGCACTGAAGCTTATGTACGAGGGTTCAACTGAAGCCAATGAGAACAAGAATGATCTTCTCAAGCAGCAATTTGAAAACTTCACCTTCAAAACAGGTGAGACCATGACTCAACAATACTTTAGTTATGTTAAGATTATGGATACTCTAATGGATGTTGGAGTAACTCTTGAGAACAGAGACATTGTGAGGAAGTTTATGTCCTCTCTTTCTAGACAATGGACATATTATTGTGTTGTTATCAAGAGGACTGAGAACCTTAAGACTCTTACTCTGACTGAGTTGTATGGTATTCTTAATGGATACAAGATGGAGATGATCATGCAAAAATCATCTGGTAACTCTAGCAGTCAAATGAGTTCATCCCTTCATGTGACCGAAAGGGATAGCATAAAGAAAGCTACACTCAAGGAAGTCCTTTCCAAGAGACAAGTCTTCTCATGCCTTTGTTTCTGTTGATGAATCCACAGGCAACTTTCTCTTCACTCTTGAAGATTTGGATTGTATCCATCTAGATGATCTGGAGTATATGGAGATAATTCAGCAAATGGCTCTTTTCAATCACAGAGTCAAGAAGTTCGACAAGAGGACAGGGAGGGAGTTTCCTAGCAATGTAGTCAGTGGAAAGTTTGGGCTGGATAAAAGCAAGGTACAGTGTTACAACTGTAACCAGATGGGACACTTTACTAGAGAGTGCAAGGCACCAAGATCAAATGGTGGCCAAACTCAAGCCAAACCAAACTACACTGAGAGAGCTCCCCAGAATGAGAAGCCAAAGCAACAAGCTACAGTTGCTATTGAAGAAGGAGGTTTGGACTGGAGCTTTCAGGTGGAAGATGCATCTCCAAATCAAGCACTCATGACTGACCATGATAAAGCCAAGGTATTGGAACATCTTTGCACTCTTGAATGTATTGCTAAAGTTAATAAATACAGGTCCTACAACTTAGAGATGAGATATGGTCTTGAGTCCTTGAATATCTTAAAATCTGATTTCAAAAAGGCTGAAAATGATTATAAGTTAAAGATAGAGGACTTAGAGAAAACCATTTCAGTTCTTAAACATGAGCACACAAATTAGAGGAATCAGATCAAAGATCTCATAACCAAGTTGACTGAATGCCAGACTAAGCTTGTGATCAGCAATGCCAGGGCAGAAAAAAGTGTTCTTGAAGAAGAGACCTTCAATATCATGATATCCTTATCCTTGCACGCAAAAGTGTGTTATCAAAATAAGCAGGATTGGGATCTTGTGAGATAGCTCCTCCACATACAGTCTTGTTTGTAAGATCTCCTAGGTGTGGAACTTGTGAAGATGAGCTTCCCCTAATAGACCCTTTGACTGAAGAGGATGAAGAGAAGATGATGAAGAATTGCTCTAAGAGGAGTGAAGAAGAGCATTCTAAGAAGGTAGTCATCCCACTGAGGAGAGTAAAGCTTTTGAGATGACCAAGTCCAAGAGAAAGAACTTGATCAAAAGAGCAAAATAAAAGCAAAGAAGGCTCAGGAGATCAAGGCCGCCTTTAGCTCTGCACAGAATCAAGTCTTTGTTTCTACAGGATTTGAAGTGGTTAAAGCTAAGGACACAAACTTAAACTCTAACAAAAAAAGTTCTAGTTCATGTCCATGTTATCCATCATCAAGAAGAAGGCTATTAAGTTATGCACCACTGCTGTACAACATGAAGCATCAAGCTTCAAAGGTAGTTCTAACCCCATAAGAATTGCCACATTATCTGAGAAGATGAAGATGAAGAGTGAAAGTGATCAAGTTCATCCTTGTTCTCAGAAGAAGACTCCTAGAAGGAAGAAAATGGATTGTGTTATGTGTGGGAGTACCTTTCACCTTGCTAAGGATTATGTGTACAATCCAAAGAGTACTCTCCACATCACAAAGAAAGAAACTTCTACGATTCTGGAGAAGAAGAAGAAAGCTTCGGAAGGAAAATCCATTTCCTTCGGAAGCTCCAAAATGAAGAAGTAGACAAGTGGAAACTTGCCTTCGGAAGAAACTTTAGTCTTGGAAGAAAGGAATACTTCCGAAGTACTGAAGCCTACTACAATGAAAGCAAGATCTTCCGAAGGCCTAATCAATAAAACTTCCGAAGTCAACAAAACTTCTGAAGTATTGAAGGTCAAGTCTAAGCTTCCAAAGGTGGTGTGGAAGTCAAAGAAAGACTAAGTGGCTGAAAGTTCTTCATCAAATTTAGCAAATGATCTCTTTAGAATGACTATAGGATCAATTACTGTTGCATTGTCTTCAACTTCTTTTGATGAGCCCGAGACCAATGAGGCTTGGGTTTCCAAATGTAACTAACCATCTCTTTTGTGTAGGAACAACTCAAGACAAACAAAAATGTATGGATCATTGACTGTGGTTGTTCCAGACAGATGATAGGGAATAGGTCACTACTCTAAAAGTTTGAAAGAATTAATGGAGGACTAATTGCTTTTGGAGGAGATGCTAGAGGTTACATTATAGGAAGGGGCAATCACAAATGGTAAGCTCAGCATTGAAAAGGTAAATTTTGTCAAGGAGCTTGGGTACAATCTTCTGAGTGTATCCTAATTATGTGATCAGAGTCATAACATGGTCTTTACTGAGCATGAGTGCATTGTTCTCAAGACCAAGGTGGTCATTCCACATGAGCATATCTTGCTCAGAGCCCCCAAAAGAGGGAACATGTACAAGATGGATTTGCAAGAAACATCTCCCTTAGGAGAAGTTTTATGCTTTCTATCTAAAGCAAATAGCGATGAGTCTTTCCTTTGGCATAAAATAATGTGCCATGTAAACTTTAAAAACATGAACAAACTTACTAAGAATGATTTCATAACTGGAATGCCAAAGAAAGAGTTTACAAGTGATGACCATTGTGTGGCATGCCTGAAAGGGAAGCAACATAAGGTATCTCACAAACCAAAAGAAAGAAACTCCATCACTACTCCCCTACACTTGTTACATATGGATCTCTTTGGCCCCACCAGTGTAATGAGTCTAGGAAGGCACTTATACTGTTTAGTGATCACAGATGATTTTACAGATTCACATGGGTCTTCTTCCTTAGAACTAAGAATAAGACTCCTGAGATTCTGAAGAATTTCATCTTAAAGATTGAGAATCAATGTGATCACAAGGTCAAAATCATAAGATGTGATCAAGGAACTGGTTTCAAGAACCAAATCCTTGATACATTTTGTGATGAAAAGGGTATTACAAAGCAATATAGTGCTCCAAGGACTCCTTAGCAAAATGGTGTTGCTGAGAGGAGAACAAGACACTTATTAAAGCTACAAGAACTATGTTCTCTGACTCTAAACTGCCTATCACCTTTTGGGCAAGGCAGTCAACACTGCCTGTTATGTGCAAAACAGAGTTTTAGTGGTTAAGACTCATGGTAAGACTCCTTATGAACTTTGGCATAAGAGGAAACCTTTCATTGGTTTTCTCTGGTTATTTGGATGTCCTTGCACCATCTTGAAGACCAAAGATCAAATTGCCAAGTTTGCTGAGAAATTAGATGATGGACATTTCATTGAATACTCTTCCCAAGCTAAGGCTTATAGAGTATACAATCTCAGAACTAGAGTAGTTGAGGAGTATGCCAATATGACTTTTGTGAATCCAAGGATCGCAATCAGGAATTATCAGCATTAGTTGATGTCAATTCAATGTTTGCGGAATCAACGTTGGATTGGTTTAATTGTTCGTATTAAATGTTTATCAATATCAATAAATATTCAAGAACACGATTGATGAAACACAACTAACGATCTGTATAAATCAACTGTATTTCATTAACACGTCAATGATTACAAATAACTAATTGATATTGAAAATTGTGTTGAATGATGTGACGGCTGCTAGGGTTTGATTGTGTGATGTTTTGTCGTATTGTTGTTGCCGTTTCAGCCATCGTTTGATTCAAAACCTAGGATCCATATATATAGACATGGATGTTTCTATTAAGGAAACACCGGATCTCTCCGAATTTGAATTGTTTCTGTTAAGGAATCTTCGGATTTCTTGGGATTCGCATAACTGACTTGTTGACTTGTAACACTTGTATTGTTTGAATACAAGTGTTTGGACTCCGCAGGAGTATTGTCTTCCATAGATGATTGATCTTCCGAAGCAAATGTTCTTCCGCAGGAATCTTGTTCTTCCGCATCAAACTGTTTCTTCCAAAGCAAACTGTTCTTCCACATGAATCTTGACTTGGAATTCTCACTTTACTCTAGTTGATGGTTCATCCGCAGATGATCTTTGGATGTTTGTTACTTATAAGAAACATATCTACAGAAGAACAAAATGTTCATCCGTAGATATTTCTTACACTTAGTCAATTTCACAAATTGATTAAGTATATTGTTTGTACCTGCAAACATACATAAATCACATATATATATATATATGGGTTAACCTATACATTTAATGCATACACAATAATGAATTACAACCATTCATTACATATATTAATTCAAGTACTAAGCCTATACAAAATGGACTAGATCTATTGATCCTAGACCTAACAATACTCCCCCTTAGGCTTAGATACTTGTAATCATTTCTTCAAAACAGAAAGCTCTTTCAATCTTGAAACCATCTTCTTGTTGAAATATGATACTGCATCCTTTTGATCATTGTATTTGTACTTGATCTCCATTCTGCATATCCTTTGGAGTGTCTCAAAAGTCAGCCCCAATGCATCTTCTTCTGTGGTGGGAGTTTCCACAACACACTGATTGTGAACAATTTCCAGCTCATCTTCTTATGAGATTCTCAGTTCTGATATATATTCAATGTTGGCTCCCTTTAGCATCCTAGCATTATACCTTCTTCTTTTATGTGCTTTGGCATGCAGCTTATCCACAACTTGAATCATGTGCACGTATAGACATAAGTCATTCTGAGCCTTTTCATCAGTTAGCTTTGGAAAGAATTTTTCAAATCTTCTCAGCCTTCTTTCCTTCAGCATTCCTTAGTAGCACCAGCTCTTTTGTTTTCTTAACATAACCCCATTCTGTTATGGGAGATGTGTATTGATTTTCCTTGAAGATTTTGATAGAAGCTGCATTTTCATGGTTGTATCCCACCCTTTTCAACATTTCCTCATCAACAAGTGAGAAGGGCTTTGTTGTTCTTTTGATACTTTGAATTCTCTTTCTATGATCATCATTATCTCTCTTAGCTTCTTTGAGCACATCATCTATGAATTTTGTCTTCAATTTTCCCACCAACACAGAGAAATCTCTTCCCCTTGAGTTAATTGGATAGTTAGACATTATTAGACTTTGTAGGTCCTTGATATCTCTCTCATGAAGCCTCAGAAATGCTTCTGTATCATGGAAATACTGAATTCTTCTGGAGATTCTTTTGATAATTGCACAATCTCAATCTGGATCATATTTCCAGGCTATAATCCTGTTTTCTTCCATAGAACTGGGAGTTATGATATGATCATATAGCTCTATCAGAGTTGATTTCTATTTAGTAATTTCTCTAACAGTTGTCCCTAATGGCCACACTTTGCCAGGAATGATTGCTCTTGGTTCTCTAAACAGTTTGTCTTTGCCTTTGTGCTGATCTTTGGATTCAACCGTTACAGGATCAGCAAAAAGTTTGATTTGGTGCTCATAGGTTGGATTTGGAGCTTCAGTTCTAAACCTTACTCTTGTGTCAAGCTCAACATTCATAACATGTTCCATCATTCTTCTCAGCTCGCCAACAATTCTTCCTTTGAGCTCATGTGCCTTGTAGTTGTGACCTTGTAGCCAATAGACCATATTGTATTTGATGAGTTTTGCTGTGTCACAGGTCTTTCTTTATTTTCTGGATGGCTTGAAATGTTGTGAATGCCTCGTAATCACAATTAGGAATCATAAATCTCGCAAGCTCAAACTCTTTCAGTATGTTCTTCATCTCAGTCATATTCATCCTTTCAACCATGTCATAAGGAAATCCATGGTTGATTAGGGTCATAAACATAGTTGACTCAGGACTTTCTTCTATTATGTCTTTTGTTGTTAGAAGATCATCAGCAATTGATTCTTCTTTTTCTTTGTTGGTTTCTTCTTCAGTCAACTCTTTCCACTCAGCATCACTCTCAGCTTCATCATGAATATCTTGCTTTGATGTTGATACATTCATTGAAGGAGTGTGCTCTGAAGATGTATGCTTTGACCTTTTGGGTGACTCATCAATGTTGATTGTTTGTTTCTTTGTTGAACCCAAATATTTCCTCTTCCTTGAGTAGAGAATCAGAGGCTTGTAAGATGTTGCAGGTTCCTTCGGTTTTACTGATGTAGTGACAGACTTAGATTCCAGGGCACTTATTTTCATCTTCAGCTCCTCAACCTCTTCATTCTCTCTTTTTAACTCAGCATGTTGTTCTTCAATAGTCTTGTTAGCTTGGTTGCTCCCTAACACAAGCTTTTCTATTTTAGCCTTTTGATTAGCAGCGGATTCCTTTTGTTCTTCAACAAGATTTAGTAGAGCATCAATGACTTAATTGTTGCATTGAGCATCTTCTCTTAATCTTGTGATGATTGCTTTTTGCTGCATCAGCTGAACATCCTTTTCTTTAACAGTCCCTTTCAGCTCTTGAATTCTTTGCTTTCTGCAGTTATACTTTATCATAAGCTTGTTGTATTCAGCCACTAGATAGCTTTTGCTTAGTGGGATGTCCTCATCACTGATGTCATTCTCATCATAGGAAATCACTTCCTCATACTCATCTTCTTCTTCTTGTTGCTCAGCAATTTCATTTTTAAGATCTTCAGTATGAGCCATACTTGTTGGACTGGAGCATTCATCTTTTGATTCATCATGCTCATCATGTTGTGGTTGTTGTTGCTGATGATTGACAATATCTGGAGAAACTGGTTTAGTAGCATTTGAATGGACAGGAGATTCGGTCTTGGATAATGATAATTGAACAGTTGTGGCTTGAGAGATAGTGTTTTGACTAGCTGAGGGAGATTTTTGAGGGTAAACAGAGTGATTGGTGATATGGGTTGAGAATTTTGATTTGTAAGAGAAGGGGTGTGGAGATTGATGTTGTTGCTGAATGGGTGATGGAATTGGTGAGTGTGTGGCTTGAATAGAGTTGGTTGAAGAATCCTGCTGTGGATCTTCCCACATAAGCTCTTGGGGGATATTGGCATTAGCGTCTATCACATGAGCAAAAATGGGCATGTCTTCACCTTCATACTTCCCGGATATTTTATTCAGAATAGATCTACCTAGTGTGCTTGAACAAACACATCACCATCTATAGCAATCCCAGGCAAATCAGCATTGATGATCAGTTGCAGAAACCTTGGAAACATGTACATCTTGTCAGCCTTCTGTACTTTGATCTGATCACATAAGCAGTTGAAGATGTAATTTGAGTAATTGTAGGTTCTTCCCTCAAAGACACCAATAATGCCTGAAGAGATATGCCTTGAAAATCTATCAAGTCTAGATTTTCTGTTTGAAATACACTTAAGATAATTGTCACAGAGAAATTTGTATGGATTGTAGAGTCTTCCTTTCTTGATTTCTCCCTTCTAGAAGTCACCATCATACCCCATCAAGAGAAAGACGTTCTCTATGTTCTCATTCTCGAATACATTAGGGTGACCAGCTTCTACATCTCCCAACTCAAGAACCCTTCTTATTGTCTGTTCATCCACTCTCAGTCTTCGATTCTTCACAACAGCAACAATAACTTGATTATCTTCTTCTATTTGTGTGGAGTTCCAGAAAACAGTTATGTGCGATTGATGAATCACAGGCTCTGGTGATAAGGCATAGAACAACCTGGATCTTCTTAGATATCGATAATGTCTTGACACCCTTCTGAGACAGGGTCATTAGGGTTTAAGAAAGCACACACATTGTGCTCTCTCATAAATTGATTATCCATCTGTTCATAAGAATAAAGAAGATTTCGTTAGAATCACATTTTTGATATGAGAATACGAACAGTTGTGAGATTGTACGAGAATCAAATGGTTCGTTATTGAACATTACGACATGTTTTACCTTGAACACAATGATTTGAGAGAAGAAATATATGTTTGTTTTATGTTTTGATTCGGTAACTTTTGAATGTTATAGAAGGGGGAAAAGTTTGTTGAGTGCGTGTTTTTCTAGGTCTGAAAAGTGAACTGAAAAAGCGAATAATGTGTTTTGAAGTCAAAGAACATCATTTAAACTTTCCAGACACATTAATTTTATTTATTTAATGAAGTGGGACCCTTACCACTTTCTATTCTAAGTTCTTCCGCAGAGCATCTACGGATTCCATAAATCATCTGCGGATGTCTTAACAATTTCTACTGATGAAGTATAACTTCAATTTTCATAGGTTACCAAACTATGAAACTAAATTATATTTGTTGATCTTTGCTCATCTATAGTTTACCAATCTACGGATAGACATTTAAATTTTCCACACACTGTAGTTTCTGTTGTTGCTTAAGACGGCACTGTAGAATCTGCTGATGTTTATAGAACACTTGTGAAGAAAAACTTATTTTGTTGTATGGTCCAAGTCCACTGCTTAGAACCATTTATTGCTATTGGACCTTGTTGACTTTGTATTCATAACAATTGAGTACAAGAAAACTCAAATAATTTAAAAGAGCTAAGTTGGTGCTCAGGTTCCAATTTTTTCAATTGTTAATGAAATAGACAAAGCTGATGATTGATAAATTTAGCTTCATGAATTCTACTCCCCCAAAATTTGTGATTAATGATGATAGTATGCATTTATCATAAATTTCTAAGAAGAATATCATGAGTGTTATTTAACTGTATGATGATGTACAAACATATATACACATAGAATGGGATCATACTATAGAACTAAGCCTCTTCCTGAAGAGCAATTTGTTGAATTGATATCTGAACATAGTTCTGATTGCAAGTATATTGTCCACTTAAATCCATACAAGAGCTAATTATCAACTAGGCATGTTGTTTATCATGTTTTCATATTGATTGGGAAATAACTGTTATGGACTTCACATTCAATTCATAAAGATTTTGTCCTCCCTTTGCAAGTCAAATCATCACTTTTTCACACATAATAACTATGTACTTTAAGTTATAAGTTCTATCTTGAGATGCATTTGACATCTCATTAATGCATTGATAAAAAGCTCTAGATAAATGTACAATTGATCACATAGGATTCTTTTGAGAGCTTAGATATGATCATTATCAGGTCACCAGGTCTTTACTCACGTAAAACAGAGGTGCCTTTAACCCAGATCTTTGTTTACACAAAATAGAGGGATGATAAGGATCATAATCTTTTCACCTTTAATAACTGATATACAGTATGATGATCATACACCCAGGTATTTGTTTACACAAAGCAGAGGGTGTATGTTTTGCAAAGATAGATATTATAAAGTGTCAGTACATAGTGTGCTTAGATGAGTGATTTGATCACATCAAAATAAGTCTCACTTTGTATCATCAAAATGAAATTTCCCACAAACAATCACTTTGAATTATGTTTGGCATGCACTAAGTGTAGTTTCCACTCAAGATGAACCTACTCACATATCAAGAAACGTGCTAAGATTTAATGATATTTAAGAATTCAGGAATAGGCAAAGATATAGTGTACTATCATTTCCCAAGCATATGTTATGCTGAAGCAACATTACACACAGTATTTGGTTTGTTCAAATTGATTAATATAAATTAATTATGTCTAGAGACTCAATTAGAAAATTAAATCTAACCGAGTCAAAGGCTTTAGTGAATAAATCAGCAAGCTGATTTGTTGTATCCACTTTGACTAAGGGGGTGTTTGATTTCGGCTGACACGGCTGACTGGCTGACTCGATCAGCCGGTCAGCCTGTTTGATTTGCATAAAACTCGAGCTGACCGGGTCAAAACATCTAACCCAGACCTGAAATTTCATAATGCTGACCTGGCCAACACCCCTGCACTCAAGCTACTGCCTTCTCCTTCACCCCTGCGACCGGTGATTTTAGGGTGGATTTGGCGGCGGCAACAGTGAGAGGGCAACGGTGGAGGTGGGTGGGTGGGAGGGGTAATGGGGGTTGGTGATGGTGAGGGGGCGAGGGGTGGGTTCGAGATGAGGCAGTGGTGAGGAGGAGGAGGGTGGTAGCGTGTTGTGGTGATGATGAGGGAGTAGTAAGGAGGAAATAATGTGTTGATGATGAAGATGATGATAATGGTGAATCAAAAATTATATAGTCAAGGGAAATAATGTTACGTAATATTGTATCGATTTGGTTCTAGTCAGATACTGAATCAAACAGTCAAGTTTCAGTTAGATACAAACTCAGTCAGAACTTCTTACTAGGTCAGATTCTGACTCATTCAGATCTTATTGAGTCAGTGTAATCAAACAGCCCTAACTTAATCAACCCCTTTTCTGAGCAATCTCTCGGAAAATGATATCTTATTTCAATATGTTTTATTTTACTATGTTGCACAGGATTAGCAGTTATAAACATAGCAGCAGAATTGTCTATGTAAATTGAAGTTTGAAGGAAGTTATAACCATAGTCAAGCAATTGGTTTTGCAACCAAAGGACTTGAGAACAACTTGCTGAAACAGCTATGTACTCAGCCTCAGGTGTGGATATAGAGATATTGGTTTGTTTCTTGCACTGCCATGATACTAGTCTTGGTCATATGAATTGACATCCACCAGTTGTGGATTTTCTGTTACTGTTACAACCACCATAGTCACTGTTTGAGTATGAGTAGAGTGTGAAGTCACCATCCTTTGGATACCAAACACCAAGTCCTGGTTTTCCTTTGAGATATCTAAAAATCCTTTTCATAGCATTTAGATGAGACTCCTTTGGATCAAATTAGTACCTAGCACACACACACACAACAAACATAATGTCAGGTCTACTAGCAGTTAGATACATAAGTGATCCTATTATTGATCTATATAATTTTTTATCAATAGATTTTCCTGAAGGATCAGGTACAATCTTATCAATTGTTGATGCTGGGTTTTGCATGAAGATACATCAGCAAGATTGTATTTCTTCAAAATTTGATGTATATATTTTTCTTGATTGATGAATATCCCTCTGATTTTTGATGAACTTGAAGACCAAGAAAAAAAGTCAATTCACCCATTGAACTCATCTGAAATTCAGATTTCATCAACTCTTCAAAGTTTACAAACAATCTCTTATTAGTTGATCCAAATATAATGTCATCAACATGTATTTGAACAACTAAGAGATCTTGATGTTCTTGTTTGAGAAAGAGTGTCTGATCAATGGTTCCTTTTTTGTATCCATGCTTGAGCAAGAAAGATGATAATGTTTCATACCACTTTCTTGGTGCTTGGTGAAGACCATACAAGGCTTTGTCTAGCTTGTATACCCTATGTGGATAATAAGGATCTTCAAAACCAGGGCGTTGTGACACATAGACTTCTTCATCAATTTTCCCATATAGGAATGCCACTTGACATCCATCTGGTACATAGTGAACTTCTTATATGATGCATAAGCTAGAACACTCTTATGGCTTAGTTCTTGCAACTGGTGCAAAAACTTCATCATAGTCTATTCCCCTTTCTTGTGTGTATCCTTGTGCAATCAACCTTGCCTTATTTCTTACAATGATCCCTCTATCATCAAGTTTGTTTTTGTATAGCCACCTTATACCAATAGGATGTTGGCCTTCTGGTAAATCAACAAGAGACCATACTTTTTGCTTTCTAAATTGTTGAAGCTCTTCTTGCATAGCTTCAATCCAGCTATTGTCCTTTAAAGCAGCAATGATGTTTGGAGGAACCACTTGAGAAAGAAAACAACTGAAAAGACAAATGTTGGCAGTACCACTTTGACTTCTTGTAGTTCTCTTTGTAAGATCTCCAAAGATGTTATTGACTGGATGAGTCTTGTTGATTCTTGTTGATGGAGTTGATTCAACTAGAATAGATGATTCTAGGTTAGTCATATCTATTGGTGCAAACTGATCCAAACCAGGTTGAGAGTGTAGGAAGTAGTCAAACTGTTCAACATGTGTGTTGAATGATCTTCAGTGGCTTGATTATTAGTAGTATTATGATTTTCTTCTACGGGAACTGTAGTGGCTTCTCCAGAATCAGTTTGCTCTTCTGTAGAAGTTATAGGAACTTATCCATCATTATCTCTTCGTAAGATACAGGAACTTCTCCGAAATCATTTATCTCTTCCGTAGGAGTTACAGCAGCTTCTCCGGATGATAAGTGATCATTTCCACATACAGTGTCAGTATCTGCTGCTGAAGTGTTTCCACCTGAGGATGTGTGTATCCTTGGAGGATCAGCATATAATGTTACTTCATTCATATGAGGTGGAAAAAATGGATAACATACTTCATCAGATCCTACATTGTTTAAATAATCATAGTTAAATGATTCAGTCAGAGCATCTATGTCAAACAGCCATGATTAACCTTTAACAGATTTAGTGAATACAGATTCATCAAAGGATACATTAGGAGTTTCTTCCATAATGTTATGTTGTGGAATATAGATCCTATAAGATTTAGATGTTGAAGAATATCCAACAAAGAAACAATCATATGCTTTTTCTGAAAATTTTTCCAATGACTTTTTATGTTTAAAATATATACAGACATCCAAAAACTCTAAGATATCCCATGTATGGTTTTCTTTTAACAAGAGTTCATAAGGATTTTTGTTATGTTCTTTGACAATTAATGTTCTGTTTTGAACATTGCATGTAGTATTCAGTGCCTCAGCCCAAAATGTGATGGGCAATTATGAGTCAGCTAGCATTGTTCTGGCTGCTTCAATGAGAGTTATGTTTCTTCTTTCAGCCACTCCATTTGTTGTGGAGTGCTTGGTGCACTGAATTGCCTTGCAATTCCTTTGCTCCTACAAAATGAATCCAGTTCAAAATTGACAAATTCAATACCATTGTCACTCCTAAAAATTTTAACTTTTGTATCAAGTTGATTCTCAATCTTGATCACAAAGTCCATTAATGTTTATGATGTTTCACTATTTTGTTTTAAGAAAAAGACCCATGTAAATCTTGTGAAATCATCAACTATCACCAAACAGTATTGCCTTTTTCCAATGCTTATCATATTGGTAGGACCAAACAGATTCATGTGAAGCAATTTGAGTGGTTGGTATTAGTATTGAAATTTTGGATTTACGTGACACCCTATGTTATTTTCCTTTGTAACAAGAAGAACAGTGAGTTTAGCAATGAAATTCTTTCTTTGGTAACCAATGACTAGGTCATTTGTCACCAATTTGTTCATGTTCTTCATGTTAGAGTGGACAAGCCTTCTGTGCCACAATTGAGATACATCTTCTGATAACTTTGATAGAAGGCATGTTCATGTTTTGTGAGTGAGTGGTTGTTCATGTCCAAAACATAAGTGTTTTCTTTTCTTGATGCTTTGAGAAGGATCCAATCTTCTGGAATAGAAAAACCTAGCTTAAGAATGTAACAGTTAGCATTATCAAACAATATGGTATAATTTTGACCACAAATTTGAGATACACTAAGTAAATTATACTGTAAATTTTCACAATAATTTACTTTCTCAAACTTGAGTACACCATTTGTTACCATTCCTTCACCAACAATTTTACCTCCCTTTTTATCCCCACCAAATGACACATAAGAAGCATTTTTATGTTTGAAATCATGGAAAAATGAGCAATTTCTTGTCATATGCCTGGAACAACCACTGTCAACATATCATTTGTTGTCAGCTCTCTAATATCGTTCCTGCATTTAGAAATAAATTAGTTAGAATTGACAACCCAAGCCTTAATGGCCTTGGGTTTGCCAGCAGTGTCTAAAATAGTTACTCCTTCCTGAATAAGTCTTGAAGTTTCAGTTTTAGTTTTGTTTGATTCATTCTGAGTTGTTTCAGATGATGATGATTCTGTTAAGGGGATGTTGATGAATTAGGTTCTTGTTTCCCAATTTTTTCTTGATTCAACTTATGTATGTTCATTTGAGGCTTTGGTTTTGATAATGAAACTTTATGATTAAAAGTATCACAATCTTTTGTTTTTGAATGAGGTATATGAATTTCCTTTTCAAAATTATCAAAGAATATCATCATCCTTTGTTTCCTTATCAGTCAAATCTACCCTTTTATGAGGTGTTTTTGATTGCTAAATAGTTGATCTTTTCTTTGAAGGATGAACACTTGAGGATGTCTTATCCTTTGATTTTGACTTTGATTTTTGTTTAGACTTCTTCAGTTTTGAACCTTTTCAGAGTCAGTAGATTGAGTGTCTGATTCAGACTTATCTGATTCTTTCTTCTTTGTGCCTTTTGTCTTGTTCTTTTTCTTAAAATAACATCCTGAGTGGAATGGTTATTTTGTTGCAAATAGCACAATGTTTGTTGAAGTAGCAGTTAGCAGTCATGTGATGGTTCATATTGCAAATAGAATAGTAGCTACTAAAGTAATAATATTTAGTATTGTGGTTTTTCATGTCACACCATTTGCAATACATCTCAACTGATTCTTTCTTAGAGCCATTTATTTTCTTATGGTTTTCCAACTTTTGAGGCTTTTCATCCTTCTTCAGCTTTGGAGTAGATTCTTTCTTTTCTACTTTATTCAGCTTTTGTTTGTTGTTGCTGATTTCCTCTTCCGTAGATCATCTACTGAATCAACATTAAGTTCTACCGAAGACATTTTCTTCTTCACAGATCTGGTACTGAAGAGAGGTTCTTCTTCCGCTGATGATCGGCTGATGCCTTTTTCTTTTCTTTTTCCACTGATGACTTGTGTCTTTCCTCAGTAGAGGCACACTTTGCATTTCCTTCATTGGAAGAATTTTGTTGCTGAGATAGCTCTTGAAGACCTTCATTTAATTGAGCTATTCTCTTGCAGATTGTCTTCAGCATGTTTCCTTGTTAGGAGGGTATGGCAGCTTTGTTTCTTCAAGCACTTTTGGGATTTTAGTTTCAAAAGCAATATTCTTACCCTTGTTGACAAGATCATCAACATGTTCATCAGAATCATCTAAGTCATCCTACTCATCAAAGTCAATTCTGAATTCATTTAATTATTCTTTTCTGATTCAGAAGACTCAGTTCATTCACCTCAGATTGATTATCATTGTTTGATTGATTAGAGCTAGTTCCTATATTGGTGCTTGGCATAAAATGTTTTGACAAATTATTTGTCATTGATTCATGCAAAGGAACATAGTTATTATTAGGAGGTGCTACAGCATTATAACCCAACCCAGACTATTCTTTGATTCAATATGAGAATTAGTAATTTCTCATATTGGTGAGATGAGAGCTAAAACTTTTGAAGTTTCACTTCAATTGATGCATGATCAGCCATGGATTTGGTTAAGGAAGTGGTCAGATGCTCAACTTGTGCTTTCAAACTGTAATTTTCAGAAACAATTTTGTCTAAATCCTTTTGTAAAGAGTTAATTTTAATTGATATAACTTATGTTCTCTTACATGTGATTCATTCAAAATCATTGTTTCTTATCTTTATCAGCTAATTGTTGAGCATGGACTCTATATCTTTCTACTTCCTCAACACATATTGATGAACATAACCTCTATCTTACCTCACTTCCCATGGGTGGAACTTTATTTTTCATGTGAGCCATTAGAGCTTGATATTCTTCTAAGAATTCCTTCTCATACAAACTCCAGTCACATGTTCCATCTTGAAGAATGATCAGCCCAGATTCTTTTGAGCTGCTGGTTCCTGCTGGTGTATTGGTGGCTAGTGGGGATGAGTTGGTCAGTTGTGGCTGTCTGCAGAATCTTTGATTTGATGGAGGTTGGTTAGCCTGATGATTCTGATGTTATGCTGAATCAGAATTTTGTTGATTGCATTCTCTTGAAAAGTGTCCATAGAGATTACACTTGAAGCATCTAACCTTTGACTTATCAACTCTAATTCGTGATGATTTACTTGCAGCAGTCAAATTTTTGTTTCTTCTTAGATATCATTTGGCTCTATAGGCAATCATTGCCATTTGCCATTGAAGATCCATCTCCTCCACTACATCCGGAGGCATTTCTTCTAAATCTTGTTGACACATGTTGGCAGTGGGCAATGAACTTCCTAGGTAAGCTTGAAAGCTTGAACTGAAAGCTGCAAAAGCTACTTTTTGTTCTTCAGAGTCTAGAATGACAGTGATAGACTCTGATTGATTGTTAGTTGATGGTTTTTCTGACGATTTATCTCTTTGGTCATATGTTCTTTCTTTCTCTTTTCTTGACTTACTTTGAGTAGATTTCTTAGGAGGTTTTGAAGCATAGAAACTTACTTCCTCATCATCTTCACTTAAAGTACAAGAGTTATCACTATCATTGCTGGATATGAAAACACTTCCAGCACTTCTTGTTTCTTTGAAGTGATATGGTGATACATGAGTTCTTACACTCTTGTTTCTTGATTTCTCATCTATTTCAAGTGCCTCAACTTTAGTCACTAAAGTATCTAGTCCGACTGCTTTGAGATCTATTGTGTTCTTGAACATGGATACAGTTTGCTTCCAACTTTATGGTAAAGTGTGGAACATTTCTTGTTCAGTTCCTCATTTGTGTATTTCAACTCTAGAATGTTCATTTCAGTAACAAGTTGCATAAACCTGTGGAGTTGTTGAGGAATTGATTCACCCTCAATATGATGGAATGTTTCATATTATGAACGCCGGGTGTCCTTCCTAATGCTTCGGATTTCATCACTCCCTTCAAAGTGTATGAAGAATCTTCCACAAAAAATTGCCGTTTTATAATTTTCACATCTGATCAATATTTCTTCCGGTAAAGCCATACTAAGCAAGCTGTATGCTTTGATATCAACTTTAACCTTCTTAATATCATCAGGTGATAAATCTTTAGTGCTTATGGGTTGATTATTATCATTATAATCCGGTCCAAGGGTGGGTGGAATATAAGGACCTTCTGTTATGGAAACCCATAAGTCAGAATTTGTGTAGTTTACATGATTCCGGAACTTGATTTTCCAGGATTTAAAATTTGTTTTTGTTTCCAACTTTGGTGGTTGGTAAGATGATCCACCAAAGTTGCTCATGATTAGTTAAGATCTAAGATGTTAACTAATGAATTTGATCAAGGGATATGAACAAGCTGCTGATTTGATCAATAACTAAGATATGCTATTCAATTTATTTGAATATAGTTCCAAGTTAAACGTCAGATTAAATATCACACACACACTTTTGCTTAAAAACAATAGATTCAATCAGTAAAAACTGATAAATCTAAAGATTCAAGAACAATTAAACACACTAACACTGATAGATCAACTGATCTAAATCAATGAGCACTTGGCTCTGATACCACCTGTGAATCCAAGCATCGCAATCAGGAATTATCAGCATTGGTTGATGTCAATTCAACGTTTGCGGAATCAATGTTGGATTGGTTTAATTGTTCGTATTAAATGATTATCAATATCAATAAATATTCAATAACACGATTGATGAAACACAAATAATGATCTGTTTAAATCAACTGTATTTCATTAACACGTCAATGATTACAAATAACTAATGTTCGATATGAAAATTGTGTTGAATGATGGGCGGCTGCTAGGGTTTGATTGTGTGATGTTTTGTCGTATTCTTGTTGCCGTTTCAGCCGTTGTTTGATTCGAAACCTAGGATCCATATATATAGACAATGATGTTTCTGTTAAGGAAACACCAGATCTCTTGGGATTTGAATTGTTTCTGTTAAGGAATCTCTGGATTTATTGGGATTCGCATACTGACTTGTTGACTTGCAACACTTGTATTGTTTGAATACAAGTGTTTGGACTCCGCATGAGTATTGTCATCCGTAGATGATTGATCTTCCGAAGCAAATGTTCTTCCATAGGAATCTTGTTCTTCCGCAGCAAACTGTTTCTTCTGAAGCAAACTGTTCTTCCGCAGGAATCTTGACTTGGAATTCTCACTTTACTCCAGTTGATGGTTCATTCGCAGATGATCTTCGGATGTTTGTTACTTGTAAGAAACATATCTACGAAAGAACAAAATGTTCATCCGTAGATGTTTCTTACACTTAGTCAATTTCACAAATTGATTAAGTATATTTGTAAGGATTCCTTAAGTTTGATGCAACCCAAAACATCCAAAGTGTCTCAGCAACATGCACTAAGTACTGAAGTGAAGAATGCTTCGGAAGTTTTACACAATGCATTAGAAAATACTCTAAGTGTAAAATCTTCCGAAGCCAAGACCAATATCTTCCGAAGCCAAACATGAAGTCTTCCGAAGCTTCAGAGACAAAGTCTTCCGAAGCTTCATCCTATGAAGACAGATTTCTTCCGAAGACTTTTAGTACACATGCTTTATCTGATGTATTTGTTCATAAAGCACCTTTTCCGCTGCATCTTTGTAAAGTCACCAACTTACATGAGTTGGTGAAAAGGTCCATGCTTTTGGTAACTGTACATTGAGGTCTTGAGTCTGAAACTTTCCACTTTATGTACTTTATCCTTTTTGTAATGTATAAGGATGTGAGCCATGGCATGTCATAGTCACAAGGTCAAAAGGCAGATATGCCTTTTGATCCTACAATTGATTTTGTTAGTGTCTAGTCAATTGTATCCAGCTGGCTTTCAAAGTATAGCCGGCTGTAGGTTGTAGTATAAGTATTTCAAGTTCTTGTATCTTTCTTAATACTTTGTAACACTTGTAAAAGAACTTGAGAAAGCAATATACTGCCTCCTTGAAACCCATACTCTCTTGTTCTGTCTCTTACTTTACTTGTGTTCTTTGTATCACTTTGGTTAACCCAGTTCATTGTTTGATTAAAGTTGAGTTAATCTCCTCTTTGTGTCGTTGTGTTGTAATTATGTTAAAGCCCTTAAACGGTCCTGCAATATTGTTTGTACCTGCAAACATACATAAATCAACACACACACACACACACACACACACACACACATATATATATATATATATATATATGGGTTAACCTATACATTTAATGCATACACAATAATGAATTGCAACCATTCATTACAGATATTAATTCAAGTACTAAGCCTATTCAAAATGGACTAGATCTACTGATCCTAGACCTAACAACTTTCAATGAGCACACTCCCAGTGTGAAAGGTTATGGTCCTGATTGGTTGTTTGATCTTGATTTAGTTACCAACTGTTTTAACAAATCTTGTGAGCATGTTTCAGGGTCTACCGAAATATTACCCACAGGTGATCCTGATCCAAGATTTGAGCTAAGATGACTTCAAGCTACATATCTTCAGCTCCAGTGGTAACCAATCCTGCAAATGAAGCTTCTACCAACACATAAATGACAAATCCTATTGATGCCTCTAGAGTGCCTTCAAATTCCAGCTTAGAGGTACACAACTTAGAGGAAGGAGTTAAAATGTTGGAGAGCATGGTGGTGATGATAGTGATCCGAAATTTCTTGATGCTGATAACCACTCCATTTATGAAAACATCAATGATGTCACACACTTATTGGATCAAGTTAATCTTGATAAGTGTGCTGATATGGAGAGTGAATCCTTATTACCAGATCTAAATTTCTCTAATTTAGATTTGTTTAGGCAACTTGTTATGATCCCTCAGCTAAGGATCCATAAGTCTCACCCTTCCACAAACATCATTGGAGATGTTGACACAGGGGTAAGAACAAGAGGTCAAACCCATGAAGCAAATGTTTGTCTTCACTCTTGTTTCTTGTCCCAGATAGAGCTAAAGAAAATTGATTAGGCTTTAAAGGATGAAAGTTGGGTTAAAGCTATGCAAGAGGAGCTGCTTCAATTCAAAAGGCAAAAGGTTTGGAACCTATGTCCTCTTCCTCATGGGAAGACTACTATAGGAACCAAATTGGTGTTCAAAAATAAGAAGGATGATAGAGGACTTGTCATCAAGAACAAGGCCAGACTAGTTGTTCAAGGATATACTCAAGAAGAAGGAATTGACTACATAGATGTCTTTGCTCCTGTAGCAAGACTTGAAGCTGTCAGGATATTCCTAGCTTTTGCCGCATCCAAGAACTTCAAGGTTTACTAGCTTGATATCAAGTGTGCTTTCCTTTATGGGGTGATTGATGAAGAGGTGTATGTCAAGCAACCACTTGGGTTTGTAGATCCTGATAATCCTGATTATGTCTACAAGCTTGATAAGGCTCTTTATGGGCTGCACCAAGCACCAAGGAAGTGGTATGAGACCCTATCATAGTATCTCTGTCAGCATGGCTACAAGAGGGGTACTATTGATGGAACTCTCTTCATCAAAGTAATAGGAGATGACATTATGCTAGTTCAAGTATACGTGGATGACATTATCTTTGGGCCAACTAATTCAAAGAACTGCAAAGACTTTGAAAAGCTGAGGAAAGACAAGTTTGAAATGAGTGCCATGGGGGAACTTAATTTCTTTATAGGAATTCAAGTTAAGCAAGTTGACAATGGCATCTTCATAAGTCAGTCTAAGTATGTTCAACACATACTTCAAAGATTCAATATGACTGATGGTAAGGTTGTTAAGACGCCTATAGCGAGAAACCACTCCCTTGGGCCTGATCTTGAGGGGAAGTGTGTTGATGAGCTTCTCTTAGGAAAATGATTGGGTCTCTTATGTACCTCACAACTAGAAGGCCTGATATCATGTTGATACATGCATCTATGCAATATATCAAGCCAACCCCAAGATATCACACCTAATCACTGTCAAAAGATTCTAAGATATCTCAAAGGTGCTCCATCACTTGGCCTTTGGTATCTAAAAAACTCTGACTTTAATCTGTATGCTTATACAGATAGGGACTATGGTGGTTGGAACATGACTACAAAGTCTATATCTGGGGAATGTCAATTTCTTGGTGGAAGGATAGTCTCCTAGCAATATAAGAAACAATCATGTGTGTCTGCATCAACTGCTAAGGCTGAATACATTGTTGCTGCAAGCTGTTATGCTCAAGTACTTTGGATTCAAAATCAGATGTTGGACTATGCATTCAACTTCAAGAAGACTCTCATCCATATAGACAATAATAGTGCTATCTCAATCACAAAAAATCATGTGCAGCACTCAAGGACAAAGCACATAAATCAGGTATCATTTAATTAGAGATAACTTTGAAAAGGGATTAATCAAACTAGTTAAGGTTAACACAAAAAAATATGCTGATCTGTTCACCAAAGCTTTTGATGAACAAAGATTCAAATATCTTGTATCAGCTATTGGGATGATTAACTTTGAGTAGCTTTTCTTAAAACTTAATCATATTATTTCTAAAACTGTGTGTCCTAAGTTGTTATTCTATCACTTCATAAAAGCCCTTTGTTCTCTTTGGAAGTAAAATTTTTGAGAAAGATATTCCTTAGATTTTTTAAAATTTTGATCTCTTTATCCTTCGAAAGATTTAAAATTACCTTCGAAAGAAACTTATGTCTTAGCAAACAAATATCTACTTAATTCAATTTACCTTTGGAAGAAATTTCTGAAATATTTTCCGAAGCTTAAAATCCACTTAAGGACTTGTATGTTTTATAAGAAAAAATTTTCTTCCAAAAGCAAATTTATCTTCGGAAGTTTTATTCTTCATAAGAATAAATACTTTGAGTTATAAATCTCTTCCGAAGCAAAAATTCTCAAAAATCTGTGAAATATCTTTCGAAGTCAATTTGCCTTCGGAAGCTTTTCTTCAAGAACTTTCGAACAAAAATAACCTTCGGAAGATTTCTCGACTTCTAAGAAAACTAATTTTTGGGCAAAAGAAAACTACCTTTTCAGAGGTGGGACTGACTTCCGGATTTAAAGTCTATCCTCTTTTATTAACTTTGTCTCAAATCCTATTAACATATAAACCCAACAATTCCTCCTCCTTTTCATTATCCTCTTTTTTACTATATTCTTCATCTGCATTTCTTCTCTGACCTAAATTCTCCCAAACCGCCTTTGTTCTTCATCTTCCTTCACCCTTAAGCTTCTCAAAATGGCCAATCCAAACCTCAGAAACAACCCTCATTTCTCCATACAACTTCACAGACAACACAACCATGTTTCTCTATTGAACTCTGACAAAGATGATATTCTCAGAGATTTGCTGTTTTCTGGCTTTGTCTAACTACTCCACCTCCCTTACCATTGATCCTACTCTGGATAGGGAGAATGCACTATCTACTACAGTGCAGGGGAGGACAATCTTCATCACTCCGGTCATCATCAACAATCATCTTCATCTAGATGATGAAAAATGTGAGGTGTTCTTTCCAAAAGAGGTTGTTAATCATTCCTTTGAGCAGATTGGCTATTAAGGAGATTTCTCTGTAAAGACCTTTAGGAAAGGGAAGGTCTCATCCTAGTGGAAATACCTACTTCATGTGGTTATCCACAACTTGTCCAACAAGCATGGAGGGTGGGACCAGATTCTTGAAAATCTCTCCTTCATAGTGTATGGAATGGTTCAGAGGGTCAAGTTCAGGTACTCTAAGTTTGTTTATACAAATTTAATTTCTAGCTTGGACTCCTTAGAGTATTACATGTTTTCTAGATATGTTCAATACATTCTAAACTGTGAACTGGGTTCACAGTTAAGGGAAACAGATAATATCCATAAATTGGGACATATGACGCTCGACATCTTTAAAATCTTGAAAAAGCCAACTGTTGGTTTCTCAAGGGTAGAAACACCTTGTCCTCAAAATGTTAGAGCTTATTGCTCAAGGTGACAATCTAGCAACACAAGCTAGTGTTAAACCCATACCTTTTACTTTTCAACCACTTAAAAGACCACCACAAATCACCTCTCACCTACCAAAGAAAATCCAAACAACCCCTGCACAATCTACTAATGTTCTGTAGGCTCCCATATCATTATCCACACATGAAGAAGTGGAAACTAGAGCTCTCACTTCTCCTAAGGAGCAAACCACTCCCATCATTTCAACTATCAGTCCTGAGGTTCCTCATGTTCAGACTGATGAGCTCACAAGCCCAACAGCCTGAAGCCTTCACTCTGAGTCTCTACACTTAGATGATCAACCTTTAAGGGACAATTACCATCCCCAACCTATAGATTTAAATCGCCCAATCCCAAACCTGACTTCAATACTGATGAAGATTTAGGTTTCAATGAGTACCATGAGTCTCTTTACTCCCCACCTACTCAAAGAGAGATGAGTGCTCTTGAGTCACCTATGTCTAGCCCACATCAGTCACCTATCACTAAGGTGGATACTTCTGACCTTGTTCAGGATATCCATATGGAAGAGGCTCTCACTTCAACAAGTGATTACATCATTAAGACCTCAACCATGGCAACTCATCTCATTGACACTTCAACTGTAATCATTAAGCAGAGGAAAACCAGGAGCCAAGAACTTCATGCTGGTGGTAAGAGAGAAGACTTTGGTCCAATTCTCTCATCCCCCTATGGTTCTTCTGATGAAGTTGTGTAACACCCGGTTATTTTCTTTAAAGCCGACGAAAGAATGAAAATAAATAAAGTCCATAGTCGAGGGACCAAACTTGCCAAAACGGGAAAAACCTTGAATGAGTGGGGGTATAAGAGGGGGGAAGGCAGCCCACACCCTCCCCCTTACTCACAAAAATTAGCCATAGAGAGAAGAGAGGGAGAAAAAGAGGTTTCAAGCTTCGGTTTTTGTGGATTCGAGCGTGAAAGTTGAGGTGTAGCAGGTTGGATTGAAGCTCTACTCGACGGGGTCATTTGTGTGAGTTCTAGGACCCCTCTTTTACACGTTTTCAATCGATTTGGGGCTGGAACACATAGTAAAACCCATTTTTGAAATGTGTGTGTTGAACCCGTGTCTATGTGTTTGTGTGTGATGTGAATGGGGTTTGTTTTCGGGCTTGTGTGTGCTTGAATAGTGTTGTGGTATGTATTCCTAAGGTTTAGGATGGTTGATTTGGGCTTAGAACAGGTTTTAGAGGGTTTGGAGGCCGAAAAGTGCAGATTGGGTTCGGGTTGAACTGCATTCTGCATCAGCTAGGGCTATCCAACCGAATGGCATGCGACTGAGGTTCATTCGCATGCGAGTCATGCGACTGGAGTCCATACGCTTGTGAGTTGTGCGACTGAGGTTCATTCGCGTGGGGGTCTAGGTTCATCCGCATTAGGTCCATTTGTATAGGTGTTCATCCGCATTAGGTCTATTCACATAGGTTTTCATCCACATGAGGTTCATTCGCATAGGATCCATCTGCATTGGGTCAATTCGCCTAATGTTCAGTTGCCTGGGAGGCCATGCGACTGAAAGTTGCCCATACGCCCAAATAGGGCTCGTGCACCCGGGAAAGCATAGTTTAACTTTTTTGACTTTCGGGGTGATGCGTAGAGGTAGGCTTTGACTTGGGAGGTTCTCGGGGATTCATGTAAGTTGACCTTTGAGGTTATAGATGATGATAGGCATGTATGATGTTGTATGTTGATGTATGTTATGTATGTATGATTTATGCCTCGTATGATGATGTTGTATGTTTATTATGTTCCTTGCTTTACTTGATTGTCTTCCTATGGATTTACTTGTAAATTAATGAATGAAATTAGTGGGATTGTGTAACGTAAAATGGAAGATAATGAAAAGAGAACAAAATTAATAATGCATGGATTAATGAACGAACGAACGTAAGAAAGTCTTGCAAGAAAATGTATGGAGGTTCACTTAATGAGGAGTGTTAGCTCAAACATGTGTGGGTTAGGTACCCCATGAGGATACACACTGGAGCTTGATCCGTGTGATCAAGCATATGTATGGAGGTTCACACCCAATGAGGGGTTGTTAGCTCAACTGTGTGCGGGTTAAATACCCCATGAGGATGCATATAGGGGTTCAATCTTTGTGATTGACCAGACGTATAGGGTCCTTGTCGCTTAACCCTAGATGAATTGCATGGTGCTCTAGAGGGGGGTTAAGCACATAACAGGACCTAGATGAAATGAAAAGATAATAAAAGTACGAAATGAATGATGATGAAGATAATAAATATTATCTATGTGTACGTACAATGTGTGCTCACGTTCTAAGACTGTTATGATTTGGAAGAAAGTAAAGGATGGTTTTTAAAGGAAAGTAAAGTATGTTTTATTATAAAACTAAAACTCACTCAGCAACGCTGACTTTTATGTGTTTCCAGTCGGCAGGTAATGTCGTTGAGGATGGCACGGGGCGGCTACTCAGCTCTTTTGGATGGCATCTATTTCTATAATGCTTTTGTGATGTAAACACGTATTTTGTAATTTGATACTGATGTATTGTCTTGCAAAAGATTTTATAATGAAATGAGATGTTATTTTGATGATCCCGCTATAATGTTTTTCTTTAATTTAATGAAAATATATGTTTTATGTGCAATGATTGACCAGCTGTAAGCGTCCCGGGAACAGGGCTTTATAAGTCAGTATAAGAGCCAAAGTTCAAGTGAAATGGGTAAATTTTCAAAATAAACCTAAACTTAAACTGAAAATGGGACGAAAAGGGAAAGGATGCCAGTCTGAGTAGCTGCGTGCCATCGGGTATTTTCTTAATGATAACCGATTACGTGCGCATGTTATGTGGTTTATTTGTTGCTTGTAGATTTAAATACTGATGTATTCAGGATAGGTAATGCTTGGGGTATGAAGAGTAAAGTAAGTGGCTAATCACAACTGGCCACTGTAATTAGGGACTTAGTATACTTGACATAAACTAAGCCGTTCCCTTGAATGACCGTGTTGGTGTTTGAATATTTCAGTGTGTGTGTGGATGGCCAGTAATAGATCTTCAAAAGCTTCACATGGTGGAAGTCGTGGTGCTGAACCGCGACCCAAGAGAGGAAGACCCAGAGTTGAAAAGGTGGTTCATGAAGAACCCGGGACCCCTCATCCGGAGGGTGGTGATGAGAGTGCAAACTTAAGGGCCTCGGTGAAAGAGGCTGTGGTTAAAGAGGTGATTCAGGTCATGCAGACAATCTTACCGTTTGTAGTGACTGAAGTGATTTAAGCTATACGGAGGGGGAGAGGAAGGAAAGAAGTAGACCTACGGTGAAAGGAGACAGCCCGAGACTGAGACGGTTCTGTCTGATAACGAAGAAGAAGAGGAAGAAGAAGAGCCTGCGCCGGAGGCGGCACAAGGCTGTAACTACGGGGCGTTTCAATGATGCAATCCCCTACTTTTGATGGTAATGACACTACTGTTGCTGCTCACCGGTGGGTTAGAGAGATGGAAGTTGTTCTAAATATCAGCGAGTGCTGAGAAGACCAGAAGGTGAAATTTGCTACCCACTCGTTTGTGGACTCAACTTTATGCTGGTGGGACAATGTTGTCCAAGCTGAGGGTAGCAGGACTATTGGGAGGATGAAGTGGGCAGAGTTAAAGAAGTTGGTGATCGAGGAGTTCTGTCCTCACAGGGAAATGGATACGGTGGAAAGAGAGTTCCTGCAGCTGGAGGCAGGAATGATGACACATCAGCAGTACACCACCAAATTCAATGAGATGGCACGCCTGGTGCCGGACCAAGTGACACCCATGTCACGAAAAATCAAGCGGTATGTTCAGGGCTTGCCGGCGGATATCCGTAGGCACATGATCGCTACCCGACCGAGTACGTTTAGGTCGGCAGTTGATTTGGCGGGAAGATTGTATGACGAGCGAGAGGTGGTGGTGGCTGAGGTGAACAAGAAGGGTGGTGGCGGTCGAAACTGGAATGGCGAGAGGTTTGGATGACCTCCGTGTGGTCATATCAGGGGCAGGATCGAGGAGGTGTAGCAAATGTGGGAAAGAGCATTCGGGGGAATGCAAGTGGGGATCAAACATCTATTTTAAGTGTGGGAAGCCTCGTCATATGGCTAGAGACTGTAGGGGTATAAGGTGTTTTAACTGTGGGGAAGTGGTCATATGAGTAGGGATTGTAAGAAGCTGAGGGCTGAGGGTTCCGAGGTGAAGAAGGCTGGAGGAGAAGGACCGAAGGCGAGCGCCAGGGCGTTTACGATGACACAGGAGGAAGCTAGAACGGACCCTGATGTCGTGTCAGGTACGTTTCTAGTAAACCAAACTTTAGCCTCCGTGTTATTTGATTCTGGTGCCAGTAAAAGTTTTATTTCTGCTACTTTCTGTGCTAAACTGCTTGTTAGTAGTAGCATTGTTGATGTGCCCTTTGATGTAGAAACTGTCATAGGTAAGTCTACCAGGATTTATGAGATGATAGAAGACTTTGATGTGGAACTAGAAGTTCATAAATTTCCTGTTAGACCGTTTGTGATGATCTTAGGAGGTTTCGATGTGATTCTGGGATGGATTGGTTAGCGATTACGAGGCGAACATTGTGTGTCGCAAGAAGATGATTCGACTGACAGGATAGTGCATGAGGCGTGGATGTAGTGCCTACTTGGCCTATGTAAAGGATGTAGAAACACCAACACCACAACTGTCTGATGTACCGGTTGTGTGTGACTTTCCAGACGTGTTCTCAGAAGACCTACCAGGAGTGCCACCTGATCGCGAGATAGAGTTTCAGATTGATCTAATACCGGGTGCCGTTGACTTCGACTAAGATGAAAGGGTTAATGGAGCAACTGTAAGAGCTGTTTGATAAGGGGTTCATTAGACCGAGTATCTCTCCTTTGGGTGCTCCGATCTTATTCGTGAAGAAGAAAGACGGTAGCATGAGGATGTGTATCGACTACCGTGAGCTTAATAAGTTGACGATAAAGAACTACTACTCCTTATCAAGAATAGATGACTTGTTTGATTAGCTTCAAGGTGCCAGTTGATTTTCAAGGATAGACCTTCGATCTGGTTACCATCAGTTAAAGTGAAGGAGCAGGATATCCCTAAAATAGCGTTTCGCACGCGTTATGGTCATTACGAGTTTCTTGTCATGTCTTTTGGTTTGACCAATGCGCCAGCTGCTTTTATGGATCTGATGAATTGAGTATGTCGGCCAATGTTGGATAAATCAGTGATTGTGTTTATTGATGATATCCTGATTTATTCGAAGAGCGAGGTAGAGCATGTCGGTCACATTCGGGAGGTTCTGGAGACGTTGAGAAAGGAGAAGTTATATGCCAAGTTCTCCAAGTGTGCATTCTGGTTGTGCGAAGTTCAGTTCTTGGGTCATGTGGTGGACCCAGTAAAGGTGGAGGCGGTGATGCAATGGAAGTCTCCAAAGACGCCATTCGAGATTCGTAGTTTCTCGGGTTTGGCGGGCTATTACAGAAGATTCATTCAAGACTTTTCTAAGATCGCTTCTCCACTAACTAAGTTGACCCGGAAGGTTGTGAAGTTTGTATGGGGTCAAGCTCAAGAGAAGGCGTTCGAGGAATTAAAGGCGAGATTGACTCAAGCTCCTGTTCTGTCATTACCCGATGGAAGTGAGGATCTGGTGGTTTATTCTGATGCTTCCTACTCGGGGTTGGGGTGTGTTTTAATGCGGATGGGAAAATTTATAGCCTATGCATCCTGACAGTTAAATGTTTATGAGGTTAATTACCCTACTCATGACTTGGAGCTAGCAGCTGTGGTCTTTGCGTTAAAGATTTGGAGGCACTATCTTTATGGGACGAAGTGCACCATATTCACCGACCATAAGAGCTTGAAGTACTTCTTTGAGTAGAAGGACCTAAACATGAGGCAGAGACGATGGTTGGAGCTCATAAAGGATTATGATTGCGAGATCCATTACCATTCGGGCAAAGCCAACGTGGTGGCGGACGCCCTTAGCAGAAAAGAGAGACCCGAGCCGATTTGGGTGAAAGCATACCAGTTGATCATGACCTCTGATGTGATGAAGCAAGTCAAAGAGTTTCAAGATGAAGCATTGAAATAAGATCATCTTAACTCTGAAAGAATGAGAGGTCTGGCTACGGAATTGGGTGAAAACACGCTTGGTGTTAGAACCCATTTGGACGAATGTGGATTCCTCGTTTTGGGGATCTACGCACGAAGATCATGGATGAAGCTCACAAGAATCGATACTCTATTCATTCTGGTGCTATAAAGATGTACCAAGACATGAAGAAAGATTATTGGTGGCCGGGTATGAAGCGCGATGTGGTGGAGTATGTGAGTAAATGCCTTACTTGTCTACAAGTGAAGGCCGAGCATCAGAAGCCGTACGGAAAGATCCAACCTTTGGATATAATAGAATGGAAGTAGGAGCACATCACCATGGATTTTATTACAAAGCTGTCGCGTACCCCGAAAGGGTATGATGCCATATGGGTGATAGTTGACCGTTTGACGAAGAGTGCTCACTTTCTACCGATCCAAGAGACATATTCATCCAAGAGGTTGGCGGATCTATTCATCAAGTAAATTGTAACTCGTCATGGTGTGTCGGTGTCTATTGTGTCTGAACGTGACACCCGGTTTACATCTAAATTTTGGAAGAAATTCTACGACACGACGGGGACGAGGTTACATATTAGCACGGCTTATCATCCCCAAATGGATGATCAATCAAAAAGGACCATTCAAACATTGGAGGATATGCTTTGAGCATGTGTTATCGACTTTGGAGGAAGTTGGGATGACCACTTACCGTTAGCTGAGTTCTCATATAACAACAGTTATCATGCCAGCATTGGTATTCCTCCTTATGAGATGCTATACGGTAGGAGATGTAGAACACCCATTTGTTGGGGTGATATTGGTCAGAAAGAATTAGGAAGCGTCGATGTGATCGAGGCTACGACTGAGAAGCTTGAAAAGATCAAGGCCTTCATGAAGGCAGCCAAAGACAGACAAAAGTCGTATGTTGATAAACGACATAGACCGATTGAGTTCCCGGTGGGTGATAGGGTTATGTTGAAAGTCTCACCTTGGAAGGGTATCATTCGGTTTATAAAGTAGGGCAAGTTGAGCCCAAGGTACATAGTGTGAATTCGGTTAGATCGATAAATATCCGAGCATGTTCTTGACTGAAGGATAAATAACAGCACAAACCAAAAGTCAAACAATAATACGAACTATAATTGAATGGTTTCATTGATAAAATGTAACGATTACAAGCTCGTTACAAGATAAGAATCAAGACTCTTGGCAAGGGGAGATCGAGCATGATCTCCCCTCTCATCCAGCAGCCCTAGGCTCCCAGGAAGACTCCCTCTCAGATCCTCCATCTCTCTACACATTGAAACTGGTATATATAGACCTCGGCCCATATTAGATGCAACTGGGTCCATTCGTGCGAGTGGACCATGGGTATGGTTCAATCGTACGACTGGACCATGTGTATGGTTCAATCGTACGACTGGACCATTCTTATGGTTCAGTCTTACGAATGCCCCAACCGCACGTCTCAGTCGCACGACTGGTCCATTAGCATGGCTCAGTTGTACGACTGAGTCTCATTCGTATATTCTTCCACGAATGACCCAGTTTCATATGTTTACAACATATCAGGTGTATAACATTAAGCCTAGACTATTCAAAAAGCGACGGACACACTATATATGACTATATATGCTCCAACAAATTCCCCCTTGGATGTTGCTTGCAAATAGTAGATAACAGCTCTTACAATCTTCAGTCAATCTTTGCTCTGGTTTCCAATAGAATCAAACGAAAAACCATATTAGCCAACATTGCCGATCCGTCAGGTTGCTACAATATCCCTGAAAATGAATTTAGGAATAATAGTGTTTACTTTGTAGAACATGATCATCACAACAAGATTCCCCATATGACTGATTTTTCCAGATAATGACATGAACAGTTTTCCATTTCTTCAATCTTCACACAGGCTAACCTGATTAACATCACCACCTGCAGAAATTCCCCCTCACATTCAACATATCCCAATATATAGACATTATGCTCTCCTGGCATCTTCACACAGTTTATTGGGCAAAAGGTTGAAGGTTCCAGTCCACAACTGACAGTATCAAACAAATCAGCATGCACGTAGATTCATCATCAGAAACCTGCTCACATCATTACTTTCTGATTGCGTCTTTGATTTCTCTATACATGGATTCCCCCTAATAATGAGAATCCTCTATGTGTGGATAAATATAACTTGATTGGCCCATAAGTAGTCAGATGCTCCTGACTACCCCACAAAATCAGCACCGACTGCTGACATCTTCTCTTATCTCTTTCGTGTTCCAATTACATTCACCTATTCTGGAAGTCCGACGAATAATGGGGTATATATCGAACTTATTTGAAAAAAGAACCTCAGGGTGAATATGCTTTGCTCCTCCTCAAATATGTGCAAGAGGCAGTTCCAGACTCTTTTTTTGTCTAGAACAAATGCGGATAAGTCAATGCGGATGGCTCATTCGTGCGATTGAACATACGATTGGTCCAGTCGCATGACTGAACATACGACTGGTCCAATCGTACGAATGGTCCATTCGGATGGTCCAGTCGTACGAATGCTCCATTCGCATGGCCCAGTCGCATGAACGGGTATGCACGCAGATTTTCAGATCTGCAGCCGCCAGGGCTGCCCAAATCCCTAATCTGATGGATTTTACATGAACCAAGACAAAATAGACATCATCAGATTCGAATGGGTGATAGGAACGTGGTTTCGAGTGCAATTTTAACATAGAAACACCACATGTAACACGATCTGAGCAAAACACGCAGAACACGAAGTGGGTTTAACGTCAAGATCTGAAATTGATCCAGAAATCAAGAGCTCGGGTTGCTAGAATGATTGTTAGATCATTCCAGCAGTAACCGGCTCTGATACTAATTGTGAAGTCGGTTAGATCGATAAACATCCGAGCATGTTCTTGACGGAAGGATAAATAACAGCACAAACCAAAAGTCAAACAATAATACGAACTATAATTGAATGGTTTCATTGATAAAGCCTAACGATTACAAGCTCGTTACAACATAAGAATCAAGACTCTTGGCAAGGGGAGATCGAGCATGATCTCCCCTTTCATCCGGTAGCCCTAGGCTCCCAGGCAGACTCCCTCTTAGATCCTCCCTCTCTCTACACATTGAAACTGGTATATATAGGCCTCGACCCATATTAGATGCGACCGGGCCCATTCGTGCGATTAGACCATGCGTATGGTTCAATCGTATGACTGGACCATGCGTATGGTTCAATCGTACGACTGAACCATGCGTATGGTTCAATCATACGACTGGACCATTCTTATGGTTCAGTCTTACGAATGCCCCAATCGCACCTCTCAGTCGCACGACTGGTCCATTAGCATGGCTCAGTCGTACGGCTGAGTCTTATTCGTATATGCTCCTACGAATGACCCAGTTTCATGTGTTTACAACATATCAGGTGTATAACATTATGCCTAAACTATTCGAAAAGCGACTGACATACTATATATGACTATACAACACATAGGCCCTTTCCAAATCATTGCGTGGGTATGAGAGGTGGCCTATAGACTAGAATTACCAGAGGAGTTAAGTGGAATTCACCTGACATTCCACGTATCTCATCTGAGAAAATGTTTGACAGACGAAGATATGATTGTTCCACCGGAGGATATCAAGGTAGATGAACGGCTCAATTATGTGGAGCAACCAGTGGCGATCATTGATAAAAAATAGAAGAGGCTGAGGAATAAAGTGGTTCCTCTTGTGCGTGTATAGTGGAAGCACAGGAAAGGATCCGAGTCTACATGGGAGACTAAAGAACAGATGAGACAGCATTACCCACGTCTGTTCGAGGAATAATAGGTTTCGGGGACGAAACCTATTTAAGGGGGGTGGATTTGTAACACCCGGTTATTTTCTTTGAAGCCGACGAAAGAAAGAAAAGAAATAAAGTCCAAAGTCAAGGGACCAAACTTGCCAAAATGGGAAAAACCTTGAACGAGTGGGGTTATAAGAGGGGCAAGGCAGCCCACACCCTCCCCCATACTCACAAAATTCAGCCACAGAGAGAAGAGAGGGAGAAAAAGAGGTTTCAAGCTTCGGTTTTCATGGATTCGAGCGTGAAAGTTGGGGTGTAGCGGGTTGGATTGAAGCTCTACTTGACGGGGTTGTTTGTGTGAGTTCTAGGACCCCACTTTTACATGTTTTCAACTGATTTGGGGCTGGAACACATAGTAAAACCCGTTTTTGAAATGTGTGTGTTGAACCCGTTTGTATGTGTTTGTGTGTGATGCGAATGGGGTTTGTTTTCGGGCTTGTGTGTGCTTGAATGGTGTTGTGGTATGTATTCCTAAGGTTTAGGATGGTTGATTTGGGCTTAGAACAGGTTTGAGAGGGTTTGGAGGCCGAAAAGTGGAGATTGGGTTCGGGATGAACTGCATTATGCATCAGCTAGGGCTATGCGACCGAATGGCATGCGACTGAGGTTCATTCGCATACGAGTCGTGCGACTGGAGTCCATACGCTTGTGAGTCATGCGACTGAGGTTCATTTGCATAGGGGTCATGCGACTGGGGTCCATACGCCTAGGTTCATCCGCATTAGGTCCATTCGCATAGGTGTTCATCCACATTAGGTCCATTCGCATAGGTGTTCATCCGCATGAGGTTCATTCGCATAGGATCCATCCGTATTAGGTCCATTCGCCTAATGTCCAGTCACCTGGGAGGCCATGCGACTGAAAGTTGCCCATATGCCCAAATAGGGCTCGTGCGCCCGGGAAAGCATAGTTTAACTTTTTGACTTTCGGGGTGATGCGTAGAGGTAGGCTTTGACTTGGGAGGTTCCCGGGGGTTCATGTAAGTTGACCTTTGAGGTTATAGATGATGATGGGCATGTATGATGTTGTATGTTGATGTATGTTTTGTATGTATGATTTATGCCTCGTATGATGATGTTGTATGTTTATTATGTTCCTTGCTTTACTTGATTGTCTTCCCATGGCTTTACTTGTAAATTAATGAATGAAATGAAAAGTATTATGTAACGTAAAGTGGAAGATAATGAAAAGAGGAACGAAATGAAGAATTCATGTATTAATGAAGAACGAACGTAAAAAAGTCTTGCAAGCAAATGTATGGAGGTTCACACTCAATGAGGAGTGTTAGCTCAACCGTGTGCGGGTAGCTACCCCATGAGGATGCACACTGGGGCTTGATCCGTGTGATCACACATATATATGGAGATTCACACCCAATGAGGGGTTGTCAGCTCAACTATGTGCGGGTTAAATACCCCATGAGGATGCACACAGGGGTTCAATCTTTGTGATTAACCAGACGTATGGGATCCTTGTCGCTTAACCCTAGATGAATTGCTTGGTGCTCTAGAGGGGGGTTAAGCACATGATAGGACCTAGATGAAAACGAAAAGATAATAAAAGTATGAAATGAACGATGATGAAGATAATAAATATTATCTATGTGTACGTACGATGTGTGCTCACGTTCTAAAACTGTTATGATTTGGAAGAAAGTAAAGGATGGTTTTTAAAGGAAAGTAAAGGATGGTTTTTAAAGGAAAGTAAAGTATGTTTTATTATAAAACTAAAACTCACTCAGCAACGCTGACCTTTATGTGTTTCCAGATGGTAGGTAATGTCTTGAGGATGGCACGGGGCGGCTACTCAGCTCTTTTGGATGTCATCTATTTTTATAATGCTTTTGTGATGTAATGCAACACGTATGTTGTAACTTGATAACAATGTATTGTTTTGCAAAAGCTTTTATAATGAAATGAGATGTCTATTTTGATGATTCTGCTGTAATGTTTTTCTTTAATTTAATGAAAATATATATTTTATGTGCAATGATTGACCATCTGTAAGCGTCCCGGGAACGGGCCCTTACAAGTTGAGGGGAATCTGAGGCTAAAGGTGCAAAAACTGTCAAAAACATGCACCTATTTAGTCTCCAAGGTTATTCATCTTGAATCTCAGGTGACTACCTTGCAAAACAAGGTCAATGATTAGCAACTTGAGATATCTTATCTAAAGGAAAAACTAGTTGGGAGACCTTTAAGAAGAGCTCAACCAGGAACACAAGAACCTATGAATGTGGTTGATCTAACCTCTTGCTCACCTATGCAGGTGGGTGATGCTACCAAAAAGGGGGAGAAAGTCATCACAGAACCTGAGTGTTCTTCATAGAGCTTGGATAGTGAAGACTCACCATCTTCACTTGAAATTGTCCATACTCAGTAACTTCCTCAAGTTTATATTGATGTGGACTCAATAGACTCCTACATTTAGAGTCTTTTTAAAGAAGGTATAAAGGGCAGTATCATCTCCACCTCGAGGAACTTCTGACTACATCATAGGGTGGATGTATGATGCAAACAGAAGAGCCCTTATTCTTCAAAAAGTTCAAGGGCAACAAGAAGTCTTCAGTTTTCAGACCTTGAACTACTATTGTAACACCCGGTCCCTCACACCAACAATATTGTCTGCTTTGCCCACGAGGAGCTCACGGATTTGCTTTTGGTTGCCCGGGTGAAAACTTTCGAGTGAGGTCACCCATCCCTGGATTGCTCCCAACTGAGCACGCTTAACTGTGGAGTTCTCCTCTCATCCACAGCCAATACGTCCAAAACGCGTTGTTGAAATCCAATTACATTTGTAAATTAAAATTACCAATTAGGCCACTCTATCTCTATTTTCCTCGAACAATTTTTTATCCAATGAAAAACAATTGCCTTGAAACCTCTGATATACTAGTAGTTGTTTGGGTTTTGCTATTATGGATCCACTCATTTGTTTCTTTCCATATGATCCATATCTCTGTTAACAAGATTGCATAAATTTTTTATTTTCTCGTATTTGATCCTTGGATATGTTCGTAAATCTTTAATAGATCCGTGAATTCAAAGGTGAGTTCGGGAGGGATTTTTAACTAATGGTTCATGATTAACACTACTAAATACTTGCATCAACTGACAATGGTTGAAAGAAGAATACACACGACAAACAATATTAAGTCCAATGCAAGGGTTTTTGTTGAGCATATGTCATGTCAACATATATTCTATCTATTATAATAAAATAAGATTTTGATAGACACTTAACATAATTTGAGAACTTTTAATTGTAATTTTTTCTGTTTATCTATCTATTAAATATATAAATTTACTATTAATGATATTATTTAATTCTTTTTTAGGATAAAAATATATTTTAATAAATTAAGAAGAGGTCTATTTATAAATGTAATTTCTAGATAGTTTTTTTTAAACAAGAAATTATTCTAAAACATCAATTTTTTAAATATTCTAAATAATTTAAAATCGATGTTTATTAAAAATTAAAAGGTTTATAAACTAAAATAATTTAAAATTCAAAGTTATATTATCATTATTTTATTATTTATAATCATTACTCATACATAACTTTAGTCATATCTTATCTTAAAATATAATTTTATAATTAATAAACTTTAGTTACTAATTATTTAATATTTTTATTGTTTAACTCATGTAATACATATAGTATTAATTTAATAATACGGTAGCTTCTCCAAACGCTATTTATTGGAATATTTTTTATTGTTGTAGATCTTGGTTTGAATAGTTCATAATGTTTTTGCATAAATTGTTATCAAAGAATAAATTAAAATACTTTAGTGAGTAACTTTTGATTTCAAAGTAATAATCACATTTAAATTGTAACTATCTTTGGTTCCTTCTTAGACTAAGCATCGTGGAACCCGCGAACGAGGGCGCGAACCATCTGGCCACGCACACCACAATTAATGGGCATGAGCTTGGATGTGATCGCTTGGGCGTGAGGGAGTTCATGGTTTAGAAAGAGTCATTGAGATCTAGTGAAAAGAGAAAGAGCCATTAGACTTATTTTAAAAAGATCAAAATATTACATTCACCCTATAAATACTATCTCATTTCTTTCAAAAAAATCACAACATCTATATCTATTTTTTTCTTTATTATCTTTAATTTCTTTTAAAAAAATTCTCTCACTTCAACCAAGTTTTGATTTCATGGATGTCGAGGCTTTTACAAATTGTACGTTTACTCCATTTGATTATCCTGACGAGGCCATTTCGGAGTCACGACTGAGTCAAAATGAACCGGTTAAAGATATTTAAGTTATTGAAGGAAAGAGATGCTCTCATCAGAATAAAAATACTCCTTGGTCAAAAGAGGAGAAAATACTCCTTGGTCAAAAGAGGAGAAAATACTCCTTGGTCAAAAGAGGAGAAAATACTCCTTGGTCAAAAGAGGAGAAAATACTCCTTGATCAAAAGAGGAGAAAATAGCTTTTTGTCGTACTTGGATTAATATATTCGAACATCGCCAAGCTGGTATTTGGTTAATTGATTTTCTTTATTTACTAAAATTTTAATTCCACTGTTTTATTTTTATTATTTGGATTCAATGTTTTTTATAGCCGGCTATCAAAAGTCGAAGGTGTTTTGGGCGAAAATTAAAGACTCTTTCTATGAGCAATTAGTAGTAGAGAACGTACCACAAACATGATTTCCGGTCATTGGGCCAAATTACGTAAATATATCGATTATTCTCATTTGGAGAAAGAGTGAGAGAGAGGGTATGAGGGGGCGGAGCTCTAGGCGACATTTCCATCGGCCATTTATGACCCTTTACACAGACGTCGCAAAGGCAATGGACATTTAGTAGCATCCAATTCGCAAGGTGTCTCTGTGATGGCTTCGTCAGACCACTATTTGCTAGGTCTACTGTTCGACCATCCCTATGCGACCTGTTTCATGTATACCTGGACTTGGTTTTTTGATGTCCAATGGTCGTTGGCCACCGTGATGGTGGCGGTAGCATTGGAGATAGCCACCGCTTGGCCTTGCGTTTGCAGTCGAGATATAGCTAGTGGTTGTTTCCTCACAAATCAGGGTGTTGACGGTGATGATTTGATAACCGTAGTCACCCCTTCTTTTCTACTCTCTCTTATTTGCTCTTTTTCCTGATCAAAGCGTTAATGTTTTTAGATCCACCTTTTGTCTAATGGTGATCTCTTTTTGGGTTTTTTAAAATGAATGTTCATATGTGATGCATTTGAGGCTTTATGATTGGATGGTTAGTTATCTTGATGATGATGAAGATTACCTCATTTGAGACTCTTTTTGTTTGGTGATTTGTAATGTCAATGATGATGGGGATTTGGATTTCCTCATTCGAGGTTGTTTCTTTGGTTTTCATCTTAGTATTCATTCCTCGTTCTATTTGGTATTCATGAATGTTCCCCTGATTCTAATGTTAGGAAATTTTTTTTATCAATTATGGTTAAGACACACAACTACAGTAACGACCCATCTATTTTAGGTTGATGATGTTGTACTTTTTTCATCTAAGACATGAACCCGTGTTTCTTTTATTGATTTGTTATTGTATGATATAATATCAGGTTGTGAGGATAAAAAAACAATGGCATTGGTTACTTTGACATGGCAACCGTTTACAGTTAACAGTCGCATTGATAGCCTATTCTGAATCCGGTCCATAACACACGCACTATGCATTTTTAGAACATGTGTTCATTTCGTTGCTCTATTATCATATTGTATATTATCAGGCTGTGATAATAAACAACAATAGGCATGAGTGTATAGACTCACTTCCTATGTGTTTTCTATAAACCTAAAGGATGATTAGATTACTTTTGAAGATAAAAGATGATATTTGTAATTTTCTAGCTATACATGAAGGATGATTAGAGTATATTTTTCAAGATAGACCTTTTGATGCTCTGTTACCATATTATTGTGCGTAAGTCTTTAGTATTATCTATTCCTATTAATCCCTTTGGTCGGTGGTTTTTATTCTACAGGGTTTGTTTGGTGGGTTTTTTGTGGTTTTTTTAGTGTTTTCTATAGGGTTTGTTTTGGGTGTGGTTCAAGGTTTGGGGGTGGGGTTTTTTATGGGTTTTTTTGTGTCTGAACACGTGTTTTTGATGTGTGGTTCGTTGGTGTTGTCTTTCTCCGGATTCTTTCTTTATTTCTTTTGTTATCGATACCCTAACGATTCTCACTATTAAGGTTTGGGTTTTCCTTTTGTTTGCTCTTTTTGGGCCTTTGATTTTCGTCACTTCTATTTTGGACTGTGTCGCCTTCTTGCAGCTTTGATTTAGTTTGTTATGTGTTTGGTATTGGGCTTTGATTTAGTTTTTGGGTTTTGCATGTTCTGGTTTGTTATGAATTTGGGGTTTCGGTGTATTTTACTTTGTGTATTTTGCTGATTTTGTGGTTTCGAACCTTAATTTTGATTTTGATTTTGATTTTGATTTAGGGTTAAGTTAAAACTCGCGTAATCACGGTAACGCGAGATGCTAAAACCTAGTTTATATTATTAGTCTTATATTTCTTTAAATGTAACACATGAGTCTATTAGAGGTAGGGTGTTACACTTTGAAGTGTAATAATTTAAAAAATAAGACCACTTAATTGTTTGATGTATTATAGATAAAGAAATAAATTAACGGCCTTAACATTATATTTTTAGAGTTTTCATAAGTTACAACCTCACCTGAAAAAATGCCAAGCACGACTAATCAAAACTCTTAACATTTGATTTCCGTTATCTTTGTTTTTATGATCAAATCAACTATTACATTTTAAATCATTTCAAACAATTTCTCGGCAGGCGAATGGACTCGTATTGAGTTCTTTACCATCACTTGCGATCCGAACCATACATCTAGTATCACTTTTTATAAAATCACATAAGTTGGTAAAACCTAAACAATATATAATGTCTTTATATCAAAAATATATAAAACAAACAACAAGCATATGAGAGTGGTGGTAGTATTCACGGGTATGAGATAAAGAGATGGAAGAAGGGTGGTTCAAGTTCCACACCATTAGTGTTTTTGTTGGTTTTCGTAAGCATCACATGTGACACAACACTTTTATCACTTTAATTTTCAAACGACAAAATAAAACACACACACACACACACACACACATATATATATATATATATATATTTATATTAGAATAAAAAGGTTTAATTGATTTACTTCAAAATATGTTTTTATCCTTACATTTTTTAGATCAATAATTTGAAGTCATGTTGATGATAGTTAGTTGTGGGTTTAAAAAGTGGTGAGTTGTAATTATTCTTTTTATGTCTATACATAGCATAAAAACTAATACGAAAACAAGTGTTTCCTGGAAAAAAAATCAACGATACATGATAATTATATTTATAGGTATACTTGTATATGAAAAGTTTTTTGAAAAAAAACCAATAGTTATGTAAAAATTAAAGAAAATCATGAAAATGAATGATATTCATAATTTTTTTAATTGATAAAAGATTATTTAAGTATTTATTACATATATGTTAAATATAAAGACGAGAATAAAGAATCTTACGTATACGTAATACTATGTCGAATGAAAAATGGTTACGTATACGTAGCATATGTGTGACGTATATGTAAACTATGTTACCGTTTTCATTTGACCCATGCACCTATCTATATACACACATATATAGAATATGGTGATAAAAATCTATAAATTATATGACTGGTTTTATTGGTTTTTTTTGTTTTCACATAAAAATATGGTTTTCTTAAGATCATTCTTCTACTTGTGTAATCTCTTTTATGTTTTAAAAATAATTAAAATGTGATATTATTATATTATTAAAAAACATACTTAGATAGGAATTTATAAGCATTGGTTGTTATTTCTATACACCACACTCTTATCATTTTCGGCCCTTCTTCATTTTCTTTTTTCTTAAATTAAATTCGTTTCATACGTCCTCTCGTTTACGTTTTTTCATTTGCTAATTGTTAATGTTTATTTTATTTTTTTATTTCTCAAAAAAAAAAGAATATAAAAATAGATATTTTCTTTGCACACATAATATCATTTTGCCTTTCTATGTTGAAGTTGTAGCCTATAAAACCATCCCTTTGAAACAAATACAACAACACTCTTAACTGAGCCCAATCAGAACAGAAATGGCGTTGAAAGCAAGTGTAGTGATGATTTACATTGGAATGATGATGCTTCTTCATTTTCTCCCAAACAATTATGTAAGTAACATTAGGTGTTCATGCTTAGGCTTGATGTGAAACCTTCAAAATGATAATGTGCATGGATTCATGGTCGATTGTTTAAAGCTTTTTCAGTCGGGTTGTTTAGAAATTTCAAAATCGTACCGAACTCCTTGGTATACAATTTATACTCAAAGCCAGTCTCAAAATCGAACTAGAGTGTAAGATTTTGAGCTATGCAACCTTATATATTTTACTTGGGCCTTGTTTATTTTAAGTTATACTATACACTTGATTTAGCTTTTGTTTTAACAATACAAAAGAGGCAATCGATCTTTTAAGTTTTAAGAATCGCACATTATTGCATCAGTATTTCAAGTTTTTCTTACAATAAAGACCCAATACTCTCGAATAGTGAAACCAAACAAATCAAATCCTTAGTAAAAGTTTGGTTTGATTCATTTAACTTTCAATATAATGATTTTGGTTTACACTTAGTCAAAAACTACTACTTATAGTCCGACCTAAAACTTAAAAAATAGGCTATAAATACTTCTGATAATCATAATACATTTTCTAACGTGCTAGTTACTTGTATACTTATTTATGTTTTTTTAGTGAAAATTTAATTATTCAACCTAAAATCAACCTAGTAAAATAAGTAAACCAAAAGAATTAATAGATTAAGTTGATTTTTATATGCATATTAGTTATTTCTAAGTAAGATATATGATATAATTCTCTATCGTCGTATGCTACATGCTTTTAATTCTTTGTATTTACTAAAACTATATAAATCACTAACATTTAGGTTGAAGTGCTTGAACGGGCAGACTAGACATGTGTTTTGATATGGTTTTAAAATAATTTTATTTTTATATCTAATTTACATATTCATTTCATTAATACATAAAACATTATATTTATTAAAATTATGAAAACACATTTAGAGATAAGGTAGTCGTATACTTCATTTCACAATACTTTTTAAAATATATAAAATATTCTCAAGAAATCAATTCATTTATTCTGGCCAAAAGTCAGTTTAAAACATTAAAATCAGTATAAACGGTTACTATAGCGTTTCAGAAAAAGCTTACTTGGGTCTTAGGTACTTATAATGTAGTTTCAGATATTGTTAAAATACTCTGTTTTTGCCAATAAATAGGTAAATCAGTTATGATATCATTTCATAGAAGTATACAACCGAAATGTTGAAGTGACGTTACAAACGGAAAATATGAAACAAGGTGTAGGCAGATGATCACATGTGAACTATTGGACATTCATCACCACTGCAAAACATCCGACAAGTGTTGGAACTTGGAACACTCAAAATTGAATGTTGTTTATGTGTTTTACTCTATCTATACCAATTTGTTATATTTAATTGAATTACAATGGTTTGTTCTATCTGTACTTAATCGGTGCAAACGAGTCAAGCCGAGATCGAGCTCGTATAGACTCAAGCTCGGCTCGTGCTTACTTAGGAGAGCTCGAGCTTGGCTCGTTTGATAAAGACTTTTTCAAGCTCAAGCTCGGCTTGTTTTTATTTAAATATTATTTTTAAGATATTTATATTTAATTTTGATATTTATTTATAATTATATATTTATATATAACATTATACATATTATTTAATTGTTTTTATCATAACTTTATATAATAAATATTATTTATATATTATATTAAATAAGTTAAATAAAAAGCACGTTTAAGCTCGCGAGCTAGCTCGAGCTCGATGTGTGAAGCTTAGGCTTGGGCTCGATAATTAAATGAGCTTAATTCGAGCTCGATAAAACTCGGGTCGTTTCGAGCTTTTTATCAATCCGAGCTCTAGTAGCTCATGAGTGGCTTGACTCGTTTGCACCTCTACTTATTCTTTCTTTTTCTATCAACAAAAAAAATATTATAAATATAAATCTTACATGCATTTCGGTCAATTTATATAACAAAACAGCGAGTGAATTGTTGTGGTTCTAATACTTCTTAACATACTATTAATTATAATATATATATATATAGAGTTCGAATCATATTTTTGAAAAATATGTGTTTCACCATGTATGTTTGTGATGTTCTGATCGTAAAATTTATGTTTCAGGCGAAGTCGACGGAATACTCGCCGGCACCTCAGCCACAACCGCCAGGAAACTTTTCAATGGTACATTTTGCTGCCTCAATTTCTCATTTAATATGAATGCCAAAACTTTAAATGATGGTAAATTTTACTTTTTTTTAACTTTTATAAATTAACTAATTTATGAAACTTATAAAACTATAGAACTATAAAACTATAGAACTATATGAAAGGGTAAGCTATACACAATTACACATATATATCTATTACTTGTCCCTCAAGAAACAATTTCAAACTTTGACATATTTTACTGGGAAAAAAACTTTAGTTTATTTATTATATGGATGGAATAAATAAAACATATAAAAATCATTAGTTTTATGAATATTTTATATTCTAGATGTTATTATCATTTTGTGAAATAAAAATATAATGAATATTTAAAAGTTATAACATATAATGATATAGAAATTATTACTCTATATTTAATATGTATAATAAATTATTAAAATAACTACATTTAACTTTTAGATGTTTAATAGTTTAGTTACTTATTTACAATAATTATTATTTAATATGAGAGAAATAAGAAATAAAATATATATAAATATATTTGTTTTAACATATTTTAGTTAAAAAGGAAAGTCAAATTTAATTGTTTTATATTTTCGTATTTATTATGAGAGAGAAGCGTGAAAAATAATTTTTTTGATGTGCTAGAATGATAACACATGTCATTTGATATGCTAAAATGATGACACGTGTCTTCACAAAACCTTCTTTTATTATAGGTTATATAAACTAGTATTAAGCTCACATGCATTGCAACGGGAGACGTAAACTCATGTCAACATTGAAAAAGCTTGTATTAGAAAAAAAATTTAAAATTGAAAAAATACACCAAACGAAAAGTAGACGTTAAAACGTTAAACCACATAGATGAAACATAAACATATTAAACAATAAGTAAGTCGAGATAGGAAAAACGTGTTGCAACGGGGTTGTTAAACGGGAGAAATAAGCGTAAAAACGTTTAACCACAAACGCACGTAGTGGCATGTTAACACGCAAAATTTAGATTGAAATGTAAAACGAAAATTTTATAAAATATGAAAAATATGTAGACCAAATTTGAAAGTAAAAAAATATTAGGGATAAATTGTAAAAATGTAAAATATTGAGTTTAAACAAAAAAATTAAAAAATTAAAAAATTAAAAAAAATACAAAAGATTGTACAACCCATTAATACATATGATACAACCAATAATTCACATTAAGTTAATAATTAGTATATATAAATTATTTTAAAATGTTGACTCTAACACTTAAGAATTTGTTGATTAAATGGATATTAAGAGTACAACATTTGAAGCTTATTGTACAACTATAATGAATTAATCAAGTTGATAATTAGTATTATATAAATGTTTATGTTTTTCAAATTAGTTTCAGAAAACACTTTTTATATAACTCTATAAAAACATAACGAATAAATAAATATTTCTAAAAAAAAATAATATAATAGTTTTTGAAGTTAAAAAACTTTAAAAAATATCTTTACAATTGGAAATAGACTAGTTCCGTTTATTATTCGATTGATATGGCTAATTGAACCGAATAAGAAAGATTTTGTGTAACCCTTAACCGAAGTGCAAACCGAATAGCGATTTGATTTGATTTTTACGGTTACGGATACATCCAGTTTTTAGTTATTTTCTGTTTTGGTTTTTTTAACACTCGTGACCACTACAAATAAAAATAGTAAAAGACTAAAAGTAACAATAAATAGATAAAACTTAAAAAAAAATATAGTTTAACATATTAAAGCGTGATATGAAAAACATAAAAACAAAAAGTAACTATTTTTACAAGTTACAGGGATGCGTATAACAAATAAAAATAGTTTAAAGGGAATATATATCATCGCCTTATATTAAATCTTATTTTATAAATTTAAAAACTAAGAATATTGTAAACTGTTAAATGATTTTTGAGTATTTTATTTAATTTGATTTATTTAAATTGTTAAAGGTAAAACCAAATTAATTATTGGATCTAATGGATTTCAAATAATTAATTACAGTATGGGGCCACTCCAGGCAGCCTTAAACCCCAAGGTACGTATATAAATTTCTTCTTCCTCTTATAGATACTAAAAACGATCAGATTGGAGTAAAATACTTAAATCTTGCGGAAAAAATATACATCATATATATTTTTTCCGTAAAGTTTTATGAGAAAATGAGATGGGTTGAAGTTTTACCTATGGAAAATCGACATATACTTTTGAAATTAATTACGAACACAATTTACGAAGTGATGTAAGAAACAAATTAACGACGGATTCTATTAATGAATGTTTAGCGAAGAATCACATTGATTTTACTGAGTGATTTTTCAATCCTATTTACTGAATCTCTTATGTTATACTTAATCTGCTATCTACGACATAATGTTAGTTCTATCATTGTATGTTATGCTTCAGAGTGTGCACCACGATGTACAAATAGGTGCTCGAAAACCGCCTTCAAGAAGCCATGCATGTTCTTTTGCCAAAAGTGTTGCGCAACGTGCTTGTGCGTACCTCCCGGTACCTATGGGAACAAACAATATTGTCCCTGTTACAATACATGGAAGACCAAGAGAGGAGGCCCCAAATGCCCTTAGATTCATAATTTTATTTGTTATTACAACTCTTTAATTTCTTGTTTACATCTACATACACCATAATGTAACATAAGTCATCTATTTTATAATGTTCTCTTTTATATTGAGAATGTTTGTTTATACATTTTGACAGGGTTTGAAGATATATTTTTCATGAAAGAATAAAAAGAAAGTGTAGAATAAATTAAATCATTCGTTGATATGATCCACTTGTCATAAAAGATAACATTTTGATGTCGTTCAAGTCACTAAATTTGTGTATGATAGGTTATATCTTTTTTATTTTTCTTCAGATAATAAAAAGCTTACTTTGGTTTTTGCAATTTTACATTTAAACCTCTAAGAATTTTTTAAAACTAACAACATTTTTTCTCTCTTTGTTTTTTGTATGATGCATACTCATTTTGTTTTTTTTATTTATTTTAAACCTTTGAGTTACGTCAAATTTACATTTAATCACAATCTTTTTAAAATTAATAAGCCTAATAGTAGTCTATGGCACAGGGAAAAAGCCCTCTTTTCCCCTTACGGGACAGAAGCGCTCTTTTCCCCTTACAGGGCAGAAGCGTGCTTTTTCCCTTCCCAAATGAAAGGAAAAAATACCGATTTTTTGGAAGGGCTTTGCCTTAACCGAATACCCAAGGTAATCTAGGCAGAGGGAGAGCGCTCGGAAGGGTTCCAAAACCTTCCTCCCTTGCCCAAAGAGGTTCTTCTTAGAAGGAAATGAGCTACCTAGACCTTTTTTATATACAGGTCTCGTGAAGAAGAAGATAGGAGACAGAGGAGTACGTGTGACATCCGTCACCACAAGGTCCATCATTAACGTGGTTTCCGTTAACTTTTCTTTGATCGTTCATTCCTCCTCCATATAAACTATTCGTGTGGATATTATACTTGCTTTATCATCTTTATGCTTGTGCTCTCATCGTAAACGTATGCCATCTTCAAAACTTTTACAATTTTCATCATCGTTATCACTAAATATACCATTTTTATATAATATTATTGTCATTAATAAGACCATTTTTAAGTTGCCAATATCATTAAATACCTCTTTATCATTAACATAACTAGCCTATTAAGTCGTAGTCACCCAAAACAAATTTGGAAACTCGGGGGCTAAGTGCAGGGACCAAATGTGATATTTTGCCAACTAGGGCTGGGTATATAAACCCCATTTCCAGCCCTAGCCTCCATTTCACCTCCTTTTCTTCATCTTCTTCTTCTCCACTTTTTCTCCTCCTCCTTGCACCGAACCGCCCCGTTTCTTCGCGTCTTCACCGACAAAACCTCGGCTACAGCTGAGTATACTCCTTTCTTGTAGGTAGACGACCTTGGGTGTCCCTTTCCTTGCTTGCTTTCTGCTATCCATTTAGGGTTTCGGGTGCTCAAGGCCAACCGAGCACATGAGGTCGTGTGGGTGCGTGTGATGTCTTTCTACGTGTTCTTCTTGTTTGGGTGTGTGCAAAATGTGTTTCTAGAAGTCCTTGAGGTGTAAGTCTCGTGCACGGAGCAGCCGAAGGCTGCTCTACACTTCTACAGTTGCGATTCCGCTGTTTGGGCGACTGGGTCGATCATGCGACTGAGCCGTGCGACTGGGTGAGTCGTGCGACTGAGTGATGCGTGCGATTGAGTCAATGCGGATGAATGATGCGTGCGATTGAGTCAATGCGGATGAATGTGTGCGATTGTGCGTGTATCCACGACTGAATGCCAGTCGCACGAATGGAGGTTCAGTCGTACGAATGAAGCTGATTCGTACGAATGAAGGTTGATTCGTGCGTATGGAGGTTGAGTCGTGCGATTAGGTGCTGTGTGGTATGACTGAATGTTGAGTCGCATGAATGAAGGTTCAATCATACGAATGAAGCTGATTCGTACGAATGAGGGTTGATTTGTGCGGATGGAGTGTTGAGTCATGCGTCTGGTCCTGTCATGCGACTGAAGTTGTTGTGTGTGAGTTTCTTCTGTGTGTGGTGTGTGTTTGTCGTGTGATGTTAAGGAGACGTCGACATGGTTATCATTGCTAATGACAATATTTCAGTTAACACTATCAAACTTATTAATGTTATTCCAAATCAAATCAATGTTAACATTTTCACAATAATCGAGAACTGAATTGTTACCGCTAATATTTACCAAATATTTCCCTAATAACAATGGAACTTTTACACGAAAATCATCAGCAATGGCAACTAATTCTAGTATTTGGATCTACATAAGATCTAATACGTGTGTCTGCTTGTGTGTGTTACACGCGACCGAACCGATACAACCCGAACCAACTGAACGTTACTATTTACTTTATACATATCACTAATGCTTAACAATAACTGTCAATAGGTGTTTAACCGTTCATTACATACAACATTTGGAAACTTTGATCATTCATACTTACCACTTAACAAGTGAGTTTCGTGGCCCCTTTTTACGCTTATACAACATTTCAATCATCTACAAACATGGGGGACAAGTATGCTCACCCATTTTCTATGCTGTACAATTTACATACTTGGAATCAACATGTCATTGTTTTGTGAGTACTTATTTGATACATGCTTGAGTTTGCTATGTTGTACTTTCTTTACAACCATTTAATTCCGGTGTTGGAACCGACAGATAGGTATTGGTAGAACTACTGGGTTGACAACCCCACCCTTGTTTGTTGGTATACTAGTTGGTACCAACAGTGGCCAGGAACGGGCCCTTGGGTGAATATATTTCGACAAGATTCAGTGTGTACGTCATTAGGTTTGGTTATAAAGCTCATTGTCATGTGATTTTGCTTACTTATAACTGTATTCACGGTATTCCACATCAATTACTATACAGCATCATTTACTTATTTACTACTTAAACCTGCGAGCTCACTAACAATTTTGTTGACCATTTTGAGCATATCTTTTCAGGTGACAATGCTAATTGAAGATCTAGGTGTGCTGCCTTAGTGGAGACCCAAGGATGCATTTTTGAGACTAAACATACTTGACAAACATTCTTTTTGGAACATTGTTGTAGTCTGATTAAACAATATCATTTTATTGTTACATGTTCCGGGTTGTGGGAATTACAATATAATGTTATCTTCATTTGATTATGTGAATCATTTAACATGTTATGCTTATGGCTATGTTGTCGTGAATATTGACTAAACACGACACAAGTCTCCTTTGTGTTGGGTGTCGTCATGACACGCTTTGTCATAATTACTTATATTGCATCTCTATTGTTTACCATGTGTTATGACGATCCCGTCTCGTTACATCCCTGTGTTTCCGCTTTCAGCGGGGGTGTGACAGTACGCGAAAGGAGAGTGTGAAGTAGCTAGTGCTTCTTTGTGCTTTTGAGATCGCTAGCGATTTTCCATTGACTGATTCACCAAGTAAACAGCAAAGAATCCATATATCGAACCCCATTTTTATATGCCTTAGTATAAAGAGTTGGCTTAGTACATATTCATAAATATATCTTTTTGATTGCGACATAGCTATCCCGTAGTTTTCCTTTTCATAAGAGAAAGGATCCAATAGGTATAGTATAGGTAAGTATCCTTATATCTATGTATTGACCTTATATGCCTTAAATTTACATATGAGTTGGGATCCTAATCTTATTATTACAATTATAGGATTAACTCTTATTTTCTATTTTCCTTAAAGAAAGACTAAGGTAGCTACAGGTCCATTTTCCTTTTTTAGAATGCGCAATATTCCTACTCTGAGTACGCTTCTTCGCGCGTGCTTTTTATAGTTGTCAAATTTTTGTTTAAAAAATTTACATTAGAGCTTGCTATTATAGTATATTTACCATTTGTAGAGATTAATGAAAAGGCTGATGCAACCTAAACATCTTAAGTCTTTCCTGCATGCTGCACAAGTGCATTAAAGAAGAAGCTTAGGAAGTTTCACACATGAAACAGAAAATCACTCTAAGTGTGAAACTTCCGAGGCCAGACCAATATCTTCCGAAGCCTCAGAGACAAAGTCTTCCGAAGCTTCAACTCATGAAGATAGATTTCTTCCGAAGACTTTTAGTAACATGGTTTATCTGATGTACTGTTCCATAAAGCTGGACACCTTTCTGCTGCACCTCTGCAAGTCACCAACTTACATGAGTTGGTGAAAAGGTCCATGCTTTTGGTAACTGTACATTGAGGTCTTGAGTCTGTAACTTTCTACTTTATGTACTTCTTCCTTTTTGTAATAGATAAGGATGTGAGCTATGGCATGTCATAGTCACAAGTCAAAAGGCAATCTACCTTTTGACTCTACAATTGATTTTGTTTGTGTCTAGTCAATTGTATCCAGCTGGCTTTCAAAGAATAGCCGGCTGTAGGATGTAGTATAAGTATCTCATGTTCTTGTATCTTTCTAATATGCTTTTGCAACACTTGTAATAGAACATAGAGAAGGCAATATACTGTATTCTTGAAAACCAAATACTTGTGTTCTTTGTGTTCTGTCTCTTGCATTACTTGTGTTCTTAGTATCTTATCTTAGTTAATCCAGTTTACTGTTTGATTAAAGTTTAGTTAATCTCCTCTTTGTGTTGTTGTGTTGTAACTATAACCCTTCAACGATCCTGTATTTGGTATAAGAGCTTTTCAGGCTCTTAATATAAGATCTCACCATCTTAAGATCCCTCACACACACAAATACTAAACTTTTCAAATGACAGCCATTTCCAAAACTTACATGGAAACTGGAATCATGAACAAGTCCCCACTGATCACTCTTGATGAGTTTGATACCTGGTGTCTAAGAATGGAAGGTTTATCAGGTCTCTTGATTCAAGAATGTGGGAGTCTATTGAGAATGGACCTTTCATACCCAGCACCCCTTCTGCTACTGGTGCTGGTATGATTCCCAAAGATGTGGCTAACTACTCTGATGAAGATAGGAAGAGAGTAGAGATTGATAGAAAAGCCATGACAGCTCTTCAAACTACCCTTCCAAACTCTGTATATAGAGGTTTCAAGAAGTGCAAAACGGCCAAATAGTTGTGGGATGCACTGAAACTGATGTATGAGGGTTCTTCTGAAGCCAAGGAGAACAAGAAGGATCTCCTGAAGCAGCAGTTTGAAAACTTCACCTTTAAAACATGTGAAACCATGACTCGATAGTACTTCAGGTATGTTGAGATTGTGGATACCCTAGTGGATGGAGGAGTTTCTCTTGATAACATAGACATTGTAAGGAAGTTCATGTCCTTACTTCCTAGGCAATGGACACACTACTGTGTGGTGATCAAGAGAACTAAAAATCTCAAAACTCTTACTCTAACAGAGTTATATGGGATTCTCAGTGGCTACTAGATGGAGATGAACATGCAAGGTTCATCTAGCAACTCCAGCAATCAAATGGGTTCAGCCCTACATGTGGTTGAAAGGGATAGCATAGAACCCAAACATCATCTCATATGCTACCCTAACAACTCACCCAAGGGTCCTTTCATCACCTTCCCAGAGACACCAAGGGAGAACTACACTCAAGGAAGCCCATTCCAAGAGACAAGCACTTCTCAAGCTTTTATGTCTTCTGATGAAAGTTGTGGGAACTCTCTTTTCATTCTTGAATACCTGGACTGTATCCATCCAGATGATCTGGAATACATGGAAATAGTCCAGCAGATGGCTCTTCTCACTCACAGAGCCAAGAAGTTCTACAAGAGGACTGGAAGGAAGTTTCCAAGCAATGCAACCAGTGGAAAGTTTGGACTGGACAAAGGCAAAGTCAAGTGTTACAACTATAACTTGATGGGCCACTTTTCCAGAGAGTGTAAGGCACCTAGAACAAATGGTGGCTAACACAATCCAGACCAAACTTCACTAACAAAGCTCACCAGAATGAGAAGTCAAAGCAGCAAGCCGCTATTTCTGTTGAAGAAGGAGGCTTTGACTTGAGCTTTCAGGTGGAAGATGCTTCTCCAAACCAAGCACTAATGGCAGATCATGATGAAGCCAAGGTATTGGAACATCTCTGTACTCCTGAATGCATTGCTAAAGTTAACAGATACAGGTCCTACAACTTGGAAATGAGATCTGATCTTGAGTCCTTAAACATTTTAAAATCTAATTTTAGAAAGTCTAAAAATGATTATAAGCTGAAAATAGAGAACTTAGAGAAAACCATTTCAGTTCTAAAACATGAACACATAGATTTTAGGACTCAAATCAAAGATCTCATAACTAAGTTAACTGAGTGCCAGGCTGTGCTTGTGATTAGCAAATCCAGGGCAGAAAAGAGTGTTCTTGAAGAAGAGACCTTCAAGAACATGACATCCTCATCCCTACACAACAAAGTGTGCTATCAAAACAGGCAGGGACTAGGATCCAATGAGATAGCTCCTTCACACACAATCGTGTTAGTAAGATCTCCTAGGTGTAAAACTTGTGAAGATGAGCTTCCTCTCATAGATCCTATGAGTGAAGAGGATGAAGAAGAGATAATGAAGAATCTCTCTGAGAAGCGTGAAGAGGAGGATTCCAAGAAGGGCCACTATCCTTCTGAGGAGAAAGTGAAGATTGTGATGACCAAGTCCATGAGAAAGAACTTGATCAGAAAGAGCAAAAGAAAGGCAAGGAAGGCTCAAGAGATCAAGGCTACTTTTGACTCTAAGCAGAAACAAGTTTTTATCTCTGCAGGGTTTAAAGTGGTAGGGACTAAAGACATCAACCAAAAGTCTTCTGCAAAGAGTTCTGGTTCTTGTTCAACTCATCTCAGTAGCAGGAAGAAGACTGATCTGCTGTGTACCACTGCTGCACAGCCTGGACCATCAAACTCCAAGCACAGTCCTCAGCCCAAGAGAATTGTCTCAACATCTGCAAAGATGAAGGTGGAGAAGGGATGTGATCGAAGACAGTCCTATTCCAAGGAAAAGGCTCTTGTGAAGAAGAAGGTAAATTGTGTCATGTGTGAAAGTACCACTCACATTGCCAAGGATTGTCCCTTCAATCCTAAAGGTACTGTACATATGACCAAAACAAAGACTTCAAAGAGTTTGAAGAAGATTCAAGTTTCAGAACAAAAACCTGTTTCCTTCGGAAGCTCAAAATCTAACAAGAAGGGAAGTGGAAAATTCCCTTCGGAAGAAAATTTGGTCTCAGAAGAAAGGAGTTCTTCCGAAGCACTGAAGTCTATTGCAGTGTCTGCAGAATCTTCTGAAGGTTCAGTCATCAAAACTTCTGAAGTTCCAAAAGCTTCCAAAGTTTTGAAGGTCAAGTCCAAGACTCCAAAGATGGTGTGGATGTCTAAGAAAGACCAAGTGACTGAGAGTTCTCCATCAACAACAGCTCAAGATCCTTTTAGTACAACCATAGGATCTATTACTGTTGAATTACCTTCTGCAAATGAGCCCAAGACAAACAAGGCTTGGGTTTCCAAATGTAACTAATCATTTTCTTTGTGCAAGGACAACTGAAGACAGACAAAAATGTCTGGATCATAGACAGTGGCTGTTCTAGGCACATGACAGGCAATAGGTCACTACTCCAGAACTTTGAAAGGATTGATGGAGGACTAGTTGCTTTTGGAGGAGACGAAGGTGGTTACATTTCTGGAAGGGGCAAGGTCACAAATGGTAAGCTCAGCATAGAAAAGGTAAATTTTGTTAAGGAGCTTGGATACAATCTTCTAAGTGCATCTCAATTTTGTGATCAGAGTCATAACATGCTCTTTACTGAGCATGAGTGCATTGTTCTTAGCCTGGTGTGGTCATTCCTCATGAGCATATCCTGCTTAGAGCCCCCAGAAAAGGAAACATTTACAAGATGGATATGCAAGAAACCTCTCCCTCTGGAGAAATTTCATGCTTTCTGTCTAAAGAAAATAGTGACGAGTCTTTCTTATGGCATAAAAGAATGTGCCATGTAAACTTTAAGAACATGAATAAGTTAATTAAGCATGACTTGGTAACTGGAATGCCAAAGAAAGAGTTTACAAGTGATGATCACTGTGTTGCATGCCTAAAAGGGAAGCAAGATAAGGTATCTCACAAGCCTAAGGAAAAGAACTCCATCACTACACCCCTACACTTGTTACATATGGATCTCTTTGGCCCCACCAGTGCAATGAGTTTAGGAAGGACCTTATACTATCTAGTGATCACAGATGACTTTATAAGATTCACTTGGGTTTTCTTCCTTAGAACTAAGGATGAGACTCCTGAGATTCTGAAAAATTTCATCTTAAAGATTGAGAATCAGTCTGATCACAAGGTCAAGATCATAAGATATGATCAAGAACCAAATTTAAGAACCAAATCCTTGATACATTTTGTGATGAAAAGGTATTACAAGACAATTCAGTGCTCCCAGGACTCCTCAGCAAAATGGTGTTGCTGAGAGGAGAAACAGGACACTGATTGAAGTTGCACGAACCATGTTGTCTGACTCTAAGCTGCCCATCACCTTCTGGGCAGAGGTAGTCAACACTGCCTGGTATGTGCAGAATAGAGTTTTAGTGGTTAAGACTCATGGCAAGACTCCTTATGAACTTTGGCATAAGAGAAAACCTTTCATTGGTTTTCTCAAGTCATTTGGATGTCCTTGCACCATCTTGAATACCAAAGATCAAATTGCCAAGTTTGCTGAGAAATCAGATGATGGACACTTTATTGGATACTCTTCCCAAGCTAAGGCTTATAGAGTATACAATCTCAAAATTAGAATTGTTGAGGAGTCAGCCAATATGACTTTCAATGAACACACACCCTGTGTTGCTGGTTCTAGTCCGGATTGGTTATTTGATCTTGATTTGGTTACCAACTGTTTTAACAAATCTTGTGAGAATGTTTCAGGATCTGTAGAAAATCTAAATACAGGTGATCCTGATCCAATATTTGAGCTAGGAAGATCTTCAAGTCATATATCTTCAGCTCCAGTTGGAACCACTTCTGCAAATGAGGTTTCTATCAACACAACAATGAAAAACTTAGCTGATACATCTGGTATGCCTTCAAATTCTAGCTCAGAGGCTCCACAACCAGATAAGAACACCTCAATTGTGGAAGACAACAATGGTGGTGGTGATAGTGACCAAGAATTTCTTGATGCCACTAACCACACCATAGATGAGCACATCAATGATGTCACACACTACTTGGATCAAGTTTCACTTGAAAAGTGTGCTGATGTGGTGTGAGAAACATCTTTGCTAGATCTAAATTTCTCAAATTTAGATCTTTCTCCACAACTTGCTGTGATCCCTCAGCTTAGGATCCACAAGTCTCACCCTACCACAAACATCATTGGAGATGTTGTCTCAGGGGTAAAAACAAGAGGACAAACCCATGAAGAAAATGTTTGTCTTCACTCTTGTTTTCTATCCTAGATAGAGCCAAAGAAAGTTGATGAAGCTCTAAAGGATGGATGTTGGGTTGAAGCTATGCAACAAGAGCTGCTTCAATTCAAAAGGCAGAAAGTTTGGAACCTCTGTCCTCTTCCTTCTAGGAAGACTACCATTGGTGTTTAGGAACAAGAAGGATGATAGAGGCATCATCATCAAGAAAAAGCTAGACTGGTTGTTCAAGGATACACACAAGAAGAAGGATTGACTACTCTGATGTCTTTGCTCCTGTGGCAAGATTAGAGGCTGTTAGGATATTACTGGCATTTGCTGCATCCAAGAACTTCAAGGTCTTTCAACTTGATGTGAAGTATGCCTTTTTATATGGAGTGCTAGATGAAGAGGTTTATGTCAAACAGCCACCTGGTTTTGTAGATCCTGATCACCCTGATTATGTCTGCAAGCTTGACAAAGCTCTCTATGAGCTACATCAGGCACCCAGGAAATGGTATGAGGCACTGTCTGAGTATCTATGTAAACATGGATACAGGAGAGGTACTATAGATGGAACTCTCTTCATCAAAGGAAAAGGAAAAGACATATTGCTAGTTCAAGTATATGTGGATGACATCATCTTTGGTTCAACTAATCCAAAGCTCTACAAAGACTTTGAGAAGCTAATGAAAGATAGATTTGAAATGAGTGCCATGAGAGAACTCAATTTCTTTCTGGGAATTCAAGTGAAGCAAGTTGAAGATGTAAGTCAGTCAAAGTATGTTCAGGACATACTCAAGAAGTTCAATATGATTGACTATAAGATTTCTAAGACACCCATAGCCAGAAACCACTCCCTTGGTCCTGATCTTGAGGGGGAGTGTGTAGATGAACACTTATACAGGGCTATAATTGGGTCTCTTATGTATCTTACTGCTAACAGGCCTGATATCATGTTTGCTACATGCATTTGTGCAAGATATCAAGCCAACCCTAAGATGTCTCACCTTATCACTATCAAGAGGATTCTAAGATACCTCAAAGGTGCATCAACACTTGGCCTATGGTATCCCAAGAATTCTGACTTCAATCTGTATGCCTATACAGATAGCGATTATGGTGGTTGCAACATGACTGCAAAGTCTACATCTGGGGGATGTCAATTTCTTGGTGGAAGGGTTGTCTCATGGCAATGCAAGAAACAATCATGTGTCTCTGCATCAACTGCTGAAGCTGAATACATTGCTGCTGCTAGCTGCTATGCTCAAGTGATTTGGATTCAGAATCAAATGCTAGACTATGGATTAAACTTCAAGGATACTCCTATTCACATAGACAACAACAGTGCTATCTCAATCACAGAGAATCTTGTGCAGCACTCAAGGACAAAGCACATCAATATCAGGTATCATTTAATAAGAGATAACTATGAAAATGGATTAATTAAAGTAATCAAGGTTCACACAGAAGAACAATATGCTGATCTGTTTACAAAGGCCTTTGATGAATAGAGATTTAAATATCTAGTATCAGCTATTGGGATGATCAACCTTGAGTAGATTTTTTTAAAAACTAATTCTTATTATTTCTTAAAATATGTGTGTCCTAAGTTGTCTAAGTTCATCACTTCATAAGCTCATGTTTTTCTTGGATTAAAATCTTTTTCTGAAGACTTTCCTTAGATTATTTGAAAATTTCATACTTCGGAAGTTATACTTTTAACTTCGGAAGCAAATAATATCTTCAAAATAAATAACGGTCTAAAAAATTTACCTTCGGAAGAGCTCTCAGATTTAACTTCTGAAGCTTAAATTTTTGTCTCAGACACTTACTTATTTTTAAGAACCATTTACTTCCAAAGCAAAATTAACTCTCGGAAGCTTTGTAGTTTTACATACAAAGCATTCAAGTTTTAATTTCTCTTCCGAAGCAAAATTCTCAAATCTCTCAGGAAATTCTTCCGAAGTCATTTTAGCTTCGAAAGCTTTTTAATTAAAACTTTCGAAGATAATTAACCTTTGGAAGCCTTTTGAATTTCAAGAAAACTACTTTTTGAGCAAAAGTAAAATACTTTTTTAGAGGTGGGACCGACATCCGGATTTCAAAGTTTATCCTCTTTCATTAAACTTTATCTGAAATCCTTTTCACATATATACTCAACGGTTTCCCCCTCTTTCTATCATTTGTTCTTCCTCCAAACCTAAAAACCCAAATTTCTCTCTGAAATTTCTTTCTCTTCTTTCTTCATCCTTAAGCTACTTTAAAATGGCCAACCTTGCTCACAGAAATGATCCCAACTTTACCATGCAGCTACATAAACAACATAATCAGGTTGCTCTGTTAAGCTCTGAGAAAGATTCTCATTTCTTAGAGGTCTGCCATTTCTTATCTCTGTCAAACTACTTCACCTCCCTAACCATTGATCCTCCACTCTATGAGGATCATCTTCTAGATTTTTGGAAAACCTGCCAAGTGGTTGTTTTGGATGGGGAGAAGGCACTATCTGCCACAATGCAGGGGAGAACAGTCTTCATCACTCCGGCCATCATCAACATGCATCTTTAGCTGGATGATGAAGAAGGTGAGGTATTCTTCCTAAAGGAAGCTGTCAATCATTCTTTTGAGCATATGGGATATGAGGGAGATTTCTCTGTAAAGACCTTTAGGAAAGGGAAGGTCTCATCCTAATGGAGATTCCTGCTCCATGTGGTCATCCACAGCTTATCAAACAAGCATGGTGGATGGGACCAGATTCCTGAGGATCTCTCCTTCATAATCCATGGAATTGTTCAAAGGATCAAATTCAGGTATTCTCAATTTGTCTTTACTAATTTACTTGCAAATTTAGACTCCTTAGAATATTACATGTTTCCTAGATATGTCCAGTACATTCTTAACTGTGAACTGGGCTCACAGTTGAGGGAAGCAGGTAACATTCTTAAATTGAGATAGATGAAGCCGGCATTTTTAAAATACTGAGAAAGCCCACTGTTGGATTCTCTGGGGTAGAAACAGCCCTAGTCCCAAAATGTTAGAGCTCATTGCTCAAGGTGACAACCTAGTAGCACAAGCTAGTGTTGAACCCACACCTGCTACTTCCCACCCACCCACACAGCCTCAAATCTCCATCACCTACCAAAGAAAATCCAAACGAACCCCTGCTCAAGCTATTCAGTCTATGGAGGCCCCCATATACTCAACCATACAGGAAGAAATGGACACTGGAGCTCCCACTTCTCCTGAGGAGCAAACCACTCCCATCTCTTCAAGAATCAGTGCTGAGGTTCCTCATGCTCAGCCTGATGAGCTCATTACCCAAACTGCCTTAAGCCATCACTCTGAGTCTCAACACTCAAGTGATTAACCTTCAGGGGATAGTTACCATCCCCAACCTATAGATCTCAATAAACCAATTCCCAACCTTGACTTTTATGCTAACGAAGATATAGGTTTCAGTGAGTATAATAAATCTCTCTTCTTTCCCCCTACTCAAAGAGAGATGAGTACTCCTGATTCTCCTACATCTATCCCCCATCAGTCACCTACAACTGAGGTGGAAACTCCTGAACCTGTTCAGGATGTCCATATGGAAGAGGCTCTCACTTCTGAAGTGATTACATCATTAAGACCTCAACCATGGCAACTCAGCCATTGACATCTCAACTGAGATTCCCAGTGAGCAGAGGAAAACTAGCAGCCAAGAACCTCAAGCTGGTGGTGAGAGAGAGGACTCTGGTCCAATCATCTCATCCCCCAATGAATCTTCTCATGAAGATGAGGGGAATCTAAGACTACTAGTGCAAAAACTGTCTAAAACATGCACTTACCTAGTCTCAAAGGTCAGTCACCTTGAATCTCAGGTGACTACCTTACACAATAGGATCAATGATCAGTAACTTGAGATTTCAAATCTTAAGGAAAAACTAGCTGGGAGACCCTTAAGGAGAGCTCAACCAGGAACATAAGAACCTACGGATGTGATTGACCTATTGTTGGACCAAAAGAACCAATGAGCCAAGATCAGAAAACCTCTAAGTCCCACATGATATCACAACAACTGCTGAAGGCTTCATCAGCAGTTTGACAAAGTGCTAAAGACTTCAACAGCTGAAGATCAAGTACTAAAGAATTCAACAGCTGAAGACTAAAGTGCTGAAGTCCAACAGCTGAAGAATACAAGTGCTGAAGCTGAAGACCAAGTACTGAAGTTCAACAGCTGAAGAGTCCACAAGTGCTGAAGCTCAACAACTGATGTACAAAGTCTGAAGACAAAGACTGAAGACATCAGCTAATGACATCTACTGAAGTCATCAGCTGATGAAACGTCTGAAGTTCAAGTCTGAAGACCAAGTACTGAAGTTTCAGTAGTTTGTCACAACAGCTGAAGAGTACTTCTTCAGTAGTTGTGATATCAGTAGTTTTATGTTTTTACTTTTAGTAGTTTGGTAAAACGACTGAAGAGCTTGTTCTTCAGTCGTTATAGTTTCAGTAGTTGTAGTAACCGATAACACTTAGTATTTTTGTAAGAAGCTGTCAACTGTTTTGACATCTTCAGTAGTTGTGTTTCAGTTGTTTAAATAATTCTGTTAGATGTCACTATCAAGTGACATCAGCAGACGTCACATCTCCTATATAAGGAATGTTCCACCACGACATTCCTAAATAAGGGATGATTGACCTGATTGTATGCGTGACACTTCTTGCCACCACGAAAGCGTGTGATTGAATGAAATATTCTTTTTGCAGAAACTTTCTCTCTCTATAACTAATTCTGTTCATTGCAATATCTTTGGTATTCTTGCTCGAATTGTGCTAGTTGGTACACTATTCCGCTGCTGAAATCATTCGAGTCGATCAAACTAGATGCTGAGATCCTATCAAATGGTATCAGAGCAGGTTGATCATTGATCGATCTAACAATTGATCATTGAAACTGCTCATTTGCTCTAAGTTTGATCGAACTAGTAAATTCGCACGAATCTGTTATAGAGATTGAAGTTCTGTCGCTTTTGGCTATTTTAATTGAGGTTCTTAGTGGTTTTGAGCTAAATTTGTTTTCTTATCTTGAATTTGTCTGAATTTTCTAAAATGACTACTCCTTCCAATGATCCTCACAATACTGGTTCCTCAACCAAGCATCCGATGCTGGTTAGGAATGAGTACACATATGGCAACGACGAATGCTCCATCACCTGTCTGTTAACAGTTCAGGTTGTTGGACATCAGTGGTACATGGTCCACACAAGCCTATGGTGAATAACCGGAAACCAATCAAATGGTTCCGAAGAGGAGGGAGCAATACTCAGATGTGGATAAGAAATTGTTTGAAATTGATGCAAAAGCCCATGGAATTCTGGCCATGGCACTGCCCAATGAAATCTATTCTGGGCTAATGCATTATGAAACTGCCCATGACCTCTGGAATGCCTTGAAAGAACAATTTGGAGGAACAGATGAGGTCTTGGCAAATAATAGAGAAATCCTTGCCCACAATATGAGACATTCTCTCATAGGAAGGGTGAGACACTGACTCAACAGTTTGAGCGGTTCTCTTGTTTGATCTCTGAATTAAAAATGGTCAAACATGAGTACACCAATAGCCAGATGAATAACAGATTTCTCAGATCACTGCCTGAGAGATGGGACACATATATATATTGTCCTACGCTCCAGTGCAAATTTGGACAAACTATCTCTCACCCAACTCCATGGGAAATTGCTCACATTTGAGAGAGAGATAGAACAGAAACAAAAACTGTCATCATCTGGAAAGCTCACTGATGACTTTGTACCAGGAAACACTGCCTTGGGTGGTCATGAGTCAGAATATGCTTCATCTGAATGCCAGTATGATGAGCATATTGATTTCTCTTCAAACACTTCTGATTCTGCATTTGTGAGTGTTGATAGTCAGTTTACTGGGTGTAATAATGACAATCTATGCTTCATCATGGATGATCTCAAGGGGGGATTGCTGATGATGACTTAGAAGAGATGGATATTTTGAGCCAAATGGCCTTGATAAATATCAGATCTCAGAAGTTCTACAAAAGAACTGGAAGAAAGTTCCCAGCACTCTCTGGCAAAACCAAAGTTGTTTTGACAAGAGTAAGTTGAGGTGTCACAAATGCCACAGGCTTGGACACTTTGCTAGAGAATGTAGATCATCTGGATCTATTCTTCTGCACCCTTGTGACTTTCCTTGGCAATAGTCAACAACACAGAGGGCAACATCCTGTCAATTCTGGTCATCATTCTCAACCCAATCTCCTGCATATTTTGTTCCTCAGGGTCCAATGCCATATCCTTACCCTTGTTATTACATGCCACAAACCAGTCAGGTTCAAGCACCCATTGCTCAACAACCACATGCTCTTCCTGAGCCTCAACCATCTCAATCTCATCAACCTCCTCAACCTCAACAACACAACTTCTTCACCCCTGGAGTTGTTGACTGGAGCAGTTTACCAGATGACATGTCTGGTCATGAACAACTGCTCACAGGTGCTGGTCAACATGGTGGTGACAGTGCTTTTGGGAATCTGGCACTTATGGCTCTGGAGTCTGCAGATGGATCATCCTCAAATGCCTCTTCATCACAGGTATCACAGGTATCCTCTAAGGCTAAGGCCAAATTATGTTCTGAAACATGCATAGAAGCATTTGCCTCTATTAGAGAAGCAATGTAGCTTTAATTAATAAGAACATAGAGCTAGAAAAGATCATTTCAAAAGAAAAGCTGAGTTTGAGTCTATACTTAAAGAGAAAAATGATGAGATTTATAAACTTAAATGCCAAATCACGGATGATAAGGCTAGGGAAGAGGTACTTTTAGAAAAGTACAAAGACCTCAAAGAAACCCTTGCAGTCCCCCAGTAGAGTGTGATCGATGGGTACAATCATGCAAAGGTTTTGAAATGCGTCTTAGTAAGCAATCAGCTTCCAATGTGAAGTTTGGCATTGGTTATAATCACACTGCTCCTCCTACAAATTTTGCTTCAAGAGCAGAAGTGAAATCTGATGGAGAAAGCAATAACCAATCCACCTCATCATGTGATTCACTTTCTGATAAAGCACCTATCAGCTGATCTTGATGGTTCAAATACTGACACTCACATGATCAAAGAGTTGATCAACTCAGGAGTTATTTCTCGAAGTCCTGAAAGGACTGGAGAGCAAGATTTAACACCTGAAGTTCAAACTCAACTACTGTCAGCACTGAAGAGAAGAAAACTGTCAGTAGAAAGGGTTTGAAGACTACTAAAGAGGAAGTCAAGAAAGCAAATAGTGCTTCCAAAGTGCTGAAGAACAAGTCTTCAGTAGTTTCATTCTCTTTAGTGATGATCAACATAAGATGAAGAAGAAACCATGTGAAATATGTGGTTTGTTCAATCATCTTACAGATGATTGTTGGTACAAAAGAGGATCCAAACTCAAATATAAAGAGGAAATTAAAGAGAAAATGGTTAAAATGAAAACTGAGTTTGAAGCCACATTTGTACCAGCAACATCAAATCCTGTAATCCTTAAGTCCAAAAAGAAATCCAAAAAGGAAGGGGTTAAACAGGTAACAGCTAAGATTGCTCAAAAAAAGAAGGTGCAACATAGGAACTTATCAAACTCCAATGCCAATATGTCTGGAGAGCTGAAAGCTTTATCATAAAATCAGACACAGGTGGTTATGATGGTTCAACATCTATTGGGAAGAGTTAACCAATTAGATGTTCCTATGTTGAAACCACATAAAAGGAGGTCCAAGCCAAAGGATTCCTCTTCTTCACCATCTTCTTCCTCTCAGGCTGTTGTTTCCAACAAACCTGTTAGTTTACCATCTGTTGATGAGAACAGGCCAAAACCAAAAAGGTTTGGGTCTCAAAATCTAACTAATTTGTTGTGTTTTGCAGGGTTCTTCAACATGCCACAGAGGCATCTGGTATGTAGACAGTGGAGGATCCATGCATATGACAGGAAACAGATCACTTCTTAATGACTACTCTCAAGGAAGGAAGGGGTTTGTGTCATTTGGCAATGATGAAAAGGGTTACATCATCGGAAAAGACTTTGTTTCCAATGGGGAAATAAAGTTTGATGATGTTAACCATGTGGAAAATCTCAAGTACAACCTCTTGAGTGTCAGTCAAATGTGTGACAAAGGCCATGTTGCTCTTTTCACCAGTCAGAACTGTCGGATTCTGTCATCCAAAGTTCTAAGTTTGATTGATAAGGTGTTGGATGAATACACTCCTGAAGGCCAACAGGACAGGAAGAGTGTATGCCTTAGATCTTTCCAAGAAAATAGATCTCAAAGGCCATCCTTGCCTATTTTCCAAGGCTTCCCCTCAAGAATCTACTCTATGGCATAAAAGGCTGGGTCATGTTAATCTCAAAAACATAAATCAGCTGATAAACCATAGTTTAGTAAGGGGACTGCCTATGAAGGAGTTCAAATGTGAAGATAACTGCACTGTTTGTTTAAAAGGAAAACAACACAAAGCTTCATTTCCCTCCATAGAAGAACCTAAGTCCACTGCCTGCTTACAGCTTCTTCACATGGATCTCTTTGGTCCTGTGAGAGTGATGAGTATGGCTAAGAAGAAATACTGTCTGGTAATTATGGATGATTACTCTAGATTTGTATGGACTTTCTTCTTGCACTCAAAGGATGAGGCAGCTCAGAAGATTATCAACTTTGTGTTGTATGTTGAGAAGAAGTATTCCCTCTCAGTCAAGTGTATTAGAAGTGATAATGGAACAGAATTCAGAAACAATACACTTGATGAGTTCTACCTCTCAAAGGGAATCAAGAGGCAGTTTAGCATTCCAAGAACTCCTGAACAAAATGGAGTAGTGGAGAGAAAGAACAGGACCCTTATTGAAGCTGCAAGGTCCATGTTGGCTGATTCTGGACTGCCAATGACTTTTTGGGCTGAAGCTGTCAATACAGCTTGCTATGTACATAATAGAGAGGTCTAGTAAATCAGAGGTTGATGAAGACTCCATATGAAGTTCTTCATCATTTGGCCCCTCTAATTTCATTCTTCAGAGCTTTTGGGTGTCCTTGTTTCATTCTCAACACACGGGATCAACTCCAAAATTTGATCCTAAGGTGGATGCAGGGTACTTTGTTGGTTATTCATCAACTTGCAAAGCATACAGAGTCTTCAACTGCAGAACAAAGATGGTTGAAGAGACTTTACATGTTAAGTTTAATGAATCTCCAAAGGACAAGATTCCACAAAGCCCTGTGGAGCTATTTGATTTGGACATACTGCAATATGTTCCTATCAAACTCCTGTTGCTCCTGTCAACAGTTCACCACCTGGTGGTACTGCTGGTGCTGCTGCTGATGATGATAGCAGTACTCACCTCTTCAGGTTTAGTGACCAACTGCCTGTGTCCTCTAAACCTGATGCTCCTGTAGCTTCAGTAGCTTCATCCACAACAAGTGCAATGAGATTTCTGCATCTTCAACTTCATTTGAGTTGCCACCATCTACATGGTTTCAAGAGTCTACATCAACATCTGTTGCTGCTGAAGGTTCTACAAACCCTTGCACTGATCTCATTGTTTATCCAGAGCTGAAGAATCACCCAATATCTCAAATCATTAGTGATATCAATGCTGGAGTTTCAACCAGAAGTCAATTGTCCAATTTCAGCTTCTATGCTCTCTTCATCAGTCAGCTAGAGCCAAAGAATTATCATGTTGCACTTAGAGACAATGGCTGGGTTGAAGCAATGCAGCTTGAGCTTCTTCAGTTCAAAAAGCAGCAACTGTGGGAGCTTGTTCCTCTTCCCCCAGGTAAGTGTGCAATAGGCACTAAATGGGTGTTTAGGAATAAAACAGATGAAAATGGGCTTATTGTTAAGAACAAGGCCAGACTGGTTGTTCAGGGGTTTGCACAAGAAGAAGGTATTGATTATGATGAAACCTTTGCCCCTGTAGCCAGACTGGAGGCAATTAGATTGTTCTTAGCCTATGCTGCACTCCACAATCTTAAAGTTTTTCAAATGGATGTTAAAAGTGCATTTTATATGGTAAAAAAAGAAGAAGTTTATGTGTGTCAACCACCAGGCTTTGAGGATAATAAACACCCAGAATGGGTATACAAGCTTGATAAGGCTCTTTATGGGTTGAAACAAGCTCCTAGAGCCTGGTATGAGACATTATCTAACTTTCTTCTGCAAAATAATTTCACTAGAGGCTCCATAGATAAAAAATTATTTATTAAGAAGGTGGATCGGCATAAGCTACTTGTTCAAATTTATGTTGATGATATTATATTTGCATCCTCTGATTCCCAGTTGTGTGATGATTTTACAAAATTAATGCAAATGAAGTTTGAAATGAGTGCAATGGGAGAATTACAGCTCTTTCTAGGCTTGCAAATCAAACAAAAAGCTGATGGAATTTTCATTCATCAGTCTAAATATACAAAATATCTGTTAAATAAGTTTGATTTACAAAACTGTAAGCCCTGTTCTACTCCCATGTGCAACACCACACAATTGGATACTGATTTGGAAGGTAAAGCTGTTGATGAAACGCTTTACAGATGTATGATTGGGTCCTTGATGTATTTAACAGCTTCTAGACCAGATATTATGTTTGCTACATGTGTTTGTGCTAGATTTCAGGCTGCACCTAAAGAGTCTCATCTGATTGCAGTCAAGAGGATCTTTAGATATTTGCAAGGTACACAATCTCTAGGTTTATGGTATTCCACTGGGCACTCTTGCAAATTAGTTGCTTTCTCTGATAGTGACTATGCAGGGTGTAAGTTAACCAGGAAATCAACTTCTGGTGGATGTCAATCCTAGGCAACTGTTTGATTTCTTGGCAGAGTAAGAAACAAACATCTGTTGCTACATCCACTGCTGAAGCCGAGTACATTGCTGCTGCAATTGTACATCCCAAGTACTCTGGCTTCAGAATCAACTTTTGGATTATGGCATTACAGAGACTAAGACTCCGTTATTAATGGATAGTGCTTCAGCTTTTTGCATTGTCAAAAATCCAATCCAGCACTCTAGGACCAAACATATAGAAATTAGACATCATTTTATAAGAGATTGTTTTGAAAAGGGTCTAATTAATCCTATGTTTGTGCCTAGTGCTGATGAGCTTGCAGACATTTTTACTAAGCCTTTGGATAGTTCAACTTTCCACAACCTGGTGTTAAGACTTGGTATGCTGCAGCTAGAATAAGTGACAACTACTGATGATCTCAGTAATAAGTACTGATGATCATTGGTAACCATGTCACATATAAGTACTGATGAGTTCTTTTACCCTCAGTAGTTTTTATAACTACTGAAGGCTAAATGCCTCACAAGTACTGAAGTACTTTATCTGTTCTAAACTACTGATGTAGTTACAACTACTGTTGTAGTTACAACTACTGAAATCAGTAAAAACAGATAAGTACTGACGTCCTATGAAACACCTGAAAAGCAGATGAAAAGTCTGAGAGTAAGTGTTGAGGACAGTATGAAACACCTGAAAAGCTAAGAATTGACGAAAACAGCTGATGAGTAATTTCTCCTCAGTTGTTTCTACCTGTTTGTTTCTAAACAACTGAAGCAAGACCACAGTCTTCAGTAGTTTCACACTACTGATAACTAATACCAAGTCTTCAGTTGTTTACAACAACTGATGGCAAAACCACTGTCTTCAGTAGTTTCACAACTACTGATGACAAACACCAAGTCCTCAGTTGTTTACATTACATGAAGTCAAAACCACGACCTTCAGTAGTTCATAAATACTGATGGCTAACACCAAAACTTCAGCTGTTTCAACGTCTGATGGTCAAAACCAGTCTTCAGTTGTTTATAACACCTGATGACAAAACCACCACTGTCAGTCGTTTTAAACCTCTGAAGGTTAATACCACGTCATCAGTAGTTTCAAACAGCTAATGACCACCCAAAACCCTTCAGTAGTTTTCTTTCAGCCTTTCCTCTCCCTACCCTATAAATACCTGTCCTCTTCTCAAACGTTCCATTAGCCGTTCTTCTGACCTTCATACTTTCAAAAATGGCAATCATGAGTCTAAAACCCCGACATAATTGCGTCGCCTACCTCACGAAATCGGCCTTCTGGACAAATTTTGATCACGCCATAGACCAAATGGCTGATTCTCAATATAATATAGCTCTGCTCTTAAACCCGACCATCTACCCAGAGTCACTCAGTCAGTTTTTGTCCAAAGCCTACATTCACACTGATGTGCCTACCGGCCAAATCTCTGTTAGGTCGTTGGTTAACCAAAAACAAGTAGAGGTTACACCTGAAAGCATTCGTAGAGTGCTAAATTTACAAGATGCTGCTTGTGTGACTGAGTACCTAAAGGGCACAACTGATATGTCCTTCATCAACAATGGTACGACGGAAATCTTCGAGCTGCTACCATACTGAAGAAGAACTTCCCTGATGGTGAACGTTAATATTTCATATGGTGAATGTTTGCTTAGCCTCGAAGACATCCTCATGGGATCAAATGTCTTCCCGGTGGCAACAGGTATTATATTCAATTCTAGAACACCAACCTCCTTTAAATTTTTCACATTGTGTTTCTAGAATCAAAGATCTGGCACAGAAACCTGTGGGAAAAAGATGGCTGTTATATCCCAGGTTTCTGATGGCCATAATTTTAAATGAATTACAAACTGATGGCCCTGTTGGCCTTGGAGTCCCTGCACCAGCTGTTCTAGCTGAGGTATACTCCAGGCATAACTCCGACCAATCCCTCAAAGAAGTTGCCCGTTTGCTAAAACCCAAGCAAAGGGAACCCACAGCTTCAATTGCCAGATCCAAAGTCCCCACCAAGCCAAAATCCAAACCCAAACAAGCTAATCAGGGAGATGAGTCCCCTGATGATGCTCCTGTACCACCCAAACAAAATAAACCTACTGGTGCAAACCCCCTAGTAGTGTTAACGACTCAACCAGCCACAGCCGCACAAGTATCCTCTCAAAAGGATCATGTTGCAACCATTTCAGGGGAAACCACATTACTGAGACCTCTCTCACTTGAGGAGGTTATCATTGAAGAGCATCCCTCTCCCCGGATGCAATCAGCTTCTATCCCCTCTCCCCATGCAAATGCCCCTCAAAGCCCAACCATTATAATTGCCAATGTGCTGACTCAGCTGCATGCCTCTCCTCCTCCCCTACAACCACCAACAAAGGGGAGAACAACAGCAATTGAGGAAGAGTACACATGCTTCTGACAACCCCAACACCGGGGTTTAAATGTTCTATCTCCCGGTGTGGATATGGAGATCAGAACATCTGGTGAGGCTGCCACCTCTTCTGAATCAGCATATGATCAGACTGAGGTTGGTAACATAACTAAGACCTCACCAGAGGCAACAGCCGATGAAGGACAAAGTCCTGAGGCAGGAAGTCCCCAGTTCCAAGACAAAGGGGCACATGCTACAACTAGTCTACACCCAGTGCATGTACATCCTGCTACAAGCAGGAGGTCAGGTGATTCAGCATCTGCTGATGATGACCTGGGCTTTTCTACGATGTTCTTGCCAAGAACACAATCCTAGAGGAGGAAGTCAGTAGGCTGCAAAAACTACTTGACCAACTCTCTCAAGGAGAAAGACCATCTGCCACCACATCAACCCAACAGATGGCACCTTCCTCTGAAGGTCCCTTAAACACACAGCCACTACAAAATTCTCAGCCACCTGCCTCTGTTTCTGGCACCATTTTTCAGGACCAAAACCCCCCTGAGCAAATGGATGCTATCCCTCAAAATCCCCTATCTCTCATCACACCGCAGCTAACCGAATTGTTATTAAAACTGTTGATGAGAGACTTTCTTCTGTCTTACAACCCCTGGTGGAGGATGTACTGAGCCAACAACTTTCTGCTACTCAATCCCTTGCACCAATGCACCCAAAAAGAGGGAGAGTTCAGCAGTGAAAGCTAAAAGAAAGAGGATGGAGAAGGAGAGAGAAAGAGAAGGATAAAGAGGTGGAAAAAAGAAGGATTGTGTGTATGAGGCCGAAAAAGAGAGAAGGAGAATGTGATTGAGAAGGGAGCTGAAATTGAAAAAGTACATGAAAGTCAAAAAGATTTTCATGTCATACAAGAAAAGAAGAGTGCTGAGAAAGAGAAGAACTTGAACGAAATGGTTAAAGAGGCCGATGCTGAACACAGCAGATCAACGGACAATATCATTGATCAGCTGTTTAGGCAAGGTTTCGACACTGAAAAGCTGGATTCTGAAATAAGAAGATTAGAGATCGAAGAGATCCAACAAAGATGGGCCAGCTACAGCACTATGGATAGAGAGAGACTTGAGATCATGATCAATTTATCAGCAAATACCTTGGGAGATCATTGATCGAAGTAAAATCATGGACCAGGGACAGCATCTTGGCCATAACCTCCAAGATCTGTTCGTCTGAAGCATACACTAAGGGTTTAGTAGTCGAAGCTTTGAATGAAGCAGGAGCAGGGAGCAGGACTGAGCTAGCCAAACACTCAAAAGCTACACTCACCTCCAAAATGCTAACTCAGCCTGTCAACATTCCCTCTCCAAAACAACCACAACCACAACCCACAAAACCAACTCCCTTACCCTCAAAACCAACAGCCGATGATGCACCTAAGCAGAAGAAGAGAAGGGTGTTGAGGCTTGTGGAAGAAGAAGAAAATGATGATGAAGAAGATAGGCTGCCGATCTCAGCTGTTATGCAGTTGCCTAAGGCCAAAGATCTCTCTCTTACAATAACTCCTGAGCAACAAAGAGATGCAATCAAAGTGAAATTGGAAGAAGAAGAACAACACAGATTGCATGATGAAGAGTTATTGAGGAGAGTAGATAAAGCATATGCAGCCACTTCCTCCATCATTAATATGAAAAAACAAGCTCAGAGGATTCATACTCTTAGACATACTTTTCAGTATGTGAAAGAAAGAGTAAGAACTTGGCCTGATCCTAGGGTGGCTCATAGAATACAAAAGAAAAACATCCCTAAGAGATACAGTGGTCAAGTCAAAAAGAATGTAGATGAAGTGATCTCCTTGGCCATTGTAGTTTCACCCTAGGAAATCCTGGAAGATTTCAAAAAGGCCTACACCTCAAACATGCCTCCACAAAAGATGCTAGAGAACAGAATGATCAAAAAGGGGCTGGTGTATAAGAGGCTGAATGAGATCAGAAAGGATGAGTTACCACTGCTGTTAGAAGGTCATCGTCCTGATGAATTTGCTTACAGACAGATTACAACAGTGGAACTCAAAATGGAAAACAGGTCAAATTCCTGTCTGAGTACTATGGGCCTGAAGGATTCTTCGATGGTGAGGCAAAGGAGCTCACCATGGAGGAAGAAATTGTATTTTTGGAGGCCTACACCAGGGAATCCTACAAGCTCATAGTTGGGAAGTGAGTCTCATGGATGGGGGAACAGCTCAGTGTCCAATTCCCCAATATAGAGCTCCCATCCATACATTGCCACCAAATCATCAGAGACTCATTCCCAGGCCAGTGCGTATATGGGTCATCTTCTCAACTGATCAAGAAGGAAAAAGACCAACCATTCTGCCAACAATAAGTGGGAAAATAAATCAATTAGAGGTTTTGGCTGCATTGGTTCAGGGGGAGTTTGTTGGACCAAAAGAACCAATGAGCCAAGATCAGAAAACCTCTAAGTCCCACATGATATCACAACAACTGCTGAAGGCTTCATTAGCAGTTTGACAAAGTGCTGAAGACTTCAACAGCTGAAGATCAAGTACTGAAGACTTCAACAGCTGAAGACTAAAGTACTGAAGTCCAACAGCTGAAGAATACAAGTGTTGAAGCTGAAGACCAAAGTACTGAAGTTCAACAGCTGAGGAGTCCACAAGTGCTGAAGATCAACAACTGATGTACAAAGTCTGAAGACAAAGACTGAAGACATCAGCTGATGACATCTACTGAAGTCATCAGCTGATGAAACGTCTGAAGTTCAAGTCTAAAGACCAAGTACTGAAGTTTCAGTAGTTTGTCACAACAGCTGAAGAGTACTTCTTCAGTAGTTGTGATATCAGTAGTTTTATGTTTTTACTTTCAGTAGTTTTGTAAAACGACTGAAGAGCTTGTTCTTCAGTCGTTATAGTTTCAGTAGTTTCTTTTCAGTAGTTGTAGTAACTGATAACACTTAGTATTTTTGTAAGAAGATGTCAGCTGTTTTGACATCTTCAGTAGTTGTGTTTCAGTTGTTTAAATAATTCTGTTAGATGTCACTATCAAGTGACATCAGCAGACGTCACATCTCCTATATAAGGAATGTTCCACCACGACATTCCTATATAAGGGATGATTGGCCTGATTGTATGCGTGACACTTCTTGCCACCACGAAAGCGTGTGATTGAATGAAATATTCTTTTTGCAGAAACTTTCTCTCTCTATAACTAATTCTGTTCATTGCAATATCTTTGGTATTCTTACTCGAATTGTGCTAGTTGGTACTCTATTCCGCTGCTGAAATCATTCGAATCAATCAAACTAGATGCTGAGATCCTATCACCTATCTTCCAGCTCACCTATGCAAGTGGATGATGCTACCAAAAAGGGGGAGAAAGTCATAACAATCACAGAACCTAGGAGTTCTTCAAAGAGAATGGACATTGAGGACTCACCATCCTCACTTGCAACTGTGTATTCTCAGTAACCTCCTCTAGTTCACATTGATGTGGACTACACAGACTCCTTCATACAAAGTCTGTTTGAGGATGGGATACCAAGGGCTATGTCACCTTCACCATCTTCCAATCACATCATTGGGTGGAGGTATGACAACAACAGGAAGGCCCTAATCATCATAAGAGTTCAAGGATAGCAAGAAGTCTTCAATTTTCAGACCTTGGACTACTATGAAGGTCTGGATCTAGTCAACATGCCACTTGTCACCCAAGCCAATCAAGACAAGCTGACAAACTGGCTAAAAGAATCCAAGACAGGATCACTGCAGAGTTCAGCTTAAAAAGGAGACTTAGGCAATCAGGCAATGTCATCGGTCAACTGGATGTTGAGGCAGACCCTAAGATTAGTTTCGTAGGGAAAACCTTGACTGAAGGCGATAGAACCTGAGAGCCCTGTCTCATCATCTCCAACTGCTACAGAGATCCACATTCCTTCTGAGACACCTGCTGGTGAAGGTGCTTCTCAACCTCTCTCTGGCCTGAGCTCAGATGCTGCAACAAGCAATGAAGGCCAAAGCTCTCTCCACCCTGAGTCATAAAGATCTATGAGTGACAAAGGGAAAAGAAAGATGACATCTAAGGAGATTGAGGATAAGGAGAGAGAGAGAGAGGAAAAGGAGGCTAAGGGGAGAAAGTTCCTCTGCTGAGTCTTCAAGACTCATGGAGTCTGCAATCAGGACTGCCCCCAGACCAGATACTCAGAATGATGAGTTAAGGGCAGTCAGGATAAACTATTTGCAGACTAGGAACTATGACATAGATAGTGTCATTTCTCTTCCTTTGGACGAGTTAAATGAACTGGTTGACCTGGAAAGGTCAAGAGAGAAGAAGGAGGCAGAAGATGCAAAACTCCTAGTACAAGTCAAAGAAGAGAGAAGAAGAAAAAGACTATACAAAGGTATGCCTACCCTCTCCCCAGTTCAAGAAAGTCCTAAACAAGAGGATGTGGTTCAACAAGAACCTCAGGTAGATAAAGAAGAAGATAAAATCAAGATGATTAACTACCTGAGTGCCACAGGCTTCTATCAGGTAGATGCACTCCTTCCCTTGCCTTATGACTATATTGATTTTGAGTACTTAAAACAACTTGAGCTTGAGTTAGTCAAGGAAAGAAAGACAACAAAGAGGAAGCTAAGGGAAGAAGCTGCAAAGTCAAGAGTCATCATCCAAAAGAGCATGAAGAAGTCTGCTGATAGGCAGAGGATGATGAGCTTCTTAAAGCTGTATGGATTCTCCGAAAGGAGACTTGGACCCATGTCTCTATCCACTATGGATGAGCATATCAGGGTAATCAAGCAGAAGATTAAGAATGGAGAGCTCATTGACTTACACTCCACTCCAAGTCAAGCTCCACCTGAAGTGGAGGTTGAGGTTGAACAACCAGAGACAACACAACCTGAACCTCCTGCTAATGCTCAGCAAGCTTTATCTTCTAATCCATAGCAGGGTCAACCTCCCTCTCCATCTGAACTTGAGAGAGAGGAAGTCCCAACTTAGAGAGACAACAAAGATCAATCCTGCAGGCCAGTCTTCTCAGTTAAAATTTGGAAAGAGAATGAAGAGGATGGCTTCTAGACCAAAGCCTAAGAAGAAGAAGCCTGCACCCTCTTCAAAACCTCAGGATGAATCAGAACAGCCTGAGGATGTGCAGCCAGAGGAAGCTACACCAACTCCAATTCAAATAGCTCCTCTAGCAATAGGAAGACCCATCTTGTCTTGGACATACACCACAAATCCAGAAAGATGGCATGTTATTAGAGATCAAGGCATTGAAGACATTTATACGTGGAAAGATACGTTTCAGTTGCCTCTGCATGACCTCTTTGACATGAGAAGACACTTTGATAGCCTGAAGGATCCTGATCATCTTATGAAGAAAGGAATGGTGATCATCCTAATGAGGACTATTAATATCTAAAGTTTTCTAAGTGTTTTGGTAGCATCAGCCTAGGGGGAGTTTGTAAAGATTAATGAAGAGGCTGATGCAACCTAAACATCTTTAGTCTTTCCTGCATGCTACACAAGTGCATTGAAGTGGAATGCTTCGGAAGTTTCACATGTGCAACAGAAATACTCTAAGTGTGAAATCTTCCGAAGCCAAGACCAACATCTTCCGAAGCCAAAGATGAAGTCTTCCGAAGCCTCAGAGACAAAGTCTTCCGAAGCTTCAAGTTCATGAAGACAGATTTCTTCCGAAGACTTTTAGTAACATGCTTTATCTGATGTACTGTTCCATAAAGCTGGACACCTTTCCGCTGCATTTCTGTAAAGTCACCAACTTACATGAGTTGGTGAAAAGGTCCATGCTTTTGGTAACTGTACATTGAGGTCTCGAGTCTGTAACTTTTACTTTATGTACTTCTTCCTTTTTGTAATAGATAAGGATGTGAGCTATGGCATGTCATAGTCACAAGTCAAAAGGCAATCTGCCTTTTGACTCTACAATTGATTTTGTTTGTGTCTAGTCAATTGTATCTAGCTGGCTTTCAAAGTATAGCGGTTGTAGGATGTAGTATAAGTATCTCATGTTCTTGTATCTTTCTAATATGCTTTTGCAACACTTGTAATAGAACATAGAGAAGGCAATATACTGCATTCTTGAAAACCAAATACTTGTGTTCTTTGTGTTCTAGTCTCTTGCATTACTTGTGTTCTTAGTATCTTATCTTGGTTAATCTAGTTTACTATTTGATTAAAGTTTAGTTAATCTCCTCTTTGTGTTGTTGTGTTGTAACTATAACCCTTCAACAATCCTGCACCATTTATCCATTCGTTATTTTTCTTCTTTGTTTTTAGATATTTACTTTATTATAGTATTTTTGTTCTCTAAGACACGTTTATTAGCGTCTTACACGTAATCATTTTTTGAGTGGTTAATACTAACTTATAAACTATCTTTCAACTCTAATAACACTCCCTACATATAAACATTCATAATTAAGGGGCCGTTTG